>SJYX01022642.1:367163-413574 GCA_006410675.1 Oreotragus oreotragus
TAGTTTGAGCATTCTTTGGCATTGCCTTTCTTTGGGATTGGAATGAAAACTGACCTTTTCCAGTCCTGTGGCCACTGCTGAGTTTTCCAAATTTGCTGGCATATCGAGTGTAGCACTTTCACAGCATCATCTTTCAAGATTTGAAATAGCTCATCTGGAATTCCATCACCTCCACTAGCTTTGTTCTTAGTGATGCTTTCTAAGGCCCACTTGACTTCACATTCCAGGTTAGTTGTTTGCAAATAAGTGGAAAATTATTTAATTGGATTGATTTCTATTCAGAGCTGGAGATCAGTTGTATTGTGGGGACTGAACATTGAGTGGGAAGGACTGATGGATGAGAAGCGTTGATATCTACACCTCTAGATGTCTGAATAATCTGGATAGAGTGTCCTTGAAGTTGTGTGTGTGGGGGTGTCTCTGGGTAGAATGAGGCCTCTGATGTCATGGCGAAAGGGAAACCTGGCGACAATAAATAAGTTTAGGAAGAAAATTGGGAAAGTATAGTGAAGTTTTATCTTGCTCATAAAATCTACCTAGCGTGAGTGAAGTCAGTCAGAGGAAGAAAAATATTATATGATATCACTTATATGCAGAATCTTTTTTAAAAAAAAGGCTAAAAATGAACTTATTTACAAAACACAAGTGGAGTCACAGATGTATGAAAAAAACCTATAGTTCCCAGAGATTAAGAGGGGGGATAAATTGGGATAATGAGACTGACACATATGCACTACTATATATATAAAATAGATAACTAATAAGGACCTAACGTATAGCACAGGGAACTCTACTCAACGCTCTGCAATGGCCTATATGAGAAAACAAACTAAAAAAAAAAAGTGGATATATGTGTATGTGTAACTGATTCACTTTGCTGTACACACAACATTGTAAGTCAACTGCACTCTGACAGAAATTTTAAAAACAAACAAAAAGCCTACTTAGGGCCAGTCCTGAGTCCAAGAAAGGGAGAGGTGTATATCTAACTACTCTCTCCTTGGTTTTTGGCTTCTCCTCCTCCCCGTCAACGCTCTGCAATGGCCTATATGAGAAAACAAACTAAAAAAAAAAAGTGGATATATGTGTATGTGTAACTGATTCACTTTGCTGTACACACAACATTGTAAGTCAACTGCACTCTGACAGAAATTTTAAAAACAAACAAAAAGCCTACTTAGGGCCAGTCCTGAGTCCAAGAAAGGGAGAGGTGTATATCTAACTACTCTCTCCTTGGTTTTTGGCTTCTCCTCCTCCCCGCACATTGCTGTTCTCAAAAGTCAGCACCAGGACAAGCATTTTGAACAGG
The DNA here is from genome assembly GCA_006410675.1 of Oreotragus oreotragus. Taxonomy (NCBI): domain Eukaryota; kingdom Metazoa; phylum Chordata; class Mammalia; order Artiodactyla; family Bovidae; genus Oreotragus; species Oreotragus oreotragus. The sequence continues at coordinate 368,473 of SJYX01022642.1, forward strand.
ATAGTGAAGCACAACGGGAGTGAAACATTTGGGGTGTGTGTGTGTGTGTGTGTGTATGAGACAGAGAAAGAGGGAGATGGTGGGATGGGAATGGTGCTGGAAGCTGACTCAAGTTTAGAATTTTGTTTTATGTATTTTTTTTTTTTAATGTGTGTTATTAACAGTTGGATGACCAACACAGTTGGATGTCTTCCAGTTTTGGAAGATAACCTATGAAAACCTTACAACAGAACAGCTTAATACTATAAAACCTTCTTATACTGTATCATTTAATGAAACTTTTTATTTTGGTCCCTGATGACATGTGGCCTCTGTTATTTCAGTCTTTAGGAATATGCTTTGACTTTGCCTACAGACTTTTTTCCTTTTCAAATCATCTATCGATCCATCAGTCTAGCTATTTATGCTAGCGCAGTTTGGGTTCACAGCAGAGTTGAGAGACAGGTGCTGCCTACAGACGTTTGCTTCCTCTCTTTTCTTCTACTCTGTTTTCTCCCTCTGTACTTTCTTCTTTTTCACGGTGTCAGTATTTTTGGCCCTTTCCTCTCCTCTTCCTTTCCCTCAGCTTCTTCTGTTTTTCCCTTTTCCTGTCTGATTCCCTGTCTCACAAAATATATGATGACATTTTCTTGATTTAGCTAACAGACAAGCAGAACTTCCAGGTTTTTGTTTAATTAATAAAGAAAATTGCTAGAAGAAATAATCAACACAAAAATAAAGCCTGATGATATTATAAAGTTCTCTCCCCCAAATTTGATTTTAAATAAAATTGACAGAAGAATGACAAAATGTAAATCTTCAACATTTGAACCAGAGAAATTGAACCTGGTAGGAATGTTCATCTTAAAACTCACAAGGTGTTTGAAACAGGCAAAAACTGATGAACGAATTGAATTATGGTAATTTTAATAAGAATGGGTTGATCCTAGTGAAAATAATTTCAGTGAAATAAGAATGAACATAGGAAACATAGAATCGTTTGTGCTATGTAAGGAATTGATGAAGGAATTTAATCATCTCAGTTGGGTTCACTTCTCAAAATTCTTTAATGGTAAAAATTCATCAGTAGTGGCAAAATTCTGTTTAAAAATGCTTGTTTTCAACATTGTCATATTCAAAATATTGGAGCAAAATGATAGAGTGAAAACAGCAGGGATAAATGTCCTAATCCTTTCCTTTAATCCTCATAGCTCTACAAATTAGGTGGATTAACTTATATCATGGAGAAATAGTTGAAGCCCAAGGACTTTAGAAAGCTGGAAACTATTTGGGTGGGGTGTCTGACTTATATACATCATAATGATGGGGATACTGGTACCATTTTATGGTACCTATCTGAAAAGAATAGAACAACTTGGATATAAAAATATTTTACTACATGGAAAAATTTGGCACTGCTAAATTTTAAATAGTTACAGTATCAGAGTCATATGTTTGACATTCTAATGAAAATTCTAATGACCTATTCAACCAGTTTTGTAGATAGGTTAAGAAAATTATTAACCTAAATTTTTTCTCATCAATCAGAGTTAACTAAGATTATGTAATTATGTACTTTGATAATGGTAAGAATCAATAGTTTGAAGGATGGAAGAAATTTGTGTCTCCCATGTGTTAGGTACCGGGAACTGAGTTTAAATATCAAGTGTGTGTTAGTTGCTCAGTCGTATCTAACTCTTTATGACCCCATGAACTATAGCCTGCCAGGTTCTTCTGTCCCTGAGATTCTCTAAGCAAGAATACTGGCGTAGGTTGCCATTGCCTTCTCTAAGGGATCTTCCCGACCTAGTGATTGAACCCAGCTCTCCTGTATTGTAGGCAGATTCTTCATAGTCTGGGCCACCAGAGAAGCCTTAAATATCAAAGTTACCTTACAATTCTGGATGCATTTATACACTTTTGACCTGGGGTTCAATGAGACTTATTCTTACTTTGGTTTTAAGAGATCTGAGATTTGTAATAAAATATTCTCGTAGCTCAGTCGGTAAAGAATCTGCCTGCAGTGCCAGAGACCCAGGTTCCATCCCTGAGTTCGGAAGGTCCCCTGGAGAAGGAAATGGCAACCCACTCCAATATTCTTGCCTGGAGAATCCCATACACAGAGGAGACTGGCAGGCTACAGTCTATGGGGTCACAAGAGTTGGACATGCCTTACCATCATCATTCTTGTAATTAAAAAGGGTGTCTAAATAGTGGTTTGTTTAGGATTGTCCAAGCCAATATTACAAAACAGAAGAGGAGCTATCTTGCTGGTCACTCCTAATGCTGCTCAGCCCCTGCATTGCTCCTCTTCTTCCCCACTTCCCAGTTACCCACCAAGAGCATCTAAGTTGATGTTCAGAGAAAATTTGAAATAAAGAAGCCTCCTTCTTGGAAGTCTCTTTGCTTTCCTCCTCAGCCCATTTCCACCTTCTAATTCTTTCTATAGGTCTCCTAGCATGTCAGGTGCTTCAGCCACTCCAAACCCACTCTGGGATATCCTTTGCATTATTCCCTATCCTAGTGGTTCAGGGACCCTCTTCTTAAACTTAACCTCTGCCATAGGCAGACCGCCTGTTCCTTCAATATGATCTGTTTTAGCTAGGTATTAACAATATGGTTTTATTTTGCCTTATATTTACTTACTAGCTCAAAAAACTTAACACTTAATTATTTCAATTACTTATTTAATTGCTTTTCTGAACCATGGGCTTCATAAAGGCGGAGATTCTGTTTTTCTTTGGTCATAGTAAGTATTCAGTAAATATTTGTCGAATAGCAAATGAACTGCTAATTGGAGCAAACTTATGCTAAGTTGTGAATAACCAACTGATATGGTCTTAATCTTCCTCGACTTTTTTTATTAAGACTTTTTAAATGCAGTTTTCGGCTTACATAAAAACTGGGGGGGGAGGTAAAGATATTTCCCATGTACCCCAGCCCCACACAACCTTGCTCATTATCAACATCACTCAACAGTGTGGTCCATTTATTACAATTGATGAGCCTCCATGAGCATCATAATCACCTGAAGTCCATCGTTCACATTCGGCTTCAGTCTTGCTGTTGTAAGTTCTATAGGGTTGGACAAATGTGCAGTGACATGTATCCATCATTATGGTATCACACAGAGTAGTGTCGCTGTCCTAAAATCCTCTGTGCTCCGCTTATTCTTCACTGTCTCCCTGCTACCCTTGGCAACCACTGATCTTTTTACTGTCTCTTTTTCTAGTTTTACCATTTCAAGAATATCATATAGACGGCTGAGCCTTTTCAGATTGGCTTCTTTTACTTAGTAATATATATTTAGGTTCCTCAATGTCTTTCAATGACTTGATAGCTACTTTTAGTGCTGATAGCATTCCATTGGATATACCACGGTTTATCCATTCACATAGTTGAGGACATCCTGATTGTTTCCAAATTTGGCAGTTATGAATAAAACTGCTATAAGCAAGCACATGCAGGTTTTTGTATGGACATGTGGTTTCAGTTCCTTGGGGTCAATACCAAGGAGTGTGACTGCTGGATTGTACAGTAAGAATGTCTTTATTTTTGTAGGAAACTGCCAAATTGTCTTCCACAGTGGCTGGACTATTTCGCCACCAACAGTGAATGAGAGTTCCTGTTGCTCCTTGTCGTCTTCAACGTTTGGTGTTGTCAGTGTCCCTTATGTTGGTCATTCTAATATCTCTTCATGGTTTTAGCCCAGATGTTTTTGTATTTTATAAAGGAAAGGTCTATTATTTCAATCAGCTCATTGGTGGCCCTTGGGTAGTGTAACAAAGTGGAGAAACGATCACTCGGGTCTAAGGAAGGAAGTCATTTGGGGAGACAGGAGTTCCTAGAAAGGGGTACACTATTTCAGATGTGAGCAACCCCAGGGGAAGGTGTCTGCCTTAAGCTGTTATTCTTTTTGTTTAAAAAAATAGTAATTCATTCTATTTCTGAGCTCACAGATTTCCTGTGATTTCTACGTATGTTTTCAGAGCAGGCCAGGAGCGTGGAAGACTGTGCTGCTGTGCAGGTGGAGGACAGAAGTGGCTGTTTACATGTACTATGTCGGGACTTCTTGTCCAGTCTGTTCTTTATAAGGCAAACCGTATTGTCCATTGTGCTCCTATCTCTTCACTGTTTGTTGACCTAACTAAGGGTTTTACAGCCCTAGTAAAAACTTAAAAAAGTTTTAGGATGTTTGGTCTGTTGCTCTGTTTGTTTGAAAAAGTCTGCCTCGCTTTCTTTAGTGCTGGTGAGGTCAATGCTGGAGTCTTTCACCCTAGCAGGGGGTGGGTAATAAGTTATGGTCAGGGTCAGCCACTCTGGGCATGGCTGGTAGATGCAGAACTTTCGGCAGAACTGGTTTCCTGTCCGTTCATTCTACTGAGACAAGCTTGTAGAGCCCCACCTGGTCAGAGGCCACCGTATCAAGACTGGACAATGTCAGCTCGATCTCTTTGTGGATCGGTTTTTTTAAAAAATAGTAATTTCCTGTGTTTATTTCTGGCTGTGCTGGGTCTTCACTGCGGCATGGGCTCTTCTCTAGCTGTGGAGGGCAGGAGCTACTCTGTAGCTGTGGGGCGCAGACTTCTCATTAATGGGAAAAGAATTGGAAAAAGAATTGACACGTGTATGTGTGTGAATGAACCACTTTGCTGTACGCCCAGAACTAACACAACATGCTTATTCAGCGATGAAAAAAAATGAAAGCGTTAGTCGCTCAGTCGTGTCCAGCTCTGTGACCCCGTGGACTGTAGCTCGCCAACCTCTTCTTCCGTTATATTCTCAGGCAAGAATACTGAAGTGGGTAGCCATTCCCTTCTCCAGGGGATCTTCCCGACCCAGGGATTGAACCCTGGTCTCCTGTGTTGCAGGCAGATTCTTTACATCCGAGCCACCAGCGAAGCCCACCGTACACCCAAAACTAGCACCACAGGTTTAATCAACTATACTCCAACATTGGACAAAAAGTTAAAACAATTAGGAAAACAAACTAGCAGGAATCAGTCTCATTTATGCTGAGGTGTGGGATACTCATGAAAGAGGATGCCCTTCAGAATAGAGGTTGATTTTTTTTTCCAATTGGAGTATAGTTGCTTTACAATGTTGTGTTAGTTGCTGCTGCAGAGCAGAGTGAGTCAGCTGCAGAGATACATATATCCCCTCTTCCATGGATTTCCTTCCCATTTAGGTCCCCACAGCGCCCTGAGGAGAGTTCCCTGTGCTGTAGCGTGCTCACACTCAGTCGTTTAGCCGTATCCAACTCAGTGACCCCATGAATGTCGCCCGCCAGGCTCCTCTGTCCATAGGATTTCCCAGGCAAAAATACTGGAGTGGGTTGCTGCTTCCTTCTCCAGGGGAATCTTCCCGACCCAGGGATCTAACCTGCATCTCCTGTATCTCCTGCATTGACAGGCAAATTTTTTTTTTTACCGTTGAGACACCTGGGAAACCCGTGCTAGACAGTAGGTTCTCACTAGTTATCTATCTGAGCTTTAAAGCTCATCCTCGAGCTTCTGCTAGTTAGTTACAAAAGGTATTCTCATTTGCCCCCAAGTCTCTGTCTTGCTAGTAATCGGAAGCCCAGTGATGCAACTACCATTGAACCCAACTCCCAATGACTCTGGAGATGGATCCCCAGAGATCCAAACTTCCTCTCGGACCCCCGCATTCACACGGCAACAACTGCACTCACCCGCATTCACACGGCAACAACTGCACTCACCCGCATTCACATTGCAACAACTGCACTCACCCTTTAGAAGGCTAGAAGCTCAGAGACAAAAACCGAAGAATCCTGCTTAATAATATATTCTGGATAAAAGGTTTCCAGGTTTCGGTATTACACTCTGTTGAAATTGTGCCTTAATAATAAAAATGGTATCTATTATTTATGAAGGAGCGGTTATGTTTTAGCTGAACTCTTGTGACCTGTATTTCCTTCTTTGACCCCTTGTGTGGTTTCACTGTCCGGGTGCTTCAGTATTTTTATCTGTAGCTATGTATCTCATGGGGGTTTTGAAGATTGGAGAAATAACACCATTGGTAAAGGTTTTTTAAGGATCGAGGAGTTGCAGCAAATATGTATCTGATGCAGGAGTAGTGGTAATTGTAGGCAATCCATTTCTTTGAAAAACATGCCAAAAAGTATAAAATTTTGTGATAGAGTTTTAGCAATAGTAATAATGGTTATAATTTATTGAGAAGTTACTATGTGCTAGACACATTACATTGTATTTTCCTCAATATATTTTTTAAGAGAAATCTGGGAGTTTTTGGAATGAAGATGCTGATGCTCTGAAGAAAAGATTGAGTAGCCTAAGGCTCTCTTCCTTCACATTCCATGCTCTTAACTTCCATATGGGTCTTCCCTACTGGCTCAGACCATAAAGAATCTGCCTGCAATGTGGGAGACCCAGGTTTGATCCCTGGCTTGGGAAGATGCCTTGGAGAAGAAAATGGCAACCCACTCCAGTGTTCTTGCCTAGGAAATCCTATGGACAGAGGAGCCTGGAGGGCCCCAGTCCATGGAATCTCAAAGAGTCAGACACGACTGAGCAAGTAACACACAGCTTCCATAATGATGGCTTCCAAGGTGACGCTAGTGATAAAGAACCTGCCTGCAGTGTAGGAGACTTAAGAGATGTGGGTTTGATCCCTGGGTCTGAAAAACCCCTGGAGCAACTCACTCCATATTCTTGCCTGGAGAATCCCATGGACAGAGGAGCCTGATGGGCTACAGTCCATAGGGTCGCAAAGAGTCAGACACAACTGAAGGGACTTAGCATGCAAGCACAGCTTCCATATTGCATAGCTGCTCCCCCCATGATGCTCCCTGTCCTTCTGAATGCTGACTGTGTGCCATGATAGGTGCTAATCACTTTGCTAACATCTGCTAAATTAATCTTCCAAACAAGCCTTAGGAGAGGTACGTATAGATTTTGTTATATTCCCATTTTATCTATGAACGTTATTTATCTCATATGGTCACACGGTAAGTGACAGAACTCAGATTTGAACCTAGGCTGTGTCTGACCTGAAGACTGGCATTTACTGTTGTTTTATTGTCTGTGAACCAAATCAGTTCATGCTCAGAAGTTTTCTGTAATTTCCCAAGACTCTTAGAATAAACTTAAGTGCCTTCTTTCCATTTTATATTTGGATCTTTTCTTTATTGGGAACTTAGGCAGGATCTGCATTGCAGCAAACTCAGTAGTTAAAACACTCAAGCTTAGTTGCAGCCTGTAGGCTTAGAAGCCCATGGCATATGGGATCTTAGTTCCTGAACCAGGGATTGAACCCACGTCCTCTACATCGCAAGGCGGGTATCTTAACCGCTGGACCACCAGGGAAGCCCCCAGAACGTAAGTGCTTTCTGTGTCCTGTGTTTCCTTGTAATTTGCCTAAGTCAAGCTCTGCAGCCCCTGCCACTGGCTCCAGCACTGCTTGTGCACAGTTCCTTGAATTGACCAAGCACTTTTCCTCCCCAGTCTATTCCCTGCGCTGTCCTTTGCATTTGGAGACAGCCCCTTCCTCTCACCTCTTCCCCCTCCTTGTTTAAGGGACTTTTCCTCCAGGGCGACTTCCCAGAGCCCCCATCTAGGTGTGTCCATGATCACATCCTCTCAGAACATCTGTTGTGTGATATCTGTCATCCGACTACCCCATAGCTCCATCCAATCTGAAATCCTGCTGTATCGATGGCTGTGTTCCAGTCCCTGGTACGTGGCAGGCACTCAACAAAGCACTATTGTGCACGTCTGGCAGGAATGAATGGTCTTGATCCTATTTTGCCTGGACCCCTGGCTTTGTTACATTTCTGCATCTTTGTTTTCCACTCCACTCCCATCAGCCCTATTCTTATCTCTGCTTCTAGAAGTTTGTGCTTGGAGTGTCCTCCTCAGCTACTTTGGGCATGACCTAATCTGATCCCCTGCTAGAGATGAGCCCCTGGGGTGCACAAGAGTGTACATATTTGTTGGATTGAAGCAAATTGATATCATAACTCAGTCTTAAGAAGGTTTATTTCACAAAGGTCACAAGAATTGAATCAAAGAGCTGCTTCAAAACTTTCTTTTCTCCTCAATTACAAATCCAAACTTGGTTGAGACCTTAGCTAGAAAGGGCCATTTAAAGTCAGCTCAAGGTTTGATCTAACCCCCCAAGGAGGAGGACCTGCCTTTCAGGCTTCCCTCACTGTACCCCCAGGCCTGGGAGGAAGATCAAGGAATACAGTGGCTCTTCTTTTAGTGTGGACTCTGCAGGTAGCCCTGTTGTTGACAATAGCTCAGAACAGGGAGCTGCGAGCTGAACTTGAACTGCATGGATTTGAATCGTCCATGGACATATATGGAGCCTGAGTTTCCTCATCTGTGAGACCTCATGGATTTTTGTGAAGCATAAATGACTTGATATATGGAAAGCACATAGCAGGGTGCCTGGAACATTGTATTAATAATTACCTAGTAAATGATAGCTGTTATTTCTATTATAATATTTTATAGCTAAATAGTATTTGATGACTACAGAGCATTTCCATATATTGTATTGTAGTAGATGGACAGGAAGTTCCTGGGAAGCCCACATTGGTGGTCATTTTTTGTAGATAAAGGGATGACCTATTCCCAGGATCATTTTTGTAATTCTCAGTCTTGAATCTCATTTTTCTTCAGAAGAATCCATAGGGCTATAGAAACAGAAGGTAGGTAAGCTGATGGGTCAACAGGCTCTCCTCTGGCTAGCATGGGATTCCTCCGTATGCTCTATTCCCAGTGTCGTTTCACTTACGCTTAGAATTTTTTCCAGCATCAAGGCTTCCCATGCATTTCTCCAGAAGCTGTTCTTTTAACATATTGCCATTAGGATTTTTTTTTTTCTTGAGATAAAACCTGAATTTTCCTTTGCTTAATTTAATCCCTCTTCACATACACCTCGGACCTCTTTAAATAATTCTTTTCCCTCCTTGCCTTTTGCACCTTTCAGTTGCTTGTAGAGAGTTGTCATAGATCCCTTTGGGCCTAATCCTATCACTGTAATTCATGTTGGGCAAGCTGTACATTTTGTATTAGTCTATGGGCATATTCTGAGAATGCTCAGTTGCTGGAATAAAGGCAATTCTCCTGTGGTATTATCCAAACCTTATCATCAATAACAGCTACTGAACGTGAAACAAAGCAAGTGACTTCTTGAGAAAACAGGGAAGGTGACAAATGGAAAGGTGTTGTTTACCTCTTTATATTATTATTCATAATAATTATGAGAGTGTCTTTGATATAAATAATTAAATATATAGCTGTCTTTAATCTGTAATCTATACATATAGAGGGAAATACCACACAGAGAGCCCCAATTAATACATAAACTGAAAGACATTTAATTTTTAACTGTGTAGGAATATGTGTGTATGTGTCTATGTATTTACTGTTCTGAGAGTTTATCTAACATATTGAAGACAAACTAAATTTAAGAGAAACTAGAAAGTTGACGGGCTGTACCCATCATAATGGGATGTGAATTTCTTTAAAGTCTCTCAGTTCTTCAGAAGCATGGGCCAACCTTTCTGAGTAAAAGAAATACAGAGAATTTTGAAATATACATTTGATCATCCACAAGCATCTCTGACATCTTGGAAAGTGTTTTCCAGGGAAGAGAAGTTTCCATAACCGATCTTGCTAGATCAGGATGTATCAGTTTCTAGGAAGCCTTCTCATTGACTTCAGGGACACAGCGTAGTCATGGCAGGACAAAGAGAGAAGAAATTTCACCTGTGAATGAATTTCTGACTCGCAGGCAGTGGGCCGTCCCCTTTGAGACAGTCAGAGTTTTAGAACTTCCAAGCCAGTAAACAGTATAGGAATATGGTCTCTCCTGATTTTACCAAGAATAGAAAACTAAGGTTTGAACCCTAAGTGAAGGCAGCTGCAGGCAGATGTGTTGTTTGAACCCTGACATCCTTCCCTATTTGTGCAGTGGGCGCTTTACTAAATTAAAACTCAGTCCTAACTTGATGCTCACGTTTAGCTTAAAAGTCCGCCCTGACTAAGCTGAGCAATGGGCTGAAATGGATATCAACTAAATATTCTTTTTTAAATAGCCCTTCTTAAACATTATAAAGTCTCAGCTAAATGAAAGAACTTAGATTTACTTAAGTTAATTATCATTTCTGTTTTCCTCAAGGCAACAGAAGTTCCTAAAACAGTGAGTCCAATGTTTACCCTCCAGTTTCCGCCACCGATGACAGCCTGTAACCTCCCTCTCTAGCCTCGTTTTGTATTAATCTTTTCTCCTCACTGTGTCTTTTCTTGTGCTTTTTAATACTGGTCTCAGAAAGTTCCTTTAAATATATTATATATAATATATATTAGTATATATATATATAATATGTTAGTATATATTATATATAATATATTAGTATTATATATAATATATTAGTATTCGTATTATATATAATATATCAGTATTCGTATTATATATAAGACTTCCCTGGTGGCTCAGATGGTAAAGCGTCTGTCTACAACGCGGGAGACCCAGGTTCGATCCCTGGGTTGGGAAGATCTCCTGGAGAAAGAAATGGCAATCCACTCCAATACCATTGCCTGGAAAATCCCGTGGACAGAGGAGCCTGGTAGGCTACAGTCCATGGAGTTGCAGAGTCGGACATGACTGAGCGACTTCATTCATTCAGATATATATATTAGTGTTAATATATTTGTATTAGTCTTTTCTCATCACTGTGTCTTTTCTTGTGCTTTTTAATACTTCACTCAGAAAGTTCCTTTAAATATATTATATATAATATATTATATTATATATTATATATTATATTATACTATATTATATATATGGAAAGTATCCTTTCCAGGCTTCCTTCTGAAGTCAACCCAATTGCACACTCAGTATTTCTGGACTGTTTGACCACCCATCTTTCTCTGAGACTCTGTATATCTTGTTCCACCATCAGGGAGCTCAGTTCTCTTTCTTCAGCTTCCTGCATATCTGTATGTCCCGCCCAACACTACTTTCCTTCCCACCTCTGCTCTTGTGGACAGAGGAGCCTGGTAGGCTACAGTCCATGGAGTCGCAGAGTCGGACATGACTGAGCGACTTCATTCATTCAGATATATATATTAGTGTTAGTATATTTGTATTAGTCTTTTCTCATCACTGTGTCTTTTCTTGTGCTTTTTAATACTTCACTCAGAAAGTTCCTTCAAATATATTATATATAATATATTATATTATATATTATATTATACTATATTATATATATGGAAAGTATCCTTTCCAGGCTTCCTTCTGAAGTCAACCCAATTGCACACTCAGTATTTCTGGACTGTTTGACCACCCATCTTTCTCTGAGACTCTGTATATCTTGTTCCACCATCAGGGAGCTCAGTTCTCTTTCTTCAGCTTCCTGCATATCTGTATGTCCCGCCCAACACTACTTTCCTTCCCACCTCTGCTCTTGCTGCTACTTTAGGTTGCCCTGATTTCTCACAAAGGACTCTGGAGAGAGAGCTTTTTCTGCATCACCTGCCCTCTGGGATCCTCTTCCTGCACTTTGTACCCCTGGGGAGTCTCTATTCAGCCTTCCAGTCTCAAGGGTAGATTCAGAAACTCTACTTCTGTTGAACGCCCCTCTGATACGCTCCAATCTGAATGCAGCTGTGCACTCCAGCTTGCCATAGTCTCTCCCATCATGAATCTCCACTGGGCTCCTCTTAAAGCACATGTGTTTTTTGTTGCATCATACTTCCATATGTTTTTGAAATCAGCTAAATTTAAATTATTATCTATGGTAAAGTACGTATAACATAAGATATTACTATCCTAACCCATTTTTAAGTGTACAGGTCAGTAGGGTGCTTTCCCATTATTTTGCAGCCAATTTCTAGGACTCTCCATTGTGCAAAAGCTGAAGCTCAGTGGCCATTAAACAACAACTCCCCACTCCCCCCACCGTAGCCCCTGGCAACCACCCTTCTCCTTTCTGTGTCCATGAGCTTGATTGCTCTGGGTACCTTAGAGTCATCATAAATTCTGCTTAGAAGAGATACAGAGAACGTGGAAATATACATCTGATCATCTATAAGCATCTCTGACAACTTGGAAAGTGTTTTTAAGTAAAGTTATAAAATATTTGCTCTTTCGTGACTGGCTCATTTCACGTAGCATGATGTGAAATGTGTGTGTGTATATTTAGTCACTAAGCTGTGTCCAACTCTTTGCAACCTGTGGACTGTAGCCCAACAGGCACCTCTGGCCATGGGATTCTCCAGGCAAGAATACTGGTTTGCCATTTCCTTCTCCAGGGATCAATTCTTTTACCGCTAAGCCACTGGGGAAGCCTATATAATGTGAAATATTATCACATTATTGTAGCATATTGCAGGGTTTTCTCCTTTTTAAAGACTGAATAATATTCCATTGATATGAATGCTGTATTATCTTTATCCACTCATTTGCTGATGGACATTTAGGTTTCTTCCACCTCTTGGCTATTGTGAATATCATTGCAATGAACATGAGTATCCAAATATTTTTTCCAGATCCTGCTTTCTTTTGAGTCTGTGCCCAGGAGGGGAATTGCTGGAACATAACGTTACCTTTATTAAATTTTGAGCTCATTGTGTATTGTGATCCTTGAGAATGAGGACAGAGTCACTGTCATTTTTGTGTCTTCTGCCCATCTCACAGTGTCTTGTAGGTAACTGGCATGCAATAGGGATTTGTTGAATGAGTCAATGAGTGAAGGAAGCACATGTTTCCTAGTATTGCATATGAATGACATGTAGATTGAAATACTTGGTTTGTTTCAGAAGTCAAATGGCAGGAAGGGTATATATAAATAAATATTTCTTTATCTTCAGAAATAAGAACCTATGAGCACTGTATATATTCTGAGCTAGTGCTTATATTGGTAGTTTTATGATAGGGGGTTGTAGCTTTATACAAATTTGAAGAAAAACTGTTAAACTTTCCACCTCCCATTTTACCCTGTGTATAAAGAGCTATAACCCATTAACTACTAAAAGTCACAGTTGTCTCCAGAATAGTGAAAGTAGCTGTTATGAAAATGATTGTAAAATATAAAGCAGTGACAAACAGGTTGATGCTCTGTGTAAGGATCAGATAACTGGAGTGAAAGCAGCAGTTATATGTTCCTGGATCACACTGGGGCCGAAAGCAAGAAAAACAGATGCACTGGCTGCATATTATGAAAAAGGCAGCACTTTATATTTACTTTGCTCTTAAAAGTTTGAATGATCTGGCTAACAGAAATGGACAATACCCACGGTTTGGAATACATTAAAATGGCACATACGGTAAGACAAATTGCTATTTTATAGGCTTGCCACAATGTAGTCAATTTGTACTTCTGGCTTGATTCATAATAAATTTGCATAACATTTGCTGGTTTTTTTCATTGTTGGAGTTCATTCCTTTCAGCCTCTTTCTTAGGGGCGGCACCATCCATTATATAGGTCCAGGGGTCTATTTTTGAATAGAAAAGGTGGGGGTGGGCAGAAATCTTAAGGACAAAGGTCTATAATCAAACAAAGCTACAAACCTCTCCTCCTTCCCCCCACAGCCCCCACACAAAAAACAGCTGGTATCAATTAAGATTTAGAGAAAGTCCATTTTTAAAATGGGATACTGGTATGTAGAATGGGCCCATTCCCATTTCTTATTTTGCTTCTTTCTTTGGTGTCTCTGTGCTCCAAGCTCAGATCCACTGCTTGGGGGTGTATGGAAAGTTGGGGGGGTGGAACACCGTATTAATTCAGATTGGGCTTCTGGAATATACCTTGATCCAAAGGTAAATTATCAGGGAGAAAAACCTATAAATTAGCCACAGCCACAAATCCATCAGCCTCTACCAAGAAGAAGTCTCATTCATTTTATAAGAATTAGGGTATCGGTAAATGAGAATTTGATTAAAAATCAGAACTATGGACAGCTATCTAGGTGATAGCTGGTGGCTATATTGCTATTTTATTACTAGGTAATGTTTTTCTACCTGATCTCGTTCAGCCTTATCAACATAAGATTGAATCACATTAATTTAGACTCTGTATGCATTTTTTATCTTTAGGACAAAATGAGTATGTATCAGTACTGAATCATTTTTGTTGCATTTACATTGCTTTATTGATTTTGTTGCATGGTGCAGACAGCCCTTTCAGTCTCACAATTACACACCACTGTCCATGTCTGCTGGTGGCGTGGACATAGAATCTAGAACCCGAAATGAAAAGTGACAGTTACTTTTATGGGACTTGAGACAAAGAACCAAATTCCTCTGGGCTGAAAAACAGTGTGTTCCATAAGCTGATTTCTGATAATATTTCTGATTTCTGATTTCTGAGATAGTATCATACCATACAAATAGATCTCTGTACCACCACATGGTCAAACTCAAGAGTTTGACTCTTGGTTTGACTCATGGTTTAACTCAAGAGTCAAAGCAAGGATTTGAGTTCATATTATGAGTGAAAATTATCCGAAGAGAAGCGCTTGAAAATAGCATCTGCTCTTGAACTTTTTTGGAGGTACAATCCAAGCCATATATCATGCCCTATGGTGCCCTCAATAGTGATTCCTGACTTGTAACTGTATTTCTCTAGAGGATTTGAGCAAATTACATCCTGCTCATTCCTTATTAACACATTGTTTCAGTATCCGAAATGCTGACTCTATTTAACTTTGACTTGTGACAGCTCTGTTGTATTTTAGCAAATGTGATATTTTAGAAGCACAAAATCTAAACAGAAACATGCCTTTCTCCCATGACATGTGGTGTCATTTCATTTTTCAGAAAGTTAAAAGCTCAAATACTATATATAGGCATTTTTGAGCATCCTAGTTTTTTTTTTAAGTTGATGAGGAAGAATAAAGATACTCAATTTTGCTATACAGAAAGTAAGAGGAGTGTATCACAAAGGTTGTAAGTCTATTGCTTTTAAATCCTAATTGTTTCCCCAAATTCTCCTGACATGATATCCTCCCTTCAAGATGAGTAACGTCTCAAGAATTTGGTAGTGTTAAGAAATGGAGAAAGACTAGTAATTTATACTTTAGCTGTGAGAGACCTCCTCAGAAAGAACCAGTGCCAGGGACCAGCATAGTAATGTGTAGAAATACAGCATCTTGAAATTATTGAGTTTGAAAGGACAATTCTTTCCCGACTTTTTGTGTTCTCTTATTATCACAAGAGGTATATGGATTTGATTTATGAGCAGGTACTGCTGTAAATAATAAAATAATAAAATGGCATGTCAGCAAGGGATAAAGACTTACTTACAGAAGTTTAAGTGAAATTAAATAACTCCCAAGTCCACTTACAAAGGTGCCTGTTGTTCTCAGTTCAGGAATAGTTGAATGGCAATAAATACTGTGCTGCGAAAGTCGGTTTGTCTTATGGATCAGGTTTTTATAAATGCTTAAAAGGGAATGAGCACACCCCCTTTTCCCCAACGCTGATTTTTGTTTACCCTTGCAACGTATTTTGAAAGCTCTGCGCTGCTGTTTAAGTTGGTAGGAAGAACAGGCACTTGCACAGCATTTAAAACTCAGATGTAAAGCATTTCCAGTGCATTATGAATGCACTATGGGGTTTGAAGTTAATGTGAATGTCAGGCCAAAGTGGGGAGAACTCTATAAGATCCTGAAAAAGAAACTCCTATGCCATTTGCTATGAGATGAGAATAAAGAAAAGAGAACATAGAAAAGAAGCAAGTTTGTCTTCTTCAAATGTATCTGGGGAACATATCTGAAAGACAGAAATGACTGGAAGGTGTATCACTGATTTTTCTAGCATGTGGTACTTTGTGATCTAGGTTGCTGTGTTCAGGAAAAAAATACATTGGTAAATAAGCTGCGGTGTAGTCCTCTGTATTTTTCCATGAAGTATTAGGCCTTTGTATAATACATGCATAATTTTTATGAATCAGAACCTGAATCATAAATAAAATGTTAATTTGTAGACACATTTTAACTATGGAGCAGATGGAAAAATAGGAATGTGTTAGAAAACTAGGTATTTGCAGAAGCTAATGAAGTTAATTGGTCTCATTTGACTACCTTATTTTCCCCAACCCCCTAAAGACTGGGCTTTTTTATTTCTTTAATTAAAAATGAGTTTGGTATGTTAATATTATAACCTTTCATTTTTTCCTAGTTTTCTATATAAATGTCTTATTTATAGAACCACCCTTAGGAGTCCAGTATTAGTAAGAACATTAGTAAGCAGGGAGCAGTAAGACGGGTAGTACTGATGCTATACAAAAGCTATTAGCCACATACGTTGGGATAATATGTGCTTTTACACCTTATTATTACTTCCCTGTCCTGTTTTCTTTTGATTACATAGAGAAAGACCTATTTTCCTCTAGACCTATTTTCCTCTAGCCTGAAAATGGTACAAGTAAAAATACATAAAATAATGACTGTTGAGCAGAATTTAATTTTTAAATATCAGTACTTGAACATGTTTTGATTGGTTAAATTACATGGTAAACTCCCATGGAAATATCAACAGTGTGAAATCAGAGAAATCACAGCCCTGAGCTAATCAATACCATGTGTGTAGATAATTTCCCCAAATTATTCCTTGTATAAGGAAAAGTTAAAAAGCAAAATATTTAGCTGTTCACCAACGAGTGCTTTTTAATTAGAGCTTTATGTTTTGGCTGCCACTTTGTACCAGATAGTGAATATTCAATGTTCTGTTGCATGCTGCAAAGAATTCTGGGACATTGTTTCTCTAATGTCATCACTAACATATTGCGTTTGTATTGATTGCCTATGATTTCTGTATGCGGATGATTGAGTTTGCACAAACTACTTAGGGTTTCAAAGGATTTGGATAATATTACACTATAGGATTGAAAAAAAATCTCTGAATATTGTATCACAAAGGGACAAAGACATAGTTTCAGTGCATTTATTTGGCCCTAGCTGTAGAAATAGGGACAATACAACATCTTTTTTAAGTTAAGAGATCTTGGAAAGGGTGACTCTAATAAATCCTGGGTTAAGAAGAGTGGTACGTGCTGCAGTTCTGAAGTTGTTTATTCATCTGGAATGTATTAGAATCTTGATTAATAAGAAGACATCTGAAGTTTTACATAAAAAGCAGATCGGGCATTTGGCAGATAGAAATGGAGAGGGAGAATGAAAAGCCAGTTCCATCGAATGCTATTGTTTCCTTTTGACCAAGCATTGCTCTTCCTAATAGTACAGAGCAAACCGACATTTTTCCCCTCTGTGAATTCACAGAGGGGAAAAATGACTGCAATATGGAATTAAAATCTGTAGTTTTGAGAACAGTTCTTTTGAAAGTCCTACATTTAAAATAACTTTATATTTACCATCCTACCATTAAATGGTAATTTACCATTACCATTATATTTACCAAAAAAGCTCAGTTATTTGATTTACATGACATCAAATATGAAATTTGCAAATTTAAAATTTAACATTTCATAGAAAATATTTTAATATTTAATATATTTTTTAAACTGTTCACTTAAGAATTCTTTATTCTCATGGCCACTCTTAACCAAATGGAAATACAATGATCTCTGCCTAAGACACCATCAATTTCAAGATGGCCACACAATTGCTGTTGGAATAGGGCATGGAAATTATGGTGTTTGAGGGAAATCAAAGTCTGTAATATTTGTGTAATTCACATATCAACAGCATGGTTTCCTGAATGCCAGGGCATTTTACAAAAGGGAATGATAAGATCAGAGCTCAGTGTTTAGAAGATAACACATTTGGCAGCTAGTTTCTGAAGGATCTGGCACCCATACGACATTAATCTCTAAGGCCAATAGGTGAAAGATTGTTACAGTCTTTGCTGAAGGCAGAAATTCATGCATATAGCAATCATTCTTATGGGAATGAAAAAAACAAATTCTAACAAATTTTAAAATACCACAGTTTTAAAGAAGCAAGTCCCCAAACAAGGAAAAATAGTTTGCTTCAGATTCATTCCACAGTAGAATTTGGCCAACAAATTTCCATTGATAATTTATATATCTGATATTGGATACTTGCTGAAAGCTGAGGGGTGACTATTTTTGGCTATCTAGTCACAGACAGCTAAATAATATACCATAGATTCTAAAAGTTTGCTTCTAGAAAAAAACTTGCTTAGTAGGGAGAAGTATTAATGGAATGTATAACTAAAAGAGCAGTGGACAAATGGAAACTGATTGAAGGATGAAATTCCTTAACAGTCATCAGCAGAGTTAAATTTATGTAGAGTTAGAATATAGTTTGTTTCAGAATGTAATCAAGAGCCTTTACACCCTCTCCCAACGCAAAGTGTGACATTTCAGTCAGTTTTAGGCAAACTCTAATTCTTTTATTTCAGCAAAGACAGCACATATCAAAAGCAAAGAAATATGATGTCATAAATATTTATTAGTATATGAGAGAGGGTGGTTAATACATGTTGCTGCTGCTGCTAAGTCACGTCAGTCGTGTCCGACTCTGTGCAACCCCATAGACGGCAGCCCACCAGGCTCCGCTGTCCCTGGGATTCTCCAGGCAAGAATACTGGACTGGGTTGCCATTATATGAGAGAGGGTGGTTAATACATGTTGCTGCTGCTGCTAAGTCACGTCAGTCGTGTCCGACTCTGTGCAACCCCATAGACGGCAGCCCACCAGGCTCCGCTGTCCCTGGGATTCTCCAGGCAAGAATACTGGAGTGGGTTGCCACTTCCTTCTCCATAATACATGTTAGGATAATGCTATACTATAGGGACTTGCAAACTTCTGCTGTAGAACTCAAGATAGTCAATGTTTTAGGTTCTATAGTCCATTATGACTAATGTCACAAGTAGTCACTATATTGAGCAATACATTCTCTTATATAAGTGAATGAACAAGTATTCCAATAAAACTTTATTTACAAAAACAAATGCATTTAGCTTGTAGGCCTAGTTTGCCAAACTCTCCTAAAGTATATTGATTAAGCATTTAGTAGGTGCTCAATAATTGTTAGGTGATTGTAATTTGGAGTTTAAAAAAGCACACACTTGCAGCATTATCCATATACGACACAGGAATATCTGTGGCCAAATGCCAGTGCCCACAGGAACTTAGACTTTAGGCTCAACTTGTTGTTGCTCTTGGCCTTGCATCAGTAGGACATAAATGTAAAGCTCATTTTTACAGAGATGAGTACTTTATTCTAATCTAACCAGTTAGAGACTGATTTTGACTTCCCTTTGACACGTGTGTGTGTGTGTGTGTATGCACGCGTGCACAGTTTCAAGATAGGCAGCTCTCATTAGAACAGCATTTGTGCCACTGGAACAAAGAACAGTTGCTTCTTACGTATGGGGTTCAAAACTATGACCTTATTCTTCTTGCAAACAGTTGCACTAACTGGTCAGGTAGTGAAAATAGCAGGATAGAAGACAGGGAATTCAGAGGAATGGACAGCAAAGGGATTTCTCCCTCACTACTCATGCACGATCAGTCACTGAATCTTTTGGATCTCTTTCTAAACAGTAAATGCATCCCCCTCCACTCTATCACCACCAGCGCTTTTTTGTACTGCGGTGCCAGAGAAGGCTCTGAGAGTCCCTTGGACAACAAGGAGATCAAACCAGTCAATCCTAAAGGTGATCAACCCTGAATATTCATTGGAAGAACTAGTGCTGAAGCTGAAGCTCTAATACTTCGAACACCTGATGCGAAGAGCTGACTCACTGGAAAAGACCCTGATGCTGGGGAAGATAGAAGGCAGGAGGAGAAGGGGATGACAGTGGATGAGATGACTGGATGGCATCACTAACTCCATGGACATGAATTTGAGCAAACTCTGGGAGATAGTGAAGGACAGGGAACCCTGGTGTGCTGCAGTCCATGGGGTCATAAAGAATCGAACATGACCGAGTGACTGAACAACAGCTGAACAGAGATCATAGAATTCTTTTTTAAGGCCCATGATGTAAACATAATTGAATAAATATTGGCAAATAAGTAGGGGAGAAGGAATAACTCTGTGTACAGAGTAAGTCCAATTAGTAAATGAAGGAATGATAGAAATACAAAGTCACCATTAGGCAAAGACCATAGAAATAAGTGTTGAAGACAAGATCCACAGATGGATGCTAAAATCAGCGGGTGACAGAGTGACTAGCACAGTTACAAGGCCTACTGGTTAAAGAGTGGGTAGAGAAAGCAGTTTGTGTCCCTTTATATCTCAGTGCCTAGCAAAATGTCCTTTTGATATCCATTTCACTTGATGGTGAAAATATGAACAAGTAGACTTGAATGAGTTCAGAGAACAACTGAGACTGCTTTGCTTCAACTAAACCACCTGTCCTACTTCTCCCATCTGCAGAGCGAATGTAGAAGCTTAGGTCAAGAAAAAGCACATTAACTCAAAGATAAAGTCCCCAAGGAACTTTGCATTATAAAAAGTATTCATGGAACTTCCGTGACGGTTCAGTGGTAAAGAATCCGCTTGCCAGTGCAGGAGACATTAGTTCAATACCTGATCCCGGAAGATCCCACATGCTACAGGCCAACTAAGCCCACTGAGCCCGCACGCCACAACTATTGAAGCCTGTACTCCCTAGAGCCACAACGAGAGCAGTTACCAGGATGAGAAGCCCAGGTACCACACTAGAGAGGAGCCCCTGATCTCCGATGTCTGCAACGAGAGTAAAGCCTGCACAGCAGTGAGGACCCAGCAAAGAAAGAAAGAAATGAAATTGCATATAAAAGAGTATTCACTAATGACCCACAATAAAAGTAATGGAAATTTTTAAAAAATCTCTTTTCAGAAGAGATATGCTAAGAATAAACAACTTTACATCCTGGACATAATGAGATCAATGAAGATTGGCTACAGCAACAGCCACTCCTCTGCCTTCTGCAGTGTTCAGAGTCACCGAAAGTGTATTTTATAAGTTGTGCACAATGAAATTAGACACCTGTTTTCCAGGAGAACATGCAGTAAGTGGGGATTAGGTTTTTTTGGTTCAGTTCAGTTGCTTAGTCATGTCTGACTCTTCCTGACCCCATGGACTGCAACACACAGGCTTCCCTGTCCATTACCAACTTCCAGAACTTGCTCAAACTCATGTCCATCAAGTCGGTGATGCCATGCAACCGTTTCATCCTCTGTCATCCCCTTCTCCTCCTGCCTTCAGTCTTTCTCAGCATCGGGGTCTTTTGCAATGAGTCAGTTCTTTGAATCAGGTGGACAAGATATTGGAGCTTCAGCCTCAGCATCAGTCTTTCCAATGAATAATCAGGACTGATTTCCTTTAGGATTGACTGGTTTGATCTCCTTGTAGTCCAAGGAACTCTGAAGAGTCTTCTCCAATACCACAGTTCAAAAGCATCAATTCTTTGGTGCTCGTTTTTCGGTTAGTTCATTTTTTTTTTAACATGTGATGTTTACAGTAAAGAATCATACATACCACTGTGTATTTGTGGATATTACAAAGGTCCCCAAAACAGAGGGAAGGGACAGAAATCCAGCAGTGCTTGCAGCCAACCAGTGGAAGGGACACATTTTGTAGTTCTTCTCTAAGGAGGGTGCCTTTTGGAATTTATCGTCTTGGGGGGATTGCATTTTGCAATTCTCTTAAAAGTATGTTGGGCTTCCCAGGCAAAGAACCCACTTGCCAGCGCAGGAAACATAGAGACGTGGTTTTGATCCCTGGTTCAGGAAGATTCCCTGGAGGAGAAAATGGCAACCCACTCCAGTATTCTTGCCTGGAGAATTCCATGGACAGAGAAGCCTGGTGGGCTGCAGTCCATGGGGTCGCAAAAGAGTCAGACGCAACTGAATGACTGACCCCAGCTAAAAGTGTCTCTGGTTTGTGCTAGAGGCTGCTTATAACCAAATAGTGAAGCAAACAATAAGCTGTAAGCATCGTTTAGATGGGAATCTGGGTTCTGAGTCTTCATTGATGAAGTCAGGCTCGTGTTTCTCCAGGACTCACTGCAGGAGCAGGGACCCCTGATCCCTCTCCCTCTGTTTCATGAGCTTTGGGGGTAGAGCATCCCCTAGGTCTTCTGGAACAGGAGGGCATGAGAGCCCAGGGACTCTGGTGAAGGCCAGGAGTTGGAGCTGCAGTGGCTTCTTTCCCAAAGGGTGGCTGAGCAGAAGCTGTGAAGGTCAGAGTCCCTATGAGGGCTTCAGCTTCTGGAAATGACCAGCTTGGCATGGAAGGAATAGCCATGGGCGCACAGGAAGTAGGGCAGATAGAAGAGTGAGTGTGTGTGTGTATACACACTTATGTGTTTGAACTTCTCTGGGGCACTTGAGGGGCTTCCCTGATAGCTCAGCTGATGAAGAATCTGCCTGCAATGCAAGAGACCCTGGTTCAATTCCTGGATCAGAAGATCCCCTGGAGAAGGGAACAGCTACCCACTCCAGTATTCTTGGGCTTTCCTGGTAGCTCAGCTGGTGAAGAATCCGCCTGCAATGAGGGAGACCTGGGTTCAGTCCCTGTGTTGGGAAGATCCCCCAGGGAAGGGAACAACTACCCACTCCAGTATTCTAGTGGAAAGACTTCTGCACTGATAGGGCGAGTGCGATGCTGGAGTGCCTAGTGAGTGTTGCTGCTCCTGCTAAGTCGCTTCAGTCATGTCCAACTCTGTGCGACCCCATAGACAGCAGCCTACCAGGTTCCTCTGTCCCTGGGATTCTCCAGGCAAGAATACTGGAGTGGGTTGCCATTTCCTTCTTCAATGCATGCATGCATGCTAAGTTGCTTTAGTCATGTCCGACTCTGTGCGACCCTATGGATGGCAGCCAACCACGCTCCCCTGTCCACAGGATTCTCCAGGCAAGAATACTGGAGTGGGTTGCCATTTCCTTCTCCACTAGTGGGTGTTTCTGGAGGGCAAATGGATGCTATTGGGAGAAAAGGAGACTTGTGTCATAGTGGACTCTGGTGAGGACTCCCACCACTAATGGAGCGGGAGAAGACACGGTTCACTCACTGACAACATTTATAAGTTCAGTATTTCAAAGTCAAGGCATTTCTGTAGATGAGCAATAGATTCTTACCATCCTAGGCTTGAGTGTTGAAATGTTATGTGTCAATATATTTTGTTTTCATTTATTCTTTCATATAAAGATGTCCAAAAAGGACAGATACACCCTCAATTTCACATTATGATAAAGTTTTCCAAACGTAAGAAGACCAAGTCACATTAATTAGAAGCCATTTCAATACTTTTTTAAAAAATTGAAAAATAAGACACTTAGAGCTCACTTGGAGGAGGGCTATAGTAACAGTATTAATCAGTTCCATAATCCACATTAATCAATCCTGCCTCAAAGTTAAATTATTAATCAGCTTGATGATCTAAGCAATTGTCTGAAGAAATGAGTTTGTCTTAGAATTGAAAAAATGATAATGGAAAAGTTTAAAAAAGAGAGAGCAAGCAAAGGAAAGATATTCCTATGTTTACTTCATTTATTTCAACACCAGATCTTCTGCTCATATAGAGTCACTGAGTTCTTTTCCCCCATGGCTTGATGTTTTTATTTTCTTTATTTTTTTAAATTAATTTTTATTGAAGTATAGTTGCTTTGCTGCTGCTGCAGCTGCTAAGTCGCTTCAGTCGTGTCCAACTCTGTGTGACCCCATAGACGGCAGCCCACCAGGCTCCCTCATTCCTGGGATTCTCCAGGCAAGAACACTGGAGTGGGTTGCCATTTCCTTCTCCAATGCATGAAAGTGAAAAGTGAAAGTGAACTCGCTCAGTCGTGTCCGACTCTTAGCGATCCCATGGACTGCAGCCTACCAGGCTCCTCCATCCATGGGATTTTCCAGGCAAGAGTACTGGAGTGGGGTGCCATTGCCTTCTCCATATGTTAATTTCTATAGCAAAGTGAATCAGCCATATATATATGGAAAATCCCAGGCAGTGCTAGTGGTGAAGAATCTGCCTGTCAATACACAAGATGTAAGAGACTCAGGTTCAGTTCCTGGGTCAGGAAGATCCCCTGGAGACAGAAATGACAACCCACTCCAGTATTCTTGCCTTGGAAATCCCATGGACAAGAGGAGCCTGGTGGGCTATAGTCCATGGGGTTGCAAAGAGTCAGACACAACTGAGCAACAGAATACACAACATATACACACACATATATATCTTATTGTATATCTTTCCTTTTCAAGTCACTACAGTGCATTAAGTAGAGTTCACTGTGCTAAACGTATTTTCTCATTAGTTATCCGTTTTATGTATAGGATCAATAGTGTATTTGTATAGAATGACTGAGTTTTGATGTGCTGCTGCTGCTAAGTCACTTCAGTCATGTCCGACTCTATGTGACCCCATAGACGGCAGCCCCCCAGGCTCCCCCATCCCTGGGATTCTCCAGGCAAGAACACTGGAGTGGGTTGCCATTTCCTTCTCCAATGCATGAAACTGAAAAATGAAAGTGAAGTTGCTCAGTTGTGTCTGGCTTTTAGCGACCCCATGGACTGCAGCCTACCAGGCTCCTCCATCCATGGGATTTTCCAGGCAAGAGTACTGGAGTGGGGTGCCATTGCCTTATNCTCACTCACTTTGCATGCAGAGAATAGAGAATCACTAACTACTGCCTTGGGTCAAGCTGTGGCTTTCCTGGTGGCTCAGCTAGTAAAGAATTCGCCTACAATACAGGAGACCCCAGTTCAATTCCAGGGTGGGGAAGATGCCCTGGAGAAGAGTTAAACTACGCACTCCAGTATTCCTGGGCTTCCCTCATGGCTCAGGTCGTAAAGAATCCACCTGCAATGCGGGAAACCTGGGTTCGATCCTTGTGTTGGGAAGATCCCCTGGAGGAGGACATGGCAACCCACTCCAGTATTCTTTGCCTGGAGAATCTCCATGGACTGACAGAGGAGCCTGACAGGCTATAGTCCATAGGTCAGACACAACTGAGCAACTCAGCACAGCACAGGGCCAAACCTACAATTAAGCAATGAGAAAAAACAAGCATAATGAAAATTGTTTGTAAAATAGATCTCATTCCAGTCCTAGCATTCATTGCTGTGAACTAAATCCCCATCACTGAATTCACCTCAGTAAGAAAGAAAATTATGAATTAAGTTTATTTTGCAAGAAAGCCCTAAAGAATATATTTGTAGATAAAACCAAATGAATAATAGGATGGGGCACATATACTAGCTGTGAAGGTGGGGGTTTAGTGTTTTAGGTTGGGGCTGGGATTGTGGCGTCAGCAACGAAATATTTGAAGCTTCGGTTACTTTTCTCAAAGGTCGAAGATTGTTAGGATACAATTTTCTGTTTATCCTAAAATTTCTTCAGTGTGGCTTGGCAGACATGAAAGTTTGAGAACCTCGGAAAAACCGTGTCGAAAGGACCTGCTTTGGAGTGATCACGGGGGTGTGGATTTGGTTGATGACACAGACTATTGAGTCCTTACAGAGAATTGTTTGTCTTCCGTTTTTAGATGGCTTTAATTCCTCCAAATTGCTCCTTGAATAATAGGAAAAAGGCAATTTGAATTTCAGTGACAGATTGGACATAACAGGTTGCAACTATTAGGTCTAATTTTACCATACTGAGAAATAAAATTGCCTAAACATAAACATCGATCACTGATGCAGTAAATTAATTTGTACAGAAAAAGTAGTTTAACTGCAGTGCACATTAAACATAGAAAATTTTCAAAATTACTGCTCTCTGAATTAATTTGTACACTTGTTTACTTGTTAAAAGCATGCATAAATTCTTTTTTTTTCTAAGGCAGTGCAGGTTTTAACTGAGTAAGAAAGAAATATAAAAAATGGCAAGGAAATACAGAGAAATGGAAATCACACAAAATGACGTGAATACTTGAAAACCTTTTCCCTGTCTTTTATTTTTGTGTTTAGATGCTATCTAGAACGTGCTTCATTTATCTGTAAGATCACTAAAGATGTGCTCATTCCCCTCGACCCATTGTAACAAGATAAATGTGATGTTTTCATAGCCTTGACTTATGTTTTTGAGAATCATAGGCCTGGAATAATTAGGCGAGTTTTATGGTTTGGTTCCTCCTTCAGTTTACATTCAAAGGTGTCCTAGGGCTTGGAGCTGTTCGCTTTGCCTTGAGAGCAATATGACTCAGGAATTCCTTTGTATTTAGCACTTAAAAAAATCAAGGAACATGTTTTCATTGTTACCTGTAATTCTATTATGAGGGCTGCAAGGCGAAGTTGGGATGGTATCTTTGTAGATTGTTCCAGCCTCCGTGGAACTGGAGCTGGCAATGCGCTGCTGTTTGATACCATCTCCTGCCTACAGTTTTCAAGGACAGTGGTTCGATTCAAATACAATTCTGATAAGTGGCAGGTTTTCGTGTCTTTAATGCCTTGACAAGGGCATCACTCTCAGGAGAGGGAGGTGAAACCATTTGGACGAGGAGTCCGTCTCCGCTCCTTTGTGCTGACACACTAAGATAATGGACAATTAAGAGAGCCTTCACCGCAGGTGAAAGGATGGGGTTATCACTAATATAAAGGAGCCCGTGGGGTGCTGGGGGATGAAGGAGAAGAGGGGTGGGAATTTTTTTAGGGAATATAAAACACACAGATGAGGTGCCTAATAACTGTTCACATATTGCTCTTTCACAGGGAATAATGGTGAGTGATTGGCGTGTTCCCTTGTGCTTGCTGTAACTTAAAAAAGAAAAAATCTGGTTCATTGCATTTGACACAAAGTATGCAGAAACTTAGCCCTGTGCTGGCCTGCCTCTCCTGGTGGAGGGGAGCCCAGACAATGAAGGGGTTTGTTTGTGTGGAGTCTGGCTCTTAGATTGCCTTCCATGGGGCTTTGCAAAATGACTCGTGATAGTCTAGAGCCAGTGGTTGTCAACCCTGACTGCGTCCCCCAGGGGCCCCGACCCTAAGAGGGTCTGATGTAATTGGTCTGGGCATGGACCCAGTATTTTAAAAGCTCCTCGGATGATTCCAAGGTGTACCCAAGTTGTAGGCTATTACTACAGGGTTTGTAACAGAAGGATCAAGTCCCTCCATACTTCGGTTCCCTAGCAGACTGTCTGATTTTGTAAGAGATTTGAATAATGTGTGTGCTGTTATTAGAGAAGCTGTGTACTGATGTATTTCTAACAACCATCTAGTGTTTATATGGGCCCCATAGTGAGCGCTCAGGTGCCTCTGGAGAGAAGTCCCTCCTCTCTCAAATGATGTTTCTCACTTGCCCTCACTGTCTTTTAGTTTCTGTTTTTTCTTTTTTTTTTTCTAGTAGATTATTGGAGCTTCCTGGCTTCCCAGGTAGCACTAATGGTAGAAACCCTACCTGCCAACTCAGGAGACAAGAGACATGGGTTCCATCCCTGGGAAGATCCCCTGCAAGAGGAAATGGCAATCCACTCCAGTATTCTTGCCTGGAGAATCCCGTGGACAGAGAGGAGCCTGGTGGACTACAGTCCATGGGGTCACAAAGAGTCGGACAGGACTGAAGGGGCTTAGCACGAATTGGCACTTCCTCCTCCTGAGACAGCATGGATAAATGATCCTAGGCAGAGAGTGAGTAGCCTGGTGAAGACAGACTTGCAGCTACCTTATTCAGGGTCATTGTGCAATTTAGTACCAGCAACTTTGTACCTGCTCTTCTTAATCTGATGGGGTAGGTGCTCTGCATGCATGTAAATTACAGGGGAAAGCTCCTGGTACCATTCAGAACTCACAAAAGTGAGACAGCCCTGAGTATTTCCAAACCGAGTGGAGAAGAGGTTAACTGATTTTCTTTTGACTTAAACTTTCATTTGTCTGGAAGAGCCCCAAACAACAATAGAGTGCACTGCTTCTGATAAGTATGGGTTCTCCTCAGCCTGAAGAGATGTGTGTGATAAGATAAGGTGGCTTAAAAAAAAAAGAGAGAGAGCTTGAGGGAAAGGAATAGGAGGGGAGGGAGAGAGAAGTATGTTAACTGCTCTGACTGCAAAATACCCCCTGGTAGTCAGAGATAAGACACCTTGAGCTACTCAGAAGACCTTAAACAGGATGTAAATGAAGCCAATAAAAATCATTTGAGATCAAGCTACTTTTCTACTGCCCTCCTGTTTCCAGCTTTGACAGCAGAAGGCTTAATTTACTGTATGACATTCCACACTTACGTGCAGAACCCAGGAAGTGGCCTGAGACTGATAGGAGCCAGTGCAAAAAAAAAAAAAAGATATCTATGGTTTCTCAAGAGGGCCAGACTTAAGGCATGCAATCAGCAGTTCTAGTCATGTCTTCCTGAGTGCAAAAAGGGAGTATTGCTGATCATCGCAAGGCCCTGCCTCCTTCCTCTCTCCCTCCTTCACTTACTCATTTGCCTTGTCTCCCGTTTTATGACGACCTTCATTCTTTGAAATGGTTCACGGGATGGGCAGCATTTCATAGCCTATTGATATTTCTCATCAAGCTAATGCAGCTTGAAAGTAATTATCCACCAAACTTTAGGAGGTAGATTTTTCCATGTTCACATTTGAAACGAGTTGTTTACTCACAAGTCTGTAGCTGAATCAGGTAACATCCAGCCTTTATGTACTTGGAACTTTATAACTTTTCAAAATGGTTACTGTCTGTTTCTAGAAATTTGCAGGCTGCTGCCAACAACAGTTCTACGGAGAGGAAGTAATTTCTGGGAGCTAGTTGAATGTTACGCTGGAAAGACTGGAAACTTGGAGTCCTATCTTTAGTAGAGTGGGCAGTGTTAAGAGTTGGGAAAGCAAAGGATCATGATGTCCTTTTCTTTCTGAAAAAGTTGCCTCTTGGAAGAGATGGGATTTAATTTGGTCTTTGGGTGAGGGAGAGAAAGATTTCCATCACCCCTGCTCTAGTGTGGAGTGGCTAAGACACAGCCAGGCAGAGGGAACTTGAAGCAGAAGATTGAAATGATTCAGAGGGCATAGAAGACAATAGTGGTTTTCAAATTCAGAAACCCCTAAAAGTTTCCTAAAACTGAGGATTTCAGAGCCCATCCCCTGGAAGTTCACTGTCAGTAGACCTGGGGAGGGGTGTGTGGAGGAGTTTGTGACTGCTCTTCAACTGACTGGGGTGCAGGTTGGTGGATTATGCTAAGGAACGCTGCTCTTGGTCATCTGGTGGGGCAGAGGGTCAGCCTTTGGTTTCCTTGTGTGGGGTCGTGCTAGCTGCAGTGATGACAGAGGAAAGGGAACATGGAGGAAGGTGAAGAGGCCCCTTCATTGTATCCCTCACTGGGTGAGTGGTAGAAAATGTGGCTCCAGAGGCAAGAGCACGAGAAAGATGAAGGGGAGCACAGTGCTAATCTGATGGAACCTTCTCTTCTGCTTTTGTTTGCCAATACCTGACCCAGCGGAACTGCTCCCCCAGAGGAGAGGCTGGAAAGAAGAGAGGAAGGGAGGGCACGCGCCTGCATGCTAAGTCGCTTCAGTTATATCCGGCTCTTTGCAACCCCATGGACCGTAGCCTGACAGGCTCCTCTGCGCATGAGATTCGCCAGGCAAAAATACTGGAGTGGTTTGCCATGCCCTTCTCCAGGGGATCTTCCCGACCCAGGGATCAAACACACATCTCTTATGTCTTCTGCATAGGCAGGTGGGTTCTTCCCTCCCTGGGAAGCCCTAGGGAGGGAGAGAAGCCTTATAAAAAAAAAAAACCTGGAAGTATGTGTTTGTATATGTGTGTGTGTGATTTTTATAGGTAGTAGCTGGAAGTAAAATTAAGAAATAGGCTGTCCTGACTTGCCAACTGCAGGTTACAGGTTCAAAGAATTGATTGTTAGGTTTTGGTTTTGCTCCATACAGTTAAAGGGTTCCTTGGTGGCTCAGAGGGTAAAGAATCTGCCTGCAATCCAGAGACACAGGTTCGATCCCCGGGTCAGAAGGATACCCTGGAGAAGGGAATGGCTAGCCATTCCAGTATTCTTGCCTGGAAAATTCCATGGACAGAAGAGCCTGGTTGGCTGTAGTCCATAGAGTCACAAAGAGTCAGACACAACTGAGCGCCTAACATTTTATACACTTAAACGATGCTTGCTCCTTGGAAAGAAAGCTATGACAAGCCTAGACAGCATGTTAAAACACAGAGACATCACTTTACCCACAGTAATCTGTATAGTCAAAGCCGTGGTTTTCCCAGTGGTCATATACGGATGTGAAAGCTGGACCATAAAGAAGCCTGAGTACCGAAGAACTGATGCTTTTGAACTGTGGTGCTGGAGAAGACTCTTGAGAGCCCCTTGGACTGCAAGGAGATCCAACCAGTCCATCCTAAAGGAAAGCAACCCTGAATATTCATTGGAAGACTGGTGCTGAAGCTGAAAGTCCAATACTGGCCGCCTGATGGGAAGAGCCGACTCATTGGAAGAGACCTGGTGCTCGTAAAGCTTGATGGCAAAAGAAGAGGGGTGGGGCAGAGGACGAGGTGGTGAGGCAGGATCTGTGACTCACTGGGTATGAAGCTGAGCCAACTCCAGGAGACTGTGGAGGACAGAGGAGCCAGGCTTGCTGCAGTCCGTGGGATCACAGAGCGCTGGACACGGCTTAGCGACTGGACAACAGTAATATATGTGTGTAGACTTATGCCAATTAGCATAAGCTGGTTTTATAAAAGAAAAAAAAAAGTGACTCACTGGGTATGAAGCTGAGCCAACTCCAGGAGACTGTGGAGGACAGAGGAGCCAGGCTTGCTGCAGTCCGTGGGATCACAGAGCGCTGGACACGGCTTAGCGACTGGACAACAGTAATATATGTGTGTAGACTTATGCCAATTAGCATAAGCTGGTTTTATAAAAGAAAAAAAAACACAATGGAATCTTTAACAACAAAGAGAGAACAATGTGAAACACTATTTTAAGTTCATTCATTTACCCATAAAAACCGGATGACTAGGTGGCATTTGAGGCAGTTGTTGTTTCAGGGGGAGGTGGGGAAGGATGGACTGGGAGAATTACCTGACAGTTAGATCAAGCTGCTTGTCTGAACAGGAGGGAATAGGGCTTGGGTTTTAACAACCCCATGAGCTGCTATTGTTAGTGTAAATTGTAACCTGTTACTCATTCTTGCTGATCTGTGTTTTCATCTGTAAAATTAGTGTGTTTTTTTCCTCTAAAGGCCAAGACTTCTCACAGATCTTAAATCTAACACTTCATATATATGAAACGTTAAGAATGACAGCCTTGACTTCCTTTTCTCTATGTAGGCCTCAATCAAATTCATTTATTTTCTTTCCCTTGATCCCTCAAGTCAGACCCAGAGGTATGCATAACCCATGCCAAACCACATCAGGTCATCTTAAGAGAAAAGAGTGGAGCTCAGATGTGGGAGGAGGCTTCGTAGAGGTTCAGAAACCAGCGCTTTCTTGCAGACAACTTTGAGACAGTCAAGATCCCAGAATTGTGCCAGTTGGTTTTATGTCTTTGGGTATTAGAAACATGCTTCTGCAAGGGTCATATCCATAGGTTTTGAACATATGCAGATGTATGCTATCCATATTCCTCTTTTCAAAACGAATTTTAAAACTCCAAAACAAAAGCAGAGAAACACTGCTATCAATTTCTCGATGAAAATTATTCAGAATTGGTGCATTTCACATGTGAACTAAGCAGTTACATATTATCTGAGTAGAGTTTCTTTATTTACTGAGTCATATTTGGTTTTCAGTGGAATTTTGTACACTCTTTGTTCTGTACGTTGGAGAAACTCCATCTTAGTTATATATATAAACAAGCCAATATATATAAGGCTTATATATATATATAAGCCAATATATATATATTATACATATCTATATACACACATACAGTTTAATACAATTATATATATATACATATGTGTTAAACATATAATTGAGCATATAGTACATATAATTTAATAAAATTAATATATGTAATATATAAACTTCATCTTAGTTACATGTGTAAATAAGGCAATATTACACACATCTACATAGACACATATATTTTAATACAGTTCAGTTCAGTCGTTCAGTTGTGTCCAACTCTTTGCGACGTCCTAGACTGCAGCACGCCAGGCTTCCCTGTCTATCACCAACTCCCGGAGCTTACTCAAACTCATGTCCGTTGAGTCGGTGATGCCATCCAACCATTTCATTCTCTGTCATCCCCTTCTCCTGCTTTCAACCTTTCCCACATCAAGGTCTTTTCAAATGAGTCAGCTCTTTGCATCAGGTGGCCAAAGTATTGGAGTTTCAGCTTCAACATCAGTCCTTCCAGTGAACCCTCAGGACTGATTTCCTTTAGGATAGACTGGTTGGATCTCCTTGCAGTCCAAGGGACTCTCAAGAGTCTTCTCCAACACCACAGTTCAAAAGCATCAATTCTTCGGCATTAGCTTCCTTTATAGTCCAACTCTCATGTCCATACATGACTACTGGAAAAACCATAGCCTTAACTAGATGGACCTTTGTTGACAAAGTAAGGTCTCTGCTTTTTAATAGGCTGTCTAGGTTGGTCATAACTTTCCTTCCAAGGAGTAAGCATCTTTTAATTTCATGGCTGCAATCACCATCTGCAGTGATTTTAGAGTCCAAAAAATAAAGTCTGACACTGTTTCCACTGTTTCCCCATCTATTTGCCATGAAGTGATGGGACGAGATGCCATGATCTTTGTTTTCTGAATGTTGAGCTTTAAGCCAACTTTTTCACTCTTCTCTTTCACTTTCATCAAGAGGCTCTTTAGTTCTTCACTTTCTTCCATAAGGGTGGTGTCATCTGCATATCAGATATTTCTCCTGGCAATCTTGATTCCAGCTTGTGCTTCATCATGCATATTCATGCATATACATAAGTATATGCATATGTGTTAAATATATGATTGAGTATACAACATATATAATTTAATAAAAATAATATATGTGATATATATTAATAAGTTTAAAAATTGCATCATAGAGACTTCCCCTAATGAAGTGCACTTCATTAAGGCATGATTGTATATATACACATATTAAGTGGCAAATTATATGATTAACACTTTGTAATGAGAAATAGAAAAGATATTTTTAAAATGTATGCCATGATTGAGCATTAATCATTAAATCTGTTCTGAACATTCAGTCCTGCATAAAAACATACATGCATGCCTTCCCTGTGCTATACTTTTGACTAGCTTGGTTCCTATAAATACATTACCAGGACTGTTAACAAGAAACAAATGATAGAATGAGCCAGTCTGAATTTTATTTTTAGATTCATTCTAGGTAAGAATAAACTGAACCTAAAGTGAGACATAGAAAACGAAGGGAGAATGAGGTAACTGGAAAAATCCATCAAATTGATAATCAGCATTTTCTCAGGATTGTCTCTTTCAAATATTGCCTAATTAGGTAAATGGGAAAAAAAAAAAAAACTATACAAATAAGGTCACTGATATTAATGATCTGTGTAGAAATTTTTTGTTATGCCATAATTAGAGTTATTTTAAGAACATACTTTTATCCTTTGCCGTTTGTAAACAATTATTCCATTTAAAATAAATGACTCCTTGTATCACTGGGATTACTTGGGATCCAACATCACTTTTCAATTTTAATTTTACTATGTAAGTGTTAATGTGAAAGTTAATGATGATTCTTTTCAAACACCATAGAAATTCTATCCTGTGAGGATGTATTGGTGATTTGTTCTGTAGATCTCAGCATATGTATAGAATCTCAAGACAGTCCAGCATCCACCAATTTTTAAATACCATCAATAGTATATAAGGTCCTCCCTGGTGGCTGAGAGGGTAAAGAATCTGCCTACAATGCAGGAGACCTGGGTTCCATCCCTGGGTCAGGAAGATCCCCTGGAGAAGGGAATGGCAACCCCCTCCAGTATTCTTGCCTGGAGAAGCCCATGGAGAGAGGAGCCTGGCGGGCTACTGTCCATGGGGTCTCAAAGGGTCAGATACGACTGAGCGACTAACATAGCATATAACTTCCCCATAAAGTGTATGAACACTGATTGGGTAGGAGGCTACACAAACTAGGCTGAGTTGCAGCTGCTGGTGTTTAGCTAGGTGCATTCACTAGCTGTCTGAGTGTGAGGCTAACCTCTGTACCTTAAAATAAAAAGAAAATAATAATTTTGCCTTAGATCTTAATTCCTATCATGTTTAGACACAGGAACCTCAAAATCAAGAATACTGATGACCACTGTATTACAATACCAAATGGATAATTCTAGTAGTATTTCCTCCCTAATCTTTATAACAGCTTTTTCTATATTAGCACACCGTATTTATCACTTTACTGCACAATGAACCCACAGGGGGTGCTAATTGGTCATTAATTAAATTTTAGCCTTTCAACACTTTTGTATTCTCCGGTGGCTTTATCTGCAGTGAAGTATACAATGTGGCCTCTTTAAACTGCCAAAAATTCATGTCAGCTTTGCGGCTGCCCTGGGTATGATACAGGTGGAATTCAGCTCCAGTGAACACCGCTTCAGGACTGTTATAATTCCTTGTGACCCAAAGTTTGCCAACCTTGAATCAAAGCCTACATGCTGGAAAAATATTCAGAAGAGTTTTACATGACAAAACATTCTCATACACCAGTTTCCTCTTTGAAATAGAATTTGATCACTTTGTCTAAACATTCTAGTGTGTTAGGGCAGTTTTTCAAAAAAGCCATTATTAACATGATGGAAGGATTTGTCTGAGGTCCATCATTCACCAATAAAGCCATTTTCAAATTTAACTTTCTTAGTGAAAGAATCCCTTTTACTTTACCTCTACCTCAGTGAAGAGATTAACTTACAGGTACAATGATTAACATGGTAACTGAGAAATTTGTTGAGTATACTTCAAAAGATGTGGCTACATCTTCAAATCTTTATAGGTATATTTCACCCTAGAGCAAAGGATTTTGAAGCAAAATAGAATTTACCCTCAAGAAATTTCTCAACAAGTAAAATAGTGAGATATTGGGCTAGTGTCAGACCTGTGGAATGTGGTTTCAGGATTTTGAATGCAAGCTATCCCATCATGGGAATTTTACTCCACTAATGAATTAATCACAGCTTGCTGTGTGGGGCTATTAAAGAATGAGCTAAAGCACATTGATTTTCAAGGTAATTATTATTAGCATTCAGAAGATTTTGTTTTGGTATTTTTGTTTATTTTTTTATTTTTAAACAAAGATGTCCCTTAAGTCCTTTAAAATTCTTAGAATCTCAAAATGGAAAAAAGAAACAACTAAATTAGTTAATTTTTATTCCTTTATAATGTTTTCACATTTTTCAGTTATAATGTAAAGGTAGCTATGGCTTTTAGAGTAACAGTCGTAATTTTAGTACATTTTTATATTGCAGTAGTTTAGAAAGCTCTTTCATACAATGTCATGTTTGATTCTAAGAATATTAACTATGAGGAAGGCTAGAATTTTATTATTTATTTTGTTATAGACAAGCAAGTAAAAATTTTAGTTATCAGACCTAAACACATAGTAGATGCTTCATAAATGTTGGCTAAATAAATGAGTAAATGAAATAAGCAATGAAGAAGTGCTTCAAATTCTTTGTGGTATGAGGTCATAAATACAAGAATTCTAAGTAATGAAAACATGCCTTCTAACTCAAAATAGTTGAGATAAAAAGAAAACAGATTTGGGAAATTCACTGATGATGGCTGTCATTATTAAAGGAGAGATAAATACGTTAAATGATGTAGAAAGCTCACAGTCACAGCACTGTAAGCAGATGTGTAGCACACGACTGCCAGTGATTGAACGCCAAGAGCTTGGTGCTTATCATTAGTTATCTATATCTTTAAGTGAGCCAAAAGATGGGAACAGCAAAGCCGTGCTCACCCCCTGCCCCCCATCACTGGAAACCGCTTTTCCTTCTGTCTGGCTTCAGAAACACGTCTTGGTTTCCGTGAGAGAGACGATGAGTGTTTTTTAACTGGTTTCACGTCAGCTTTTCCCTCTGATTTGAGAGGTGGAGTTAAGTGTGAACTGCTTAAGAATGCACTGTTTTCTGTTTAATTTGGCGATAGAAGATGGAATTCATTGAGCTCCGTCTGTTCAAGTGAACTTTAAGCAACAGCAAGCAAAACATTTGTACTTCTCTGCACACGTAATAGAAATGTGTCTGGTGAAAGAGCCAGCTTGGCTCTAAAAACCAGGATTACCTAAGGAGGGGCTGAGGTGGGGTGATAACAACTTCTTATCTCTTCTATTGGCTCATCCTAAGCAGTGAACCTCTTTTTTTTTTTTTTTTAAAGGGAGTATTGAAAGGAAAAATAAATAGCCTCTGAGCTCTGATATCTGGAATTCATCTTGACTGTGTTAAAAAAAATGTGTTCCTCCATTGCCTGCTCCCGCAGTTTGCTATCATTAATGACTGACCACCCTTTTCCCCCATAGCCTGTTAATGCATGTAATTGGTCCTTCCAGAACAATGTATGATATTACAGAATTATAAAGCATCTGTGAACTATACATAATTGTAAGGTTCACTTTTCTCTTTTGAACACCCAGTAAAGAGTATTCCTTTTCAAGTAGATAAATAAGTTGCACAACAAAGGAGTAAATTTAATGCAGGATTGCGGGGTTTTTTTCAAAAGTATGATAGTTATGTTACTAAAGTGGCCGCTTTTCTAAAGCTGTTGACATTTCTGTTGAGAATGGAAGGAAACAATTGTGTAATAATGCATAATGGTTTATTTACAGTGACCATATCCTTCAGCAATTTAGATCATTGCTTTAAAAATGTGTTGTGCAATTTGGTTAGGTGATTTTAAATATGATGATACAGAGTTGTTACTGTGATGACTCTGGGTTAACGGGACAAATATCCTGGTTACCTGTGTGTACTAAACACACATTTCAAAATATGTTCTCTCTTGATAGCACCTAACTTCTCTCAGCCTTTGTGTACCCAGTATATTTTCCTCAATGTTCTCAGTTTAATTGTCTTAAGGTGTCTTAAGGAGTGGAAAAAGGACTAGGAACTCTAACATAAAAGCTCGTTCCCTCTAGCATGCTGGATAAAGAAAGAACCATTTTCCAGGCAGTGAAAGAATTAACCTGGAAATTTGTTTCGATCTCATGTTTTTACCTATTGTCCTACACTTTAAAAAAAATCATCCGCTGAATGAACTTATTTTGATGTTAAATAATGCAATGATTGGGACTTTGCTGTTGGCTTTGACAGTTAAGAATCTGCCTGCAATGCAGGAGATCTGGGTTTGAACCCTGGGTGGGAAAGATCTCCTGCAGAAGGAGAAGGGAATGGCTACCCACTCCAGTATCCTTGCCTGAAGAATCCATGGACAGACGAGCCTGGTGCACTCCATTCCACGGGGTTTGCCAAGAGTTTGACACGCGTGAGTAACTAACACCAAGTACTACAGTGCAATGATTGTACTGCTAGTGTTTTAAGGATAAAAGAGGTGATTACAAAAGTCCATACTTGGCTTCAGAATTACCCAGCAAAATACTCATTCCAAGGTTATCTGTCTGTAAAGACCCGATATTATATCATATGTATGATAATTTAACACAGTCAGCTTGGATTTATGATTCATTGACTTTCAGATATCACCAACTATTTATATTTTATTTTCTTGATGACTGAATATACACCTATGAATGCTTAAGACACTCTTTGGGCCAATCCTTAAAGCTGATATTCCAGTGGTTCCATTCAAGAAAAGAAAATGCTAAAATATGTTTATACTGCACATATAAGAAGCTTACATGTGAAAACGTTAATACATGCAACACATACAAGTCTTTTTGTTTACATATGCACCTTTTCTTCCAGCAATGATAGGTGCCCTAGAAACGTTCACTAATCTTTGTAACACCCCAGAGGGTAAGTAGCAAGAATTATTATCTTCATATTGCAGGTGAAATACCTAGGTAGGGGCAGATTAAATGACTTAGCCGGGTCACTCTCTAAGTCCGTTATGAAGCTAGAAATAAAACTCCAGACTCTTGACTTTTAGTTTTCATTCTGAGTCATTGACCTCCAAAAACAGAGGTACCAGAGCTGTCAGTATTTGGTCTTCTTTTCCACACTTGAAAAGTAACCGGTGATCTAAATCCTGTTCTTGTTAAGGAAATCTCGCACACACATGATACTGAGACCCCGGAGGGTGGTTTAGTGAGAACCCTGCAGTTACAGTGAATGAACTCAGGTAGTGGAGGACATCAGTGGGCCAGCTTCTCGTGGGGTCAGCCCTAGAAAGAACTAAAAGTACTGGAAGTTTCCATAACTTCAGAGACTCGGATAACTTCTTTAACACCTTGAGTCAGTCCACTTTGTTATTTGTCTTTCTCCTTAATAATTTCAGGATTGCCCATACTGTTGGAGTCAGCATTCTAAAAAACTTTGTCCTTGCCCTCCAGAAGCATGTAACTTACCCTCTCCTACACTGCAGGCAGATTCTTTACCTTTTGATCCCCCAGGGAAGCCCAACTAAGACCTGCTTGATAGTGCAAAAAATTAAAAAAAAAAAAAAAAAAAGCTTTAGCATCCCCCCAGATCTTCCTGAACATCTTCTCTTCCTCTTTCTTTGATCTTTTTTTTATTGACTACTTGAGTTGGACTTGAAGGTGAAAGAAAAGCCAGACCCTCAGCAGCATTTTTCTTCCATAGTGACAGGCTGTAGACAGACATTATCAGCCCCCCATTTGGCTACCAGGCAGCCCCTCCTGGGGTGTATTCGTCTGTCTGTCCCCCAGCAGCCAGGATAAAATCACAGCCAATCTTTGCTTTCTCCTCCAAGGTTGGTCCATGAGGGGCGATGGCTCATGTCAGAGAGGTAGTACTTCCTGCTCTGGTGTCTTTTTCCCTGTGCAGTCCCTCCTTCTAGCATGACTTCACTTTTCTGTTAGTGAGCACTTTCCCCCATAAATATGACCGAACAGGTGTGGCTCTGCCGCTAACTGAGTTTCCAGCTGTCCTGCTCCGATGCAGACCCAGCAAAATCTGTTGTTTTGTCCTTTCAAGCAGACTAGAGAACCATCAAGCCCGAGATGGAGGTCTTCCGTGCAGGATATGGCAGTTTTGTTGCCAGAAGATGGTCGGGAAAGCCTGGCTGGCTAACAAAGACAGGCCTTCAGCGGCTGGGTGTAGTTCCAGTTCTGTATCCCCTTTGGCAGGAGCACAGAGGCTGCTGCAGTGTGGCCAGCCAGCAAAATTAGGAAATAAGGACCTCTTTTATTTACTCAGGCTGCTGAATCATGGGCATTCCTGTCTGCTTGGAGAAAAGTCAGGCGGCTCTCCTTTCCACTGCAAATCTCAGGAGTGTTCGAGACTTTCATCTCCGAGTGTTCACACACTTGTTGTAATGTGCTTTATGGAAATGCTGAAACTCAGCAAGTACAGTTGCTGTAGAAAAACATCTGCACTAACTGTGCACACACATTTGCATCTTTAAATAGACTTCTAGGCCATGGAGTTGGTTTCCAGCAAAGTTGTATCTGTGTATTTTTTTTTTTTTCCCCTTTCCTTCTTCCCGTTGTAAGAGCTAGTGTGAAGTGATTGATTCCAAAAATTAAAATTTAACGTGGACATGTTAAGTACTTCACATCGCAATGCAGAAAACTTGCCATAACACAGAAAGACATTTCTGTTAGTAGCACTTAGTGAGTGCTGAAGGGAAAAAAAAAAAGTTCACGTTGACTCTGTAATGGGGATTGAAAGAATCCTCCATAGTTTCTTCCAGATGAAAAAAAACAACTTGAAATTGTTTAGATCTGTAGTAGCCATGTAAGCATCATTTGAGCTGTGCATACCAAAAAAACTTAAGGTGATGGGAATGGGTGGCTTGCAGAGACTAAGGCAGACCTCAGAGAATACTGGCAGCACCACCACTAACACAAAAGTCTGGGGCGATGCTGATACCCTTAGAGCATGAACTAATACCCCTGGGAGTTTCCTCGGTGAGTTCCTTGTGCACCCCAAGGAGAACAGGCTCAGTTAGAGTCCTAGCAAATGAGCATTTTATAATTGTGACTCTAAAACAGAAATCAACTTTTTGTGGAACCTTTGTTTATTCTTCTAAAGTAGCATTCCCTACTCAAACTTTCTACTTCTGCTCAATGTCCTCCATTCTGCAGCCTGTGAATCCGGTAGGGCAATTTCCATGCATCTGAGTCAGAAATACATCATCTGTGATTATCACATCTTTTCTCCAAGATCAAGTAATAGGGACAGGAGAGAGAATGAAGAGGTTTCTAGCTCCCTTGAATCTTGGTTTGAGTAAAAATTCCTGACCCTTACCTCACTTGACTGTATTTGAAATTTACAAGCTTAGGAGAATGGTTAGGTAATAGGTATAATCAGGCATGGCCACAGACAAGAACCTGATTTAAGCATGGTGTCAAGGATTGCACCGTGTGTATAATAGTGTATTGCTCTATAATTCTTGGTGTGTTGTTATAATAATATATCATGCTGAGGCACAGTCTGCAATTTAATAATAGATTCACTTGCTAGATTATCAAGCTTAAGTTCTATTCTTTCAGTCTAGATGCAAGACTAATTTCTGATTCACTGTTTTTTTCCCCAACTTATCACAGAGAATGTGTTTGAAAATATTTTTAAGTGAAACAACAGGATATAAGCCAAAATAATGTGTGTGACAAGTGATAGATTTTCCTTCTAGAATGCTGAGCCAAATTTAATAAAATATTATATTTTTATAATATACATATTATATAGATATTATAATTTTATATTATAATTTTTTGTAAAGTATTATAAATTTTTAATTAGGAAAAAATATTTCAAGACTGGTTTGTTTTAGGGCTCCCAGCTATAGATGGCTTATTTTCTTTAAGGGAAAAGCTAAATCATCGTTGAGATTGTTTTTGTTTTTAATTTTTCAAAATTGTTTCTCTGTATGTTCGCTGACGAGTTTACCTGCATATATTCTTTATAGGTATTTACCTTTAAATTGAAATCACACCAACAATTCTCAAACTCTTTCTTATGCTGGAAACATGTTGGCTTATAGACGGATATAAATGAGGATGCAAAATCATGTGGCTTTCAACTTGTATTGCGAAGCTTTGTTGCAGTGGGCAGGAATCCAGGAATGGTGTTTGGTTGTTTTCTCAGAGTTAGATGGTTGCCATCTGGCATTGATAGTGAGATGGTGTTGTCATCAGTTTCTAGATGCAGGAAAGGAATGATCCTCATCTGTTTCCTGTGGATAAGCAAGAGGTTGATAATCTAGTAAAATCTCGTTACCTTAAAGAAAGCAGACGTGGAATTTGTTTACATAATGCTCGCCAGTTTCTCCTTTTATGTTAATAATATAGCTTGCTAGTGAACTTCAGCTTTGAAGGATTTTAAAATGTATTTGATCACATTCTAATTGCGTCTTATTAGAATACCTCAATAATATTCTTAACCAGACCTATTCTAATAGAATTGCTATCTCCATCAACCCTACTCCATGGTCCTTACTTGTTGGCATTTATGAAAACTCATGCTCCTTTGGAGAGTGAAAAGCTTTTGCGATGTCTTCTAATCATGAATGATAGACTAGAATTGTTTTGAAAAGTCAGAGGTTTCACAGTCTGTTTAAGAAGTCTCATTTTCCACTTGGATGTTAAGAAAGTGACAGAAATAAGAGGTACACTTGCTGCAAACACGGTTAAAAAAACCACCTAATAGAAGGTAGAGTTACTTTATGGATAGCTCACTAAGGTTATATCTGGCTTTCAGGCTTGTTTGTCTTCTCTTTGTTACTCATAAATCTTTCAGCATTTACCATAATCATTTATCACTTTTCCTGTTTCCAGTTTTTCACAAGTTGCTTTGTCTCCGCTCACCTCAAAGTGCAGGTCCTGTTTGGCTAAGGAAGTTCATGCTGCTGAAGCTTTAGCAAAAGGAAGAAATGGCGGGCCACCTCTTGAACTTTCCAAACAAAATACACTATTACATTCTGACCCTGTGAAACTCTCATTTTTTTTCTTGATCCTGGCTGATCCTAGCTACATGTAATATCTAGTCATACCCTTCTAACATCTAATAATCCATTTTCTGGCCTATGCTATTCGAATCTTACAGTTATTGAAGAAATCCTGGTTGTCTTTTATTACACAAGACATAATTATTATTGTGTTTTCTGTCTTCTTTCATGTGCTTACTTTTTAATATTTTTTGCTGGATGCAATAAGGTCTGTATCAATAAGAACCCCATAAAAGAGTTTGGCCTGCAGAATTGCCTTTTCCTATAAAAACAAGCAAAATGCAGAGGGAATTTTTTATTAAATATTAGACATCTGGGTTGACTGCATTAATTTTAAATCATTTTTGTAATATTTCCTCTTTTCATTTGGTCCTTCAGATGCTCACATAATATGCAAATCATTTTAGAATGAATACAAAAGAAACATTAAATATATTAAAATCTGCATTTTAATAAAATTGTCAATGCATAATATATACCTTGCTCCTAAGGAAGAATGATAAAAAGTAATAAAGGGGTAATTTAGACATCGAACTATTTAATATCATTTTATATTTTACAAGCCAGCGAAAAGTCAACGTGGAAGAAAAGCTTTGGGCTCAGATTTGAAAGTGTTCCATCCAAATAGTCTCTCCTCCTTTTTTTTTTCCCCTCACAAGGTTCGGGTTGGCCCTACCCTGTGTACTTGTTGAAAGAGTACAGTAAATCTGTTCTTGAACTCTCGACCTGGAAAGTGAAAAGTTCCCATCTTCTCGTTGCAGATGGAGTGGATGTAGAGGATGACCCCACTTGCTCCTGGCCAGCTTCCTCACCTTCGAGCAAGGACCAGACCTCCCCCAGCCACGGAGNTGAAAGAGTACAGTAAATCTGTTCTTGAACTCTCGACCTGGAAAGTGAAAAGTTCCCATCTTCTCGTTGCAGATGGAGTGGATGTAGAGGATGACCCCACTTGCTCCTGGCCAGCTTCCTCACCTTCGAGCAAGGACCAGACCTCCCCCAGCCACGGAGAAGGTTGCGATTTTGGAGAGGAAGAAGGTGGCCCCGGACTCCCGTATCCGTGCCAGTTCTGTGACAAGTCATTCAGCCGTCTCAGCTACCTAAAGCACCATGAGCAGAGTCACAGCGACAAGCTGCCTTTCAAGTGCACCTACTGCAGCCGGCTGTTCAAACACAAGCGGAGCCGAGACCGCCACATCAAACTCCACACCGGGGACAAGAAGTACCACTGCAGTGAGTGCGACGCCGCCTTCTCCAGAAGTGACCACCTGAAGATCCACTTGAAGACTCACACGTCCAACAAGCCATATAAATGTGCCATTTGTCGCCGTGGGTTCCTGTCCTCTAGTTCCTTACACGGGCACATGCAGGTCCACGAGAGGAACAAGGACGGCTCCCAGTCGGGTTCCAGGCTGGAGGACTGGAAGATGAAGGACACTCAGAAGTGCAGTCAGTGCGAGGAAGGCTTTGACTTCCCGGAAGACCTCCAAAAGCACATTGCCGAGTGCCACCCCGAGTGCTCCCCGAACGAGGACCGGGCGGCCCTCCAGTGCGTCTACTGCCACGAGCTCTTCGTGGAGGAGACCTCCCTGATGAACCATATGGAGCAGATGCACAGCGGGGAGAAGAAGAACTCCTGCAGCATCTGTTCCGAGAGCTTCCACAGCGTCGAGGAGCTGTACAGCCACATGGACAGTCACCAGCAACCGGAGTCGTGCAACCACAGCGACAGCCCTTCCCTGGTCACGGTGGGCTACACCTCCGTGTCCAGCACGACCCCGGACTCCAACCTCTCAGTGGACAGCTCGACCATGGTGGAAGCCGCCCCGCCCATCCCAAAGAGTCGGGGGAGGAAGCGGGCCGCTCAGCAGACCCCGGACATGACTGTCCCCTCGAGTAAACAGGCGAAGGTCACCTACAGCTGTATTTACTGCAACAAGCAGCTGTTTTCCAGTCTGGCGGTTCTGCAGATTCACCTGAAGACTATGCATTTAGATAAGCCAGAGCAGGCCCACATCTGTCAGTACTGCTTGGAGGCGCTGCCCTCCCTCTATAACCTCAATGAGCATCTTAAGCAAGTGCATGAAGCTCAGGACCCAGGTCTGATCGTCTCTGCCCTGCCCGCCATAGTCTACCAGTGCAACTTCTGCTCCGAAGTTGTCAACGACCTCAACACCCTTCAGGAGCACATCCGATGTTCTCACGGATTTGCGAACCCCGCAGCGAAGGACAGCAATGCTTTCTTCTGTCCCCACTGCTACATGGGGTTCCTCACTGACTCTTCGCTGGAAGAGCACATAAGACAGGTCCATTGTGACCTCAGCGGCTCCCGGTTTGGGTCCC
The DNA here is from genome assembly GCA_006410675.1 of Oreotragus oreotragus. NCBI lineage: Eukaryota > Metazoa > Chordata > Mammalia > Artiodactyla > Bovidae > Oreotragus > Oreotragus oreotragus. Next base: position 412,711 of record SJYX01022642.1, read on the forward strand.
CAGTGCTCGGGACTCCGAAAGAGCCAGTTGTAGAAGTCTATTCTTGTTCCTATTGTACAAATTCCCCCATATTCAACAGCGTTCTTAAACTGAACAAGCACATCAAAGAGAATCATAAAAACATTCCCTTGGCCCTGAATTATATCCACAATGGGAAGAAATCCAGGGCCTTGAGTCCCCTGTCACCTGTGGCCATAGAGCAGACATCTCTGAAGATGATGCAGGCGGTAGGAGGGGCGCCTGCAAGGCAGGCTGGAGAATATATCTGTAATCAGTGTGGTGCTAAGTACACGTCCCTGGACGGCTTTCAGACTCACCTGAAGACCCACCTGGACACTGTGCTCCCGAAACTGACCTGTCCCCAGTGCAACAAGGAGTTCCCCAACCAAGAGTCCCTGCTGAAGCACGTGACCATTCATTTCATGATCACCTCCACGTACTACATCTGCGAGAGCTGTGACAAGCAGTTCACGTCGGTGGACGACCTGCAGAAACACCTGCTGGACATGCACACCTTCGTCTTCTTCCGCTGCACCCTCTGCCAGGAGGTGTTCGACTCCAAGGTCTCCATCCAACTCCACCTGGCCGTGAAGCACAGTAATGAGAAGAAAGTGTATCGCTGCACCTCCTGCAACTGGGACTTCCGCAACGAGACGGACCTGCAGCTGCACGTGAAGCACAACCACCTGGAGAACCAGGGCAAAGTGCACAAGTGCATCTTCTGCGGCGAGTCTTTCGGCACCGAGGTGGAGCTGCAGTGCCACATCACCACGCACAGCAAGAAGTACAACTGCCAGTTCTGCAGCAAGGCCTTCCACGCCATCATCCTGCTGGAGAAGCACCTGCGGGAGAAGCACTGCGTGT
>SJYX01022643.1:0-15358 GCA_006410675.1 Oreotragus oreotragus
AAAAAAAATAGGAATTTAACATGTGATATAGTATTATTAACTAACATTCAGATTTGGTTCAAATTTCACAAAACTTTATGCTGTGCCCCTTGTTTTCATACCTTATTCAAAATTCCACATTATATTTAAGTTTGTTGAGCAGCTTCAGCTGCAGGTAACAAATTCTGGTATATTCTCTTTTTATTTTTATTCTATTACAAATATTTTCTGGTTTTCCTTGTTATGGCCTTTTGGATATACCCATTATTTAAAAGTGGACATTTAATTTCTAAACCTATGGAATTTTTAAGGTAACTTTGATATTAATTTCTCATTTTGATATCAATTTCTCATTTAAATGCTTTCTGCTCTTCAGTTGCCCTCTGTGCTTTTTTCAGTCTCCTAACTTTCTTGGACTGCAAGGAGATCCAGCCAGTCCATTCTGAAGGAGATCAACCCTGGGATTTCTTTGGAAGAAATGATGCTAAAGCTGACACTCCAGTGCTTTGGCCACCTCATGAGAAGAGTTGACTCAATGGAAAAGACTCTGATGCTGGGAGGGATTGGGGGCAGGAGGAGAAGGGGATGACCGAGGATGGGATGGCTGGATGGCATCACGGACTCGATGGATGTGAGTCTGAGTGAACTCCGAGAGATGATGATGAAAAGGGAGGCCTGACGTGCTGCGATTCATGGGGTCGCAAAGAGTTGGACACGACTGAGCGACTGAACTGAACTGTGACGAATATGCTAAGAAATCTAAAGAGAAAGAGGAAAACGTGAATGAACAAGTGAGTAATGTAGGGAGAGAAATGGAAACTCCCACAATTGTAAGGAGATACAAGAAACTAAAACCATGCTGACAGAATGAAGAATGTCTTTCGTGGGTTCATCAGTAGACTGAACATGATTGGGACGGACTCAGTGAATTTGGAGGTGTGTCAGTAGAAACTTCTCAAATTGAAAAGTACATCATATTCAACTACAGAAAATCAAAGGCAAAGAGAAACTCTTGAAATAAGCCAAAGAGATTTTATTTTATTCACAGAGGCACTAGGTTAATAATTATATCTGACTTCTCTTTTGAAATCATACAAGTAAGAAGATAATTGAGTGAAATAATTAAAATCTTGAAAGAAATAGTAACACCAAATTAGAATTCTGTATCTACTGAAATTATTCTTCTGAGTGAAGGAGAAATAAGTACTTCCTCAGACAAGCAAAAATTGAGGGAATCTGTCACCAGGATCCCTGATTTGTAAGAAATGTTTAAAGTTCTTCAGAGGAGAAAATGATATATCAGAAATTGTAGTCTATATAAAAAAGAGAAGAGCATTGAAGGAAGAATAAATAGCAAGAAAATAAAAATATATTTATCTTATTCTAAGTTGATCTAACATACAACAATTTATTAAAATAATAATAGCACCAATGCATTTGAAGATTGTAGTGTGTGTATGAGTGAAATGAATTATAACAAAGATACAAAAGACCAGAGAGAAGAATTAGGAATATTTTGTTATTTTAAGGTGCTTGTGGTGATGTAGTATAGTGTTAATTGACACTGAACATGGATTGTTTAGAAATGTATATTGCAGTCTCTAGGGCAAACAGTTTAAAAAAAATTTCAAGAGGTATAATTGCTAGGCTAAGAAAGGATAGAAAATGGGATCATATAGAATGCATAATTAAAACAAAAAGTTAGAAAAGGACTGAAAGATAAACTAGTGACAAAGATATGGGTGATAAATAGCAAAAAGTATCAAGTAAGGAAGAAAAGTTATGACCAACCTAGATAGCATATTCAAAAGCAGAGACATTACTTTCTCAACAAAGCTGGATCTAGTCAAGGCTATGGCTTCTACAGTGGTCATGTATGGATGTGAGAGTTGGACTGAGAAGAAAGCTGAGTGCCGAAGAATTGATGCTTTTGAACTGTGGTGTTGGAGAAGACACTTGAGAGTCCCTTGGACTGCAAGGAGATCCAACCAGTCCATTCTAAAGGAGATCAGTCTTGGGTGTTCTTTGGAAAGAATGATGTTAAAGCTGAAACTCCAGTACTTTTGCCACCTCATGCAAAGAATTGACTCATTGGAAAAGACTCTGATGCTGGGAGGAATTGGGGGCAGGAGGAGAAGGGGACGAGAAGAGGATGAGATGGCTGGATGGCATCACGGACTCAATGGACGTGAGTGTGAGTGAACTCTGGGAATTGATGATGGACAGGGAGTTCTGGCGTGCTGCAATTCATGGGGTTGCAAAGAGTCAGACAGGACTGAGCAACTGAACTGAGCTGAACTGAAGGTGGATATTAATCCTATTATACCAGTAATCAATTCAATATCAATGATATAAATACACCAATTAAAACACAGAAATTGCCAGAGTGGATTAAAAACACAAGACTCAATTATCTGTTGTGTACAATAAACCCACTTTAAATATGAAGACAAAGGTAGACTAAAAGGAAGGAGATTATAGTGTATCGTATAAGGTATATATAGGTTATAGTATATATCTTATATGGTATATATAGATGATGGTAGATAACATCAGTTCAGTTAAGTTCAGTCTCTCAGTCGTGTCCGACTCTTTGCAACACCATGACCTGTAGCACGCCAGGCTTCCCTGTTCATCAAAACTCCTGGAACCTACTCAAATTCATGTCCATCGAGTAGGTGATGCCATCCAACCATCTGATCCTTCTCCTCATGCCGTCAGTCTTTCTCAGCATCAGGGTCTTTTCCAGTGGGTCAGATCTTCACATCAGGTGGCCAAAGTATTGGAGTTTCAGGTTTAGCATCAGTCCTTCCAATGAATGTTCAGGACTGATTTCCTTTAGGATGGACTGGTTGGATCTCCTTGCAGTCCAGGGAACTCTCAAGAGTCTTCTTTAACACCACAGTTCAAAAACATCAATTCTTTGGCACTCAGCTTTCTTTACAGTCCAGCTCTCACATCCACACTTGACTAACAGAAAAGCCATAGCTTTGACTAGATGGACTTTTGTTGGCAAAGTAATATCTCTGCTTTTTAATGTGCTGTCTAGGTTGATCACAGCTTTTCTTCCAAAGAGCAAGTGTCTTAATTTCATGGCTGCAATCACCATCTGCAGTGATTTTGGAGCCCTTAAAAAATATAGTCTGTCACTGTTTCCATTGTTCTATTGTTTCCCCATCTATTTGCCAGAAGTGATTGGAATGGATGCTATGATCTTAGTTTTCTGAATGTTGAGTTTTAAGCCAACTTTTTCACTGTCTTCTTTCACTTTCATCAAGAGGCTCTTTAATTCCTCTTCACTTTCTGTCATAAGAGTGGTGTCATCTGCATGTCTGAAGTTAATGATATTCTTTCTCGATTTGGAACCAGTCTGTTGTTCCATGTCCAGTTCTAACTGTTGCTTCCTGACCTGCATACAGATTTCTCAAGAGGCAGGTCAGGTGGCCTGGTATTCCCATCTCTTTCAGAATTTTTCATAGTTTGTTGTCATCCATACAGTCAAAGGCTTTAGCATAGTCAATAAAGCAGAAGTAGATATTTTTCTGGAACTCTGTTGCTTTTTTGATGATCCAATGGACATTGGCATTTGATCTCTGGTTCTTCTGCCTTTTATAAAACCATCTTGAACATCTGGAAGTTGATAGTTCATGTATTGTTGAAGCCTGGCTTGGAGAATTTTGAGCATTACTTTGCTAGGATGTGAGATGAGTGCAATTGCGTGGTAGCTTGAACATTCTTTGGCTTTGCCTTTCTTTGGGATTGAAATGAAAACTGACCTTTTCCAGTCCTATTTTATCCATATTTGGCCTTGCTGAGTTATCCAAATTTGCTGGCATACTGAGTGTAGCACTTTCACAGGATCATCTTTCATGATTTGAAATATCTCAACTGGAATTCCATCACCTCCACTAGCTTTGTTCATAGTGATGTTTCCTAAGGACCACTTGACTTCAGACTTCAGCATGTCTGGCTCTAGGTGAGTGATCACAGTATCATGGTTATCTGCATTATGAATATCTTGTTTTGTATTGTTCTTCTGTGTATTCTTATCAACTTTTCTTAATATCTTCAGCTTCTTTTAGGTCCATACCATTTCTCTCCATTGTTGAGCCCATCTTTGCATGAAATGTCCCCTTAGTATCTCTAATTTTTTTGAAGACCTCTCTAGCCTTTCTCATTCTATTTCCTCTATTTCTTTGCATTGCTCACTGATAAAGGCATTCTTATCCCTCCTTGATATTCTTTGGAATTCTGCATTCAAACGGGTATATATATCTTTCTTTTTCGCCTTTTCCTTTCACTTTTCTTCTTTTCTCAGCTATATGTAAGGCCTCCTCTGACAACCATTTTGCCCTTTTGCATTTCTTTTTCTTGGGGATGGTCTTGATCACTGCCTCCTGTACAATATCACAAACCTCTGTCCATAGTTCTTCAGGCACTCTGTCTATCAGATATAGTCCCTTGAATCTATTTGTCACTTCCACTGTATCACTGTGAGGGATTTGATTTAGTCATACCTGAATAGTCTATTGGTTTTCCCTACTTTCTTCAATTTGAGTCTGAATTTGGTAATAAGGAGTTCATGATCTGAGCCACAGTCAGCTCCTGGTCTCGTTTTTGCTGACTGTATAGAGCTTCTCCAACTTTGGCTGCAAATAATATAATCAATTTGATTTCAGTGTTGACCATCTGATGATGTCCATCTGTAGATGCATTTCTTGTGTTGGGAGAAAGTGTTTCCTATGACCAGTGCCTTCTCTTGGCAAAACTCTGCTAGCCTTTCTCCTGCTTCGTTTTGTACTCCAAGGCCAATTTGCCTGTTACTCCAGGTATCTCTTGACTTCCTACTTTTGCATTCCATTCCTCTATGATGAAAAGGACATCTTTTTTGGGTGTTAGCTCTAGAAGGCCTTCTAGTTCTTTATAGAACCATTCAGCTTCTTTGGCTTTAGTGGTGGGGCATAGACTTGGATTACTGTGATACTGAATGGTTTGCCTTGGAAATGAACACAGATCATTCTGTCGTTTTTGAGATTGCACTCAAGTACTGCACTTCAGACTCTTAACTATGATGGCTACTCCGTTTCTCCTAAGGGATTCTTGCCTGAAGTAGTAGATATAATAGCCATCTGAATTAAATTCGCCCATTCCAGTCCATTTTAGTTCACCGAATCCTAAAATGTTGATGTTCATACCTGCCAACTCATGTTTGATCACTTCCAATTTGCCTTGATTCATGGACCTACCATTCCCAGCCACTTCAGTATTCTTGCCTTGAGAACCCCATGAACAGTAAGAAAAGACAAAATGATAGGATACCAAAAGAGGAACTTCCCAGGTCATTAGGTACCCAATATGCTACTGGAGATCAGTGGAGAAATAACTCCAGAAAGAATGAAGGGATGGAGCCAAAGCAAAAACAATACCCAGTTGTGCATGTGACTGGTGATAGAAGCAAGGTCTGATGTTGTAAAGAGCAATATTGCATAGGAACATGGAATGTCAGGTCCATGAATCAAGGCAAATTGGAAGTGGTCAAACAAGAGATGGCAAGGGTGAACGTCGACATTCTAGGAATCAGCAAACTAAAATGGACTGGAATGGGTGAATTTAACTCAGATGACCATTATATCTACTACTGCGGGCAGGAATCCCTCAGAAGAAATGAAGTAGCCATCATGGTCAACAAAAGAGTCCAAAATGCAGTACTTGGATGCAATCTCAAAAATGATAGAATGGTCTCTGTTCGTTTCCAAGGCAAACCATTCAATATCACAGTTATCCAAGTCTATGCCCCAACCAGTAATGCTGAAGAAGCTGAAGCTGAACGGTTTTATGAAGACCTACAAGACCTTTTAGAACTAACACCCCAAAAAGATGTCCTTTTCATTATAGGGGACTGGAATGCTAAAGTAGGAAGTCAAGAAACACCTGGAGTAACAGGCAAATTTGGCCTTGGAATGCGGAATGAAGCAGGGCAAAGACTAATAGAGTTTTGCCAAGAAAATGCACTGGTCATAGCAAACACCCTCTTCCAGCAACACAAGAGAAGACTCTACACATGGACATCACCAGATGGTCAACACNGCATATTGAGTGAAGCACTTTCACAGCATCATCTTTTAGGATTTGAAATAGCTCAACTGGAATTCCATCACCTCCACTAGCTTTGTTCGCAGTAATGCTTCCTAAGGCCCACTTGACTTTGCATTCCGGGATGTCTGGCCCTAGGTGAGTGATCACACCATCGTGGTTATCTGGGTCGTGAAGATCTTTTTTGTACAGTTCTGGGTATTCTTGCCACTTCTTCTTAGTATCTTCTGCTTCTGTTAGGTCCATAACATTTCTGTCCTTTATTGTGCCCACGTTTGCATGAAATGTTCCCTTGGTATCTCTAATTTTCTTGAAGAGATCTCTAGTCTTTCCCATTCTATTATTTTCCTCTATTTCTTTGCATTGATCACTGGGGAAGACTTTCTTATCTCTCCTTGCTATTCTTTGGAACTTTGCATTCGAATGGGTATATCTTTCCTTTTCTCCTTTGCCTTTTGCTTCTCTTCTTTTCACAGCTATTTGTAAGGCGTCCTCAGACAGCCATTTTGCCTTTTTGCATTTCTTTCTCTTGGGGATAGTCTTGATCACTGCCTCCTGTACAGTGTCATGAACCTCCATCCATAGTTCTTCAGGCACTCTGTGTATCAGATCTAAACCCTTGAATCTATTTGTCACTTCCACAGTAAGGGATTTGATTTAGGTTATATCTGAATGGTCTAATGGTTTTCCCTACTTTCTTACTGGGGTAATGTCGTCAAAATGATGTGTCCTGCCCTAGAGAGGCTAGTGAGGAGTTTGGTAGTAATGCTTGAAGGAGGAGAGTGTGATCAGCTCATGGACATTGTTCTGAGTGGTTGGTGGTGAGGCAGTGGGAGTCAGTATCATCAACCTTCTGGTTCCAACTGCTCTGTTGTGGGCAGCATATGGTTAACTTCTCCCACCTGGTGGGGGTTTTAATATCTGCAAAATAGCTCAAAGATACTGTGATGTATATCCCTTGAGGAGGAGCCAGTACCCCGCCCCTAGGCTGCACTCTTGTTTCTTGACTCTCCTTTGTTTCTGTATTCCCTCTCTTCCTTGATTAGCAACTGTACGAATCTGACCTTTGGAACTCAGGGAAGGTCAAGGAGGCTGAATCCTTTTACCTGCAAATTAGGGGGACATAGAAAAGATTTTTACCAGGGAGGGCCCCACAGGGCCTTGCTCCATTTCAGTTCCCTTTATTTAACTTTTAGTAAACCTTGATAGAATGAACGTATCGTGTTTAATGCTGATAATTCTAAAGACATGCATGTTTTAATTAAATCAGCAAACTTAAACTAGCTTTTATTTACTGAAGCTGGCTTTTATTTGTTTTATATACAAACTTAGCTTTTATTTACTGAATATCATCCTGGATCATGTGAACTTCTGAAATATTTGGGTTAGTTTTATATTTCTGAGCATATGCTTGACTTACACACTTTTTTTGTCTTTCAGACAATTAAATTGAGCTACTTACAATTTAATTTTAGTAATACCATCCAGAAGTACCAAAAAAAAAAAAAAAAAACCCACACGCACACATTTTATAACATACATACAGAAACCAACAGATGAAAACAGATATTTTATAGATTTTGTCTTAAAATTTTAGCCATGAGACAGGTACAGTAATGCAAGATCCACTTGTTTATTTTTNTTAATTTTAGTAATACCATCCAGAAGTACAAAAAAAAAAAAAAAAAAAACCCACACGCACACATTTTATAACATACATACAGAAACCAACAGATGAAAACAGATATTTTATAGATTTTGTCTTAAAATTTTAGCCATGAGACAGGTACAGTAATGCAAGATCCACTTGTTTATTTTTTTACAAGTTTATTCTAAGTTGGTTCTGGCAAAGAAAATGAGTTAAGGTTATCTGCTCAGATGGTTAAATCCTTTTACTAGTATATGTGGAACAGAAACTTTTTCACTTTCTTAATTTCCAAATAGCCTCCTCCCATTTTTTCCTCTTTCTACTTAGAATTACCTTCCTGAAGTTTGCATTTCAAAGAGATGGCCTAGATCAGAATGCTTGGAGAAAATTGGTAGAACATTTCCAACTCTAAGGGGCAGGAAGTAGTAATACAATTCTTCAAAGAAGGGCTTTTCCTCCCTAAGGCCAGAATTTTTGCAATATCTACAAGACTTTGGGGAGGACAGAGGAGCCTGGGGTGCTGCTGTCTGTGGGTTCACAAAGAGTTGGGCATGACTTAGGGACTGAACAACAAGCCTTTGAGAGGAATAGGGGAGGTTGGCAGACGTGGCGCTAGTGTTAAAGAACCCACCTGCCAAGGCAGGAGACATAAGAGACGCTGGTTTCATCCCTGAGTCGGGAAGATCCCCCAGAGAAGGGCATGGCAACCTGCTCCAGTATTCTTGGTTGGAGAATCCCAGGAACAGGGGAGTCTGGAGGGCTACAGTCCACGGGGTCACTGAGTTGGTCAAGGCTGAAGCCACTTAGCACGCATGCACACACAACAGGATAGATGGGCGTTGAATTACTTTCTGGGCTGCATTTCTTTTACTTTAAAGACTCAGTCTCTAAGACAAGGACAGTTGTTTTTAATTCCTCAAAGAACATGGAGGACTTCAAAAGCTCCCTCTCATTCCCATTCTAACTACTTCAGGGTGCTTCTTTATATCAAGCAGAAGATATATCAAGCTACTTACAAATGAAACTAAAATGGAACTCCACTAAATGGAACTTCTACTAGAATGGAAATCAAAAGATTGCCATGTTCTAGATTTAAAGTTTTATCTTTGAAATGCTTTCCTTCCCCCTTTCATACAGTTAGCTTAGGAGAGGAAACTTTAAAAAATTTCCTATCAAGCTCTCCGGCCGATCTTCCCAGGATCATGTCTGCAGGCTCCAGAGTGAGTGGAGTTTAAAGTAGAAGATAGCTCTGATATCTTCTAGAATTTGGCAAGGCCTAGAAGAGCTATCCCACGTTGAATGTCAGGAAGGGCGGCGGTAAGGAGATACCCTCATCCAAGGTAAGGAGCAGCGGCTGTGCTTTGCTGGAGCAGCCGTGAAGAGATAGCCCAGGCCCAAGGTAAGAGAAACCCAAGTAAGATGGTAGGTGTTGCAAGAGGGCATCAGAGGGCAGACACACTGAAACCATACTCACAGAAAACTAGTCAATCTAATCACACTAGGACTACAGTCTTGTCTAACTCAGTGAAACCAAGCCATGCCTGTGGGGCAACTCAAGACAGGCGGGTCATGGTGGAAAGGGCTGACAGAATGTGGTCCACTGGAGAAGGGAATGGCAAGCCAGTTCAGTATTCTTGCCTTGAGAACCCCATGAACAGTATGAAAAGGCAAAATGATAGGATACCAAAAGAGAATCTCCCCAGGTCGTTAGGTGCCCAATATGGTACTGGAGATCAGTGGAGAGATAACTCCAAAAACAATGAAGGGATGGAGCCAAAGCAAAATCAATACCCAGTTGTGGATGTGACTGGTGATAGAAGCAAGATCCGATGCTGTAAAGAGCAATATTGCATAGGAACCTGGAATGTCAGGTCCATGAATCAAGGCAAATTGGAAGTGGTCAAACAAGAGATGGCAAGGGTGAACGTCGACATTCTAGGAATCAGCGAACTAAAATGGACTGGAATGGGTGAATTTAACTCAGATGACCATTATATCTACTACTGCGGGCAGGAATCCCTCAGAAGAAATGGAGTAGCCATCATGGTCAACAAAAGAGTCCGAAATGCAGTACTTGGATGCAATCTCAAAAACGACAGAATGATCTCTGTTCGTTTCCAAGGCAAACCATTCAATATCACAGTTATCCAAGTCTATGCCCCAACCAGTAATGCTGAAGAAGCTGAAGTTGAACGGTTTTATGAAGACCTACAAGACCTTGTAGAACTAACACCCAAAAAAGATGTCCTTTTCATTATAGGGGACTGGAATGCTAAAGTAGGAAGTCAAGAAACACCTGGAGTAACAGGCAAATTTGGCCTTGGAATGCGGAATGAAGCAGGGCAAAGACTAATAGAGTTTTGCCAAGAAAATGCACTGGTCATAGCAAACACCCTCTTCCAGCAACACAAGAGAAGACTCTACACATGGACATCACCAGATGGTCAACACCGAAATCAGATTGATTATATTCTTTGCAGCCAAAGATGGAGAAGCTCTATACAGTCAACAAAAACAAGACCAGGAGCTGACTGTGGCTCAGATCATGAACTCCTTATTTCCAAATTCAGACTTAAATTGAAGAAAGTAGGGAAAACCGCTAGACCATTCAGGTATGACCTAAATCAAATCCCTTATGATTATACAGTGGAAGTGAGAAATAGATTTAAGGGCCTAGATCTGATAGACAGAGTTCCTGATGAACTATGGAATGAGGTTCGTGACATTGTACAGGAGACAGGGATCAAGACCATCCCCATGGAAAAGAAATGCAAAAAAGCAAAATGGCTGTCTGGAGAAGCCTTACAAATAGCACTGAAAAGAAGAGAGGCGAAAAGCAAAGGAGAAAAGAAAAGATATAAGCATCTGAATGCAGAGTTCCAAAGAATAGCAAGAAGAGATAAGAAAGCCTTCTTCAGCAATCAATGCAAAGAGATAGAGGAAAACAACAGAATGGGAAAGACTAGAGATCTCTTCAAGAGAATTGGAGATACCAAGGGAACATTTCATGCAAAGATGGGCTCGATAAAGGATAGAAATGGTATGGACCTAACAGAAGCAGAAGATATTAAGAAGAGGTGGCAAGAATACACAGAAGAACTGTACAGAAAAGATCTTCACGACCCAGATAATCATGAGGATGTGATCACTAATCTAGAGCCAGACATCTTGGAATGTGAAGTCAAGTGGGCCTTAGAAAGCATCACTAAGAACAAAGCTAGTGGAGGTGATGGAATTCCCGTTGAGCTGTTTCAAATCCTGGAAGATGATGCTGTGAAAGTGCTGCACTCAATATGCCAGCAAATTTGGAAAACTCAGCAGTGGCCACAGGACTGGAAAAGGTCAGTTTTCATTCCAATTCCAAAGAAAGGCAATGCCAAAGAATGCTCAAACTACCGCACAATTGCACTCATCTCACACGCTAGTAAAGTAATGCTCAAAATTCTCCAAGCCAGGCTTCAGCAATATGTGAACCGTGAACTCCCTGATGTTCAAGCTGGTTTTAGAACAGGCAGAGGAACCAGAGATCAAATTGCCAACATCCGCTGGATCATGGAAAAAGCAAGAGAGTTCCAGAAAAACATCTATTTCTGCTTTATTGACTATGCCAAAGCCTTTGACTGTGTGGATCACAATAAACTGTGGAAAATTCTGAAAGAGATGGGAATACCAGACCACCTAACCTGCCTCTTGAGAAATCTGTATGCAGGTCAGGAAGCAACAGTTAGAACTGGACATGGAACAACAGACTGGTTCCAAATAGGAAAAGGAGTACGTCAAGGCTGTATATTGTCTCCCTGCTTATTTAACTTATATGCAGAGTACATCATGAGAAACGCTGGACTGGAAGAAACACAAGCTGGAATCAAGATTGCCGGGAGAAATATCAATAACCTCAGATATGCTGATGACACCACCCTTATGGCAGAAAGTGAGGAGGAGCTAAAAAGCCTCTTGATGAAAGTGAAGGAGGAGAGCGAAAAAGTTGGCTTAAAGCTCAACATTCAGAAAACGAAGATCATGGCATCCGGTCCCATCACTTCATGGGAAATAGATGGGGAAACAGTGGAAACAGTGTCAGACTTTATTTTTTTGGGCTCCAAAATCACTGCAGATGGTGACTGCAGCCATGAAATTAAAAGACGCTTACTCCTTGGAAGAAAAGTTATGACCAACCTGGATAGTATATTCAAAAGCAGAGACATTACTTTGCCGACTAAGGTCCGCCTAGTCAAGGCTATGGTTTTTCCTGTGGTCATGTATGGATGTGAAAGTTGGACTGTGAAGAAAGCTGAGCGCCGAAGAATCGATGCTTTTGAACTGTGGTGTTGGAGAAGACTCTTGAGAGTCCCTTGGACAGCAAGGAGATCCACCAGTCCATCCTGAATATTCACTGGAAGGACTGATGTTGATCCTTCCCAGCCCGGGAGTGGCAGGAGTAACCCTGAGAGAATTGCTCTGAGGAGGTGATGTGGAGGGGAAGACAGGTTATATAGAAGTTTTACAACAAAGGGCAGGTAGTCTGAACATCAAGAGATTATTGCTAATTAATGGAAATGAGATATCTCAAGTAATGGAGTTTAGCGCTTTTCTGTATATGGGAAGATGCAAGAGTCTGGGCTCACTGAAGGCATCCCTTTGATAGGCACCTCACCAGCATCCTGTGTTTTCACATCCTGAGTTCCCCCAGGGCTCACCGTAGGGAGTGGCTGCAGTCTGGTGGCTGCTAGACAGCAGGAACTCTTTCCTCCCTGTGTTCCCCCAGGGCCCGCCAGCTCACCATCTGTGGTGGCTGCAGTCTCTGATGACTGAAGTCCTTTGTTTACTGATAACTCACTGTGATTCTAGGTTGTTTCAGTAAGATTTTGTCATTGTTATAGATATCTAAGCTTCTAGAGCCACAGTTCTTAGATATAAAAGAAGCAATTATGCCAGATGATGCCCTTCTCAGCTCTTTGAAACTTGAGGATTCTGTTTCTGTAGCTAAGTCTCTCCTAAGACAAATTGTTACCCAAGAGGGATGTGCCGCTGAGCTGGGGATTGTTTTGGTGTTTTACACTGTAGCTCATGGCATGGATGTTTTCATGAGGCAGTAACCAAGTGTCAATGCAACCTATCCCATGACTGACTTACTCTAGCATGGGAGTCTTAGAGTCTGGTGGCAGGTGCTACAACAGCTTTTACCTGTTCAATCCATGCCCACCAATTTTGTGGCTTTGGCTTCCAAGATTTCTACTAACAATCAATGTGTTATTCGTGCACCTCTTGTGCCCATAAACAGAAATCAGGAGTAACCAAGGAAATGGAACTGTGGGCCTCAGCAGTAGCCAAGGAGATGGTACTGTGGGCTGGTCAAGAGAACCCCTTATGTGCTCACCACCGATAGTTCCCAAAGTGGGACTATGGACTGAACCAGCAGAACCCAACAAATGGGAGCTGTGGACCAGCCAAAGGCGGGGGACTCAGGTTCTGGGCGAAACAGTCTGCCAGCTCAAGCGCCCCCACTGAGCCCTGGACTAGGATGGTGCCCTAACCCAGGGCTAAGGATTGGTGCTGGATTAGAGCCACCTGTCAGTCTAGACTGACTGGTTAACCCTGGACTGGAACACCAGGTAGGTCAGGAGCTCAATACACAGACAGCTAAGCTCAGCTCTAAGAGGAACTTACCCTCAGCCCTTGGACAAAGCAAAAAATACAGAAAGCTCAGAAGGTCCACTGGTACCAATGCCTGCATTTCTTGTCCTCAAAGCCATCAGAAGTGTCCAGATCCCATCACTGCCACTAAAGTGTTAAAAAAAAATCAGCCGAGTACATTTGAAGATTAGCTTTACTCAATGATTCTTGAGTTAGGTAGCAACTGATCTAGCAGACAGAAAGGAACTTCAAGGAGCTACACAAAATGAAAGACTTTCATAGGCAGAAGGGAGTGGGAACAAGAAAGTTCTGCAAGACAAAAATGCTGCTTATTGGAGGGCCACTTTCCTTTGGTTACCTAACAGTGCCTATCTGTCAGGGTGACCCCTAACAGACTGCTTTAAGAGTCCACTTCTGGGAAAGCCAAAATTGTAATTAAGTTTCAGTTTGGTGCTGTGGGGCTTAGCATATAAACAACTGTGTTTGAGCTTGTCACAATCTTGTGAGTAAAGATCACAATCCAGTTGACTTAATTCTTCCAAGTTCAGTGGTTCCGCTTGCACTTGTTGAGTCTCTGCTATATCGCTGGCATATTGTGAGTCATCGGGAAAACAACAGAACATGTATTAGTCACAAATTCTGCTCTCAAGGAACTTACAGACTCACTGGAGGAGCAAAGACTTACACAGTCAACAGTAGCAAACCCCTGTGGGGCAGCAAGGATCATTTTTCCTCTTTCCTTCTAGGTTCTTGGCTGAGACACCCCTTGTAATAAAAGATCAACAGGAGAGAAAGAAGAAGTTTAATAACATGTATGCCTCCTGTATACATGGGAGATAAACTGAGTATCTCCTGTAAATGGCCCATCACCACCACAGCATCTCCAACTAAAGACAAAGAAAGGAGACAAAGATTTTGTCTCTTACAAAAGGATAAGATCTACTCAGTTTTCCGAGCATCTCCTATTGATGATGAAGCTAGGTTTCTGGGTGCCGAATCAGATCTTAGAGTTTTGGGTGAAAGTGGAAAATAATAGCTCTATTGCTTTGCCAAGCAAAGGGCGACACAGCGGGTGTGTGCCCTCAAAAACTATGTGTCCCAACCTGGCGGGGCTGATTTGGTGACGAGTTTTATAGTAATGGTTCAAGGGTGGGATTGCTGATAAACACCAGGATGGGGGCAGGGCCTGTCCTCCTTCAATCTGACTTCAAGTGGTTTCCTGATGAGCTTCTGTGGTTCTTGAGGTTATCAAACTGTGACTTTCTCTGGAATGAGAAGCAGACAAAAAGCAGATAAACAGTAACTCATCTTCAAATGGCAGGCTTGGCAGCACGATTTGTCCCATGCATGTATGTCGATCTAAATTCATCTGGTGGTTGGAGTGACCCTCTGTGTTAGCTAACTGGATTTATCCAAAGGGAAATCAACTGACCATAGGTTGTTTTGGAACAAGGCACCTGCTGAAGTCAGGCTTTAACCTTCTCACAGAAAATGGGAGCTAGAGATGCTCTCTTCCTTAACGGTGACATTTCAAAGAGATGGTTCCTAGGTTCTTGAGAACGACATTCCTGGGTCATAAAGGTGGTAAGAGTCTTATTTAGTTTTTAGTAAGATATATATGCATTGCAAAGAAACAGAGTTAGAATGGACAAATTTTCTAAAGTAGATGCTGAAAGAAGAGGCAAGTGAAGTCTCTTTTCTTATTTTCAACAGGAAGAACTGAGCCTCTTATTTATTTTTTTATAGTGACTTTCATGTTTATTGTCTGGAAGGATTAAGAAATAAAAGCTAATATTAAAAACAGGCTTCTGGCCAGTCTATGTTCGATGCAGGATGCAGGATGCTTGGGGCTGGTGCATGGGGATGATCCGGAGGGATGATGTAGGGTGGGAGGTGGGAGGGGGGTTCATGTTTGGGAGTTCATGTACACCCATGGCGGATTCATGTCAATGTATGCCAAATCCAATACAGTACTGTAAAGTAAAATAAAGTGAAAAAAAAAAA
>SJYX01022643.1:15414-40640 GCA_006410675.1 Oreotragus oreotragus
ATTCATGTCAATGTATGCCAAATCCAATACAGTACTGTAAAGTAAAATAAAGTGAAAAAAAAAAAAGGCTTCCGGAGGCTGATGCAGCCCAGAGGAAGCTGCTTGCTCCAACACCGCAGGAAGGCCGTGTTCTCTGCTAGAAGCCCTTGTGTGCTATTGTCTGAAGCGTTTACTGTGAAAATTTACAGTCCAAACTGAATATGAGGATGACTGGCGTTCTTCCAAGACGTTTGCTCTGAAATGGTCGGAACTACACATTTACTCATCAGCTGGTGGTATCAACTTACACTTTTTAAAACTGTCATCATTCCTCCGTCGTATGTCTTCTCCAAGGCAGGAAAGGCCTAGAGGGAATAATAACCGCATCTGTCTCTGCCTTTGAGATTCATACGTTATTGACGGTGCCTTCCTGACAGGGAGCACCTGGGTGAAAGAGGACAATTAGGCATCGAGCTAGATTCGCAGTTACTCCCCTGTAGGTCTGGCTTTCCTTTTCCCGAGCCCTCCGTGTGCAGACGCATGACTGGCTCTTGGCTTGAGCTACACACCCAGCTTCAGGCTCTCAGGCGTGGAGCTGCCTGCAGTCTTTCTACTGGCTCTGTGGGCCGCCACGGGCTTAGCTTTCTGGGTGATGAGCAAACACCCATCTCTTCCGTTAGAGCCTCTGGTTTTTAATGCATATTTTCCCTTTCAACCTTTCATCAATCACTTCATTTTTGTCCACTTTTTCCTCCAATGTAGGAAAAAGGGAGGGATACATATCAGCATCTATAAACCACTTGCCCACCAAGTTTGAGAACTAGTGTGTTACCACAGGAAGAGCTTCTGAATCCTTGTTCTTCATGATTATTTTGTGGTAGAATTAATCATGATAATAATGATAGTGATATTAATAATGATGGCAACCTTTGAAGGCAGAACATTTCAAGTCCCAACCTGGAATCCTCAAAACTAAAAATGTGACCCAGGAAAAATTATTTTCCTAATTTCTGATTGCCTCACCTATAAACCGAGATAGTGGTTTGAATAAAGTTCTTGTAAGGATGAGGTAGTGCCGGTTTACCTTCCATCCTTATGAAGGGGATCACTATTTCATGCAGGGAGATATGCAGTCTGTGTATTAATGGGAATGATAAGCATTTCTGTATTGCAGCTGTGAATTCTAAACACATTGGTTAGAATGTAATACATTTATTTTTTATGTTTTGGGTAGCTCTTTTGATTTTTAATTGAAGTATAGTTGATGTACAATATTGTGTAAGTTTCAGGTGTACAGCAGCTGAATATATATATATATATTCAGTTATATTTATATATATTTCAGGTTGTTTTCCCTTATAGGTCAGAATATAATATTCTTTATTCATGGCTGAGGTCAGTGTTTCACTGACATGTGAGACTTATATTACCTGTGATCTGTGTGGCCCAGGTGACCCATTTAATAACATTGAGTCACAGGGTGGGGATGTTATTCCTTGCTTAGAAGTGTTCAGAAGAGTTAAATACATTAAAAAAAAAAAAAAACTCTTACTTTGGTTTAAAATGCCTAAAATACATCTCTAAAATGTCTAACGCTCCCCTCTTCTTCAGTCAAGCCTTTGAAAGCAACTACATTTTTCTAGAACTTAGCATTTGTTTAGTTTTCCCCCTATTTATTTTTGTACTTTGTTTCTAAGGACAAATAGTGCTAAGTTTTCATTCATGATAGTAATAAAAAAAGAAGTTCTTTTAAAGAATATTTGGGTTTCAAATTATATTTTGAAGTATATTTAAGATATATACATCAAGGTATATTTAAGTAAAAGAATGAATTTAAAGAAATATTTTAAATGAGTGGGTTCTACACTCATTTTTATGAGTTATGACCAATGAAGGCATGCCTGAAAGTCAGTATTTTCCATACTTCAGGGATGGGAAACAGAAACCACAGCCTTTAACTTACAGTCACAGAGGAAAATGAGTAGATGGGAACTCTGAAAACAGAAGCCAGAATCAACCCCGTTGTGGCATAATTGTGAATAATTTATATTCTGGCTGAAAGACCAGGGTCAGAATATAGAAAATTTAGTAGAAGTTCCTAAGAAAGAGATCTAGATTGCATAATAATGTTTATTAACCCTTTCAAGCCACACTTTTGCTTCTTGAAACACAATGATACAACTCTGGTGTACAGAAAAAGGAGATTGTGCTTATGCAGGTTTAGCCCTGCTCAAGGCATTTTCTAAAATTCTGATGAACTCAGTCGGAGATGTTATTAGCAAATAACAAAATTAAGCACATCCAAATAAGGAGAAGAAGTATGATAAAGATTTGAAATCTGTATCGTGAGAGTTGAGACGAGATCTTAAGAAAATTTACTCTGAGGAACATGGACATGGAAATCCTCTTTGTACTTCTCAACACATGATACATGAGAAAGGAGCCAGCTAGGCAAATGAGGACTTGATAACAAACCATGTCCAACAGTGATAAAGAACCCGCTTGTCAATGCAGGAGCTGGAAGAGATGCAGCTTTGATCCCTGGGTTGGGAGGATCCCCTGGAGGAGGGCATGACAAACCGCTCCAGTATTCTTGCCCGGAGAATCCCAAGGACAGAGGAGCCTGGCAGCCTACAATCCATAGGGCTGCACAGAGTCAGACACAACCGAAGCGACTTACCACCACCACACCAGTGTCCATACGGCCTGGGTAGTGAGAGCTCCATCTGCGGGGGTACTGAAACAGGTTAGGCAGTAGCTGACAAGTTTGCAGTCACAGATGTGTGCAGTTGGGGGATGTTAAGGTAAAATGCCTGTTCGGGATATGTTGTGTTGAGGGTGGGGGTTAGAAAGGGAGTTTTAAAGTGAAAAAGAACAGCTATGTTACAAGTTACCAACCAGTATTTTGGATCACCTGTTTTAGCGTATGAAGAATGTTTCAAATTTACTTTTACACATGTTCAGTTCAGTTCAGTCGCTCAGTCGTGTCCAACTCTTTGCGACCCCATGAATCGCAGCACACCAGGCCTCCTGTCCATCACCAACTCCCAGAGGTCACCCAGACTTGCATCCATCGAGTCCGTGATGCCTTCCAGCCATCTTATCCCCTTTCGTCCCCTTCTCCTCCTGCCCCCAATCCCTCCCAGCATCAGAGTCTTTTCCAATGAGTCAACTCTTTGCATGAGGTGGCCAAAGTACTGGAGTTTCAGCTTCAGCATCATTTTCTCCAAAGAAATCCCAGGCTGACCTTCAGAATGGACTGGTTGGATCTCCTTGCAGTCCAAGGGACTCTCAAGAGTCTTCTCCAACACCACAGTTCAAAAGCATCAATTCTTCAGCGCTCAGCTTTCTTCACAGTCCAACTCTCACATCCATACATGACCACAGGAAAAACCATAGCCTTGACTAGATGGACCTTTGTTGGCAAAGTAATGTCTCTGCTTTTGAATATGCTATCTAGGTTGGTCATAACTTTTCTTCCAAGGAGTAAGTGTCTTTCAATTTTATGGCTGCAGTCACCATCTGCAGTGATTTTGGAGCCCCCCAAAATAAAGTCTGACACTGTTTAAAAACCCTTAATTCCCACCCCCAACAGCAACAACAAAATATTCACATAACATCAAAGCTTCAGAATCATGCCTCTTATACAGGGCCTTCAAAGATCAGTAGAAAAGCTAGGAGCACCAGCCAGTTTGCAAAGGAAAGAGCAGAGGTTTGGGAAGGGGTAGGCCAACAAAGATCCATCTAGTCAGGGCTATGATTTGTCCAGTAGTCATGTATGAATGTGAGAGTTGGACTATAAAGAAAGCTGAGTGCCAAAAAATTGATGCTTTTGAACTGTGGTGTTGGAGAAGACTCTTGAGAGTCCCTTGGACTGCAAGAAGATCCAACCTAAAGAGATCCTAAAAGAGATCAGTCCTGAATATTCACTGGAAGGACTAATGTTGAAGCTAAAACTCCAATACTTTGGCCACCTGACATGAAGAACTGACTCATTGGAAAAGACCCTGATGCTGGGAAAGAGTGAGGGCAGGAGGAGAAGGGGATGACAGAGGATGAGATAGTTGGATGGCATCACTGACTCAATGGACATGAGATTGGGTGAACTCTGGGAGTTGGTGATGGACAGGGAGGCCTGGCATGCTGCGATTCATGGGGTTGCAAAGAGTTGGACATGACTAAGTGACTAAACTGAATTGAGATGGGCCCGGAGTATATTTGGAGGTAGTTGTGGGCCCTCTCAACAGCCAACTTGCTTTTCCTTTGTGTTTTCACGCCTTCCAAAAACCGACCTAGGGGCTTGAGATGAAATAGGCCCAGCCCTTACTCTTGCCTGGAAAATCCCATGGATGGAGGAGCCTGGTAGGCTGCAGTCTATGGGGTCGCTAAGAGTCGGATATGACTGAGCGACTTCCCTTTCACTTTTCACTTTCATGCATTGGAGAAGGAAATGGCAACCCACTCCATTGTTCTTGCCTGGAGAATCCCAGGGGTAGGGGGAGCCTGGTGGGCTGCTGTCTCTGGGGTCTCACAGAGTAGGACACGACTAAAGTGACTTAGCAGCAGCAACAGTAGCAGTTGCCTTGATGGCCTCCAGCCTGATTTGAAACATTCGAGAGTTGCAAATTGTGATTTTAACCAGCAGATGGCAGCATCTGCCTAGAGATGCACCAACCCGCAGGCCCAGCGTCACTACACCATGCAAGGCGTTTATGGAGCACTAGAGGGCGCTGCGCCCCCACCTCTGGTCAGAGACTGGGCTGGTTCAGAGCATCTCCTGTAGGGAACAGTCTCCCCCAAGCCTCTACCCTCCTTTCCTTTCCCCCACTTACATCTGTTCACAAAGAGGGTTCTGTGGCTGCTCAGGAGTGACTATTACACACACACACTCACAATTTCCAACAGGACCAGAAAAGAAAAGAAAGACTGTGGAGTCGCTCAGTCGTGTCTGACTCTGCGACTCCATGGACTGGAGCCTAGCACGCTCCTCCGTCCATGGGATTTTCCAGGCAAGAGTACTTCTCCAGGGGATCTTCCTGACCCAGGGATCGAACCCGGGTCTCTGGCATTGTAAGCAGACTCTTTACCGTCTGAGCCACCAGGAAAGTCCCAACAGGACCAGTGAGCCACCCAATCTGATCGTTCGGAGGAAGCTGGCTTGTCTTCTTTTACACTTTGGCAATCACAGGAAGTTCTACATTAAGTACCTGTTTCAGTGGCAGGAATTATTAGAGTGCAAGGTCAACCAGGGCACCAGATGGGCAGAAATTGCACCCCAGTAGGAAATAACAGCAAATAAGGAGCTAGACTCACCGGTGCTTCCTTGTTGTGAAGGTATATATGTCTAAAACGTCATTTAATACCTACAGTTTAATTCTGTGAGAGAAGTAACTCTATCCCCACTTTAAATCTTGGGCAGCTGATTCTCAGTTACTTCTTAGTTGTTTCTTAGTTATTTCTGCATTGTCATAAGCTCCCTAGTGGTGCAAAAGAGATTAAACCCCACATTTATCTGATGGCAAACACTCTGTTCTTTCTGCAGACTCTTTCTACTGTTTCCCCCTGCAACACAGGGAAGACAAGAAATATTCAGTTCCCTGAAAGGAATTTAGTATCACTTCATTTGTTTTCCCTTTTCCAAATAGAATGCAGGTGAATTAAACAAAGCCTTCTGCCAAGTGCTAAATAGAAACTTTTCTACCAGAGGCATGTTCTCGTTCAATGGAATGTAATATAGGATTCTGCTTCACTTGAATTCACAGGAACGTCGCATAATATGCAATTTTCTGTGATCACAGTAGCATCTGAAAAACCCAATTACCAAACAAATGTTAAAACGGGGCTAAATGAAAATTGTTCTGCTTGTGTCAAATGTTAATCAGTGAAATCAACTGTATGCTCTCAAGACAAGGTGAGATGTGAATGAACCCTCATCCAAACATCTTTTTCACACAGGCTGCTGAACACAGCAGAGCTGCCGTAATCTCCACAGTGCATCCATCCAGTAAATCCGTAGGGGCCTAACCTGGCATTAACAAAAGAATAAGGGCCTAAGGCACTTCCCTGGTGGTCCAGTGATTAAGACACCGCACCTCCACTGCAGGGGCACAGGTTTGATCCTTGGTGGGGGAATTAACATCCTGCATGCCTTCGAGTAGCATCCGGTTCTAAATAATAGATGTGATAATTCTCTTCTATTCTGCCTTGGTCAGACCACTCCTGGTGGTGCTAAGTTCTTGTTGCAATATTTTGGCAAGAGGAAAAATGTCAAGGGAGGCGAGATGGAGTGGTCAGGTACTACCCTGGCTGAGACCTTTGCAGGGCTCTCAGTTGTTTCTTAGTCTGTGGGCTGGAGAAAAGATGGTTAAAGAGAGCAGAGAACTCATATTCAAATATGCATGCACGCAGGGGATGTTGGGGGCTCGAGCCCTCAGTGATCACAGGTAAGCCTGTAAACAGAAGACAGACATAGGGGCAGAGTGTGTCCCACTTGAAGAAAAACCTTATCACATGGACCACTGTCCTGAGTGGAATATGTGGCCGGGTGAGGCCCTTGGTAACACCTGGTGAGCTGGTGAGACACATAAGCAGAAAATCTCCATGGCACGCGCTGAACCAAAGCTGAAAGTGCAACGGTGGCGGAGACAGGCTCTGTGCTTGCCTTCTCGAGCCTCTGCTTGGATGGGCAAACAGGCACTGCAGCCTTAGGGTGTGAAATGTACTCAGCAGCTTGCCAAGGAGCCCAGCAGAGAAGCGCCTGATCTCATCTCAAGGGAGCTGGATGAAGAACCTAAGCCACACCATTTTGTTAAAAACTCCATTTTGTAAAAATTCCCGGGAAAGAGCTTCTTGGAAATCCCTTAACCCCACCCCACTACCCGCGGACCAATCAGAACCCAACACCTAACCCTCCCAAGAAGGTAACCAATTAGACGTCTCCCAACCTGGAAACTCAAATTTTTCAAATTTCTCCCGCGAGAATACCCTATATAAGCAGTGTAACGCAGAGCTCAGGGCTCCTCCCTATAGCCGCTGCATCGGTATCACTGGGAGCCCCCGCACGAGCTTGGTAATAAAAACTCTCTTGGTTTTGCATCGGATATCGGCTCCCTGGTGGTCATTGGGAGATTTCGCGACTTGGGCATAACACTGGAAAGAAGCCCCACAAACGTGTTGTCTAATTTGATACCTGAATAGTGAATAGGAGTTAGTTGGATAAAGAGAGTGAGAGAGAGAAAAACTTCCTATGGAAATAACCCACCTTCCCCAAAACAAAGTTTCCTATGACTTTCTGTAGGTGCGTGAATCTTTCCGAAACACCTAGAAAAAAATATTTTATCTACTGCTGCCTAATAAACTACTGTGAAATGTTGTGTCTTGAAACTATGACTATTCTTTTTTTTTTTCTTAACCTTTTAATTTTGTTTTGGGTTTTCATTGATTAGCAAACAATGTTGTGATAGTTTCAGGTGAATAGCAAAGGGACTCAGCCATACAAATACATGTGTTCATTCTCCCCCAAAGCCCTCTTCCATCCAGGCTGCCACATAACAGAGCGGAGTGCCCTGGGGCTGTACAGTAGGACCTTGTTGGTTACCCATTTTAAACATAGCACTGTGTACATGCCCATCCCCAACTCCCTAACTACCCCTTCCCCCATTCTTCCCACCAGCAACCATAAGCTGGTTCTCAAAGTCTCTCTCTGTTTTGTAAATTCATTGGCATCATTTCTTTTCAGATTCCACATATAAGGGATGTCGTATGATATTTCTCCCTCTCTGTCTCCTTCCTTCAGTGTGGTACTCTCTAGGCCCACCCATGTTGCCACCCATGACATTCTTTCATTCTTTCTAAGGTCTGAGCAATATCCCATTGTATGTATGCACCACATCTTCCTCATCCCCTTCTCTGTCGAGAGACATTTAGGTTTCTTCAATGTCCTGGCTGTTGTAAACAGTGCTGCAGTGAATACTGGGGTGCATGCATCTGCTTGGATTGTGTTTTTCTCTGGCTATATGTCCAGGAGTGGGCTTGCAGGGTCATATGGTAGCTCTATTTCTAGTTTTTTTAAGGAACCTCCATACTGTTCTCCATAGTGGCTGTACCAATCTGCATTTCCACCAACAGGCAGGAGGGTTCCCTTCTCTCTACCCCCTCTCCAGCATTTGTTGTTTATGGATTTTTTTGATGATAGCCTTGTGTGAGGTGATATCTCATTGTCATTTTGATTTGCATTTCCCTAATAATTAGCAATGTCTAACATCTTTTCATGTGCCTACTGGTCACTGGTATGTCTTCTGCCCATTTTTTGAGTGGAAAACCTTGAGTATTTACTCGCTCATGTTTCTGCAGTCTGGGCTGGGCTCAGCTGGGTGGTTCTTCTCTCATCTTCTCTGGGATCCCTCATGGGGCTTCTGTCATTTGTTGGTTCCAGTGGGGTGGGTAGGCCAGATGGCAGTTGATATTAGCAGTCTCTGGGAGTACTTTGGATCTCCTCAACATGGATTTACAACCTCCAGTAGGAAAGATTGATTTTTTTTTTTTTTTCTTTTTTGCTATGGCAAGCTCAGGCCAGTATTTCCAGACACCAAGAGAGGACATTTCAAGGCATCTTGAGAACTGAGTGGCAGAATTCATATAGCATCACTTCCACCACATCCTATTGTGCGAAGCAAATTTGAGGCTAAAGCATGAGGAACTAGAATCCTACTTTTGATGCAAAGCATTGCAAGATACTAGGGCTGTGCTTTCCCACTGACCACTAACATGCTGGGCAGACCCAAAGTAGAGTCAGTTAAAAGTGAGTCCAGAAAGGTAAAGTTTGAGCTGAGTCTTTAAGGATAAGATTTTATTAAGCAGAGCAGAGGTGAGCAGTGCATGGCAGGGAGAGGTTGGAGCACATGCCTGGACTGTCTGGAGTTCACAGAATGGGGTGCCAGAGTCAGGGGGGGCCACTGTGGGGAAGGCACCTCAGGAGGGGAGTATCCTCAGGTCTCAGCAATGCCCACAATGCACTGGGATGCCTGTGGAATGGTCCACCAACATCCATCCTATTTGGAGAAGCATCAGGTCATGAAGGACCTTGTATGATCCAGGTAGGAGCTCAGCAAGGTACCATTTTCACCAGGAGACTTAGACCGTAAGTCTTTTGGGGGCTTCCCTAGTGACTCAGCTGGTAAAGAATCTGCCTGCCATGCAGGAGACCCCAGTTCAATTCTCTGGCTTGGGAACATCCCTTGGAGAAGGGATAGGATACCCACTCTAGTATTCATGGGCTTCTCTGGTGGTTCAGAAGGTAAAGGATCTGCCTGCCATGTGGGAAACCTGGGTTCGATCCCTGGGTTGGGAAGATCCCCTGGAGGAGGGTATGGCAATCCACTCCAGTGTTCTTGCCTGGAGAATCCCACGGACAGAGGAGCCTGGCGGGGCTACAGTCTACGGGGTCAGATGCAAAGTGTTGGACACAACTGAGCAACTCAGCACAGCCTGAAGTGGCCTCAGAATCCTTTCACTCCTATCGATTTGGTCAGCACTGTAATTCCTAGCACTAGCTGTGTCTCCTAGTTCAGTTGTGTCTGACTTCTGTTTCCTTGTTTTGGTCGTGTTATCTCATTTTTTTTTTTCTTAACCTTTTAATTTTGTTTTGGGTTTTCATTGATTAGCAAACAATGTTGTGATAGTTTCAGGTGAATAGCAAAGGGACTCAGCCATACAAATACATGTGTTCATTCTCCCCCAAAGCCCTCTTCCATCCAGGCTGCCACATAACAGAGCGGAGTGCCCTGGGGCTGTACAGTAGGACCTTGTTGGTTACCCATTTTAAACATAGCACTGTGTACATGCCCATCCCCAACTCCCTAACTACCCCTTCCCCCATTCTTCCCACCAGCAACCATAAGCTGGTTCTCAAAGTCTCTCTCTGTTTTGTAAATTCATTGGCATCATTTCTTTTCAGATTCCACATATAAGGGATGTCGTATGATATTTCTCCCTCTCTGTCTCCTTCCTTCAGTGTGGTACTCTCTAGGCCCACCCATGTTGCCACCCATGACATTCTTTCATTCTTTCTAAGGTCTGAGCAATATCCCATTGTATGTATGCACCACATCTTCCTCATCCCCTTCTCTGTCGAGAGACATTTAGGTTTCTTCAATGTCCTGGCTGTTGTAAACAGTGCTGCAGTG
Organism: Oreotragus oreotragus; assembly: GCA_006410675.1. Taxonomy (NCBI): domain Eukaryota; kingdom Metazoa; phylum Chordata; class Mammalia; order Artiodactyla; family Bovidae; genus Oreotragus; species Oreotragus oreotragus. The sequence continues at coordinate 25,578 of SJYX01022643.1, forward strand.
AATACTGGGGTGCATGCATCTGCTTGGATTGTGTTTTTCTCTGGCTATATGTCCAGGAGTGGGCTTGCAGGGTCATATGGTAGCTCTATTTCTAGTTTTTTTAAGGAACCTCCATACTGTTCTCCATAGTGGCTGTACCAATCTGCATTTCCACCAACAGGCAGGAGGGTTCCTTTCTCTCTACCCCCTCTCCAGCATTTGTTGTTTATGGATTTTTTTGATGATAGCCTTGTGTGAGGTGATATCTCATTGTCATTTTGATTTGCATTTCCCTAATAATTAGCAATGTCTAACATCTTTTCATGTGCCTACTGGTCACTGGTATGTCTTCTGCCCATTTTTTGAGTGGAAAACCTTGAGTATTTACTCGCTCATGTTTCTGCAGTCTGGGCTGGGCTCAGCTGGGTGGTTCTTCTCTCATCTTCTCTGGGATCCCTCATGGGGCTTCTGTCATTTGTTGGTTCCAGTGGGGTGGGTAGGCCAGATGGCAGTTGATATTAGCAGTCTCTGGGAGTACTTTGGATCTCCTCAACATGGATTTACAACCTCCAGTAGGAAAGATTGATTTTTTTTTTTTTTTCTTTTTTGCTATGGCGAGCTCAGGCCAGTATTTCCAGACACCAAGAGAGGACATTTCAAGGCATCTTGAGAACTGAGTGGCAGAATTCATATAGCATCACTTCCACCACATCCTATTGTGCGAAGCAAATTTGAGGCTAAAGCATGAGGAACTAGAATCCTACTTTTGATGCAAAGCATTGCAAGATACTAGGGCTGTGCTTTCCCACTGACCACTAACATGCTGGGCAGACCCAAAGTAGAGTCAGTTAAAAGTGAGTCCAGAAAGGTAAAGTTTGAGCTGAGTCTTTAAGGATAAGATTTTATTAAGCAGAGCAGAGGTGAGCAGTGCATGGCAGGGAGAGGTTGGAGCACATGCCTGGACTGTCTGGAGTTCACAGAATGGGGTGCCAGAGTCAGGGGGGGCCACTGTGGGGAAGGCACCTCAGGAGGGGAGTATCCTCAGGTCTCAGCAATGCCCACAATGCACTGGGATGCCTGTGGAATGGTCCACCAACATCCATCCTATTTGGAGAAGCATCAGGTCATGAAGGACCTTGTATGATCCAGGTAGGAGCTCAGCAAGGTACCATTTTCACCAGGAGACTTAGACCGTAAGTCTTTTGGGGGCTTCCCTAGTGACTCAGCTGGTAAAGAATCTGCCTGCCATGCAGGAGACCCCAGTTCAATTCTCTGGCTTGGGAACATCCCTTGGAGAAGGGATAGGATACCCACTCTAGTATTCATGGGCTTCCCTGGTGGTTCAGAAGGTAAAGGATCTGCCTGCCATGTGGGAAACCTGGGTTCGATCCCTGGGTTGGGAAGATCCCCTGGAGGAGGGTATGGCAATCCACTCCAGTGTTCTTGCCTGGAGAATCCCACGGACAGAGGAGCCTGGCGGGGCTACAGTCTACGGGGTCAGATGCAAAGTGTTGGACACAACTGAGCAACTCAGCACAAGCCTGAAGTGGCCTCAGAATCCTTTCATTCCTATCGATTTGGTCAGCACTGTAATTACTAGCGCTAGCTGTGTCTCCTAGTTCAGTTGTGTCTGACTTCTGTTTCCTTGTTTTGGTCGTGTTATCTCGCCTGAAGTAGAGGACAGATGCTGTGTTCTCAGCTGGCTGTAAAAGCTCCATTTGGCTTCCTCGTGGACACTGACTGCAAGGACCATTGGGAAAGCATGTGGGCTTTAGCACATGAAGAGAGAAGCCATCTAAAGCAACACACACCTACTTACAGCTGTTTCTCCACAGAATCTGCCCCACCCCTCACCATTTCTCTTTAATCCGTGGGGAGAAAGCATTGCTGAACGGGCAGTGAGACAGGGAGAACTGAATAGCAATCAACTCTTTTAGCAAAGCCAAGAGAGACGTGACTCAGATCACCGAAGGTCGTATGAGAGCTAAATGATCTAAACCACTGGGGGTGGGCTGCAAACGATTTCCTCACATTTTTGGTTGCACTGTGAGCAGGAACAAAAGCAAGGTTTAAAGTTAAAGCGTAAGCTCTCTGTTTTGAGCGAATCTTTCCGTCATTTGGAGGTGCGCTGACAGTCAGCTAGCCTTTATGCTCAGAAAGCCTTGTGAAAGTCAAGCAGAGACAAGTTCTAGAAGCAATGGCAGGCACAACAAATGTCTTCCGCTTCCTACACATCTGCCTTTGTTCTTTCCAACCCTAAGGTGCATCTTTTGAAACAGAAACCAAGACTCCAGCCTAAACCAGGACTCCAGACTTTCTTAACAGTTATCAGTTGGAATTTATGTTGTTCGGTCAACCTTCAGGCTGGCAAAAACTTTTCCTTTGTTTTGCTTTGGGGAGAAACAGAGGCTCTTAGAGGTGGCAGGAATAAAAACTTGATGATTCAAGGCATTTTGTGTTAGATTAGCTAGACTCTATAAAGTGACGTGCCCTGAGCCTCGGGTTGCCTATGTTTTGCTAAGATAGGAAGATTCCCTCAGGGACAGACAGGCCTGGGGTTAATTATGCTACAGGGTGAATTCATCCTAAATCCATTTTTTTTTCCCCTTTCTTTCTTTTTTAACCAACAAAGACAAATTGCTTCATATGTTTTAAAAGGCCCTAAAAAAATTAGGTGAGTGAATCTAACATCCAGCCAACACATGAACCCAGAGTCAGCGTGTGGCAGCCTGCCAGCGAGACTCCTCGGTGCTGGTTTGTGTAGACGGGGGTGAGAAGAGGGAGTCATCACTGGGCATACCGCTCACGCGAACTTTCACGTCCCCGTATCTGCGCTGCAGTCATGCGGGGAGTGGGGGGGTTGCACGTTACCTTCGTGTGTAAGCCAGGAAACTGTGGGCATCAGCATCATGGGTGCAAAAGGGCTCGGGTCTTGGCCGCCATACAGCTCTGAGCCCCAGTTCTGTTTCCACCAGTCATTTGCTGCAAGCTTGACATTGAGCAGATTTTAAAATCTCTCTGATTCTGTCTCCTCATCTTTATAATATAATGGAGATAATAATACCGACCTCCCAGGCTTGTGCCAGCAAAGCATCATTCACCTTACACACTCAGACACAACACATGCAACTCAAAGGTGTTTCCTCTGTCAAATGGTTGATAAGCAGTGGACCCTGGGATCAAACTCTTTGTGTTCAAACTCTAGATCTGCTGCCTACCAAAGGTCATAAATTGAAGAACTGGTTTAACTTTTCTGTGCTACGTTTTTTTAATCTGGAAAATGTGGGTGATTATAACAGCTGTCCCAGTGGTTTGCTGTGACGCCTAAAGCCCTTAATGGTAGGGAGAGCCTGTAATCAGCACTTAGGTGATGCAGATGATAGTAGCGATCATTGTTCGGATGATTTGTCCAGGGTTACACAGTGTGTAAGGTCCAGAGCCTTGGTCCAATCGCAGGAATTCTAGCTTTAGCTGTAAGGTTTTGCTAATGTGAGACAGGAGCACAGAAGTAAGGGCAAGGAAGGGAAACAATGTGAAATCCCATGGGATAAGGTTTCCGTGGTAGAAAAGACTTGAGCAACTTTCAAGAGACAATGGAAGTGTGGGAGGGCTGGGCTAATGCCTTCCTTATGGGCAGGACGGGACCTCTTGGGCTTTGATTAGGGAGGCTCAGAAATGAGGCCATCCTGCAGGACCTGCGTCACCTCTGGGTCTGTGCACAAACTGTTGTTGGTCACGGACTGCGTTGTGGAGCTCTTGGATCTGGGATGTGATCTTCGGCTCAAGGTTGGGAGAGGGGTCTCTGCTACGGTCAGAGGGAAACGGTCATTGCTTTATTTTTCCTCTCTTTGTCCCTATGACTTCCTCTTGCGGAAAAGTGCCTGGGGGTGGCCGTTTACAGCTGTAGTGAGAGAGCGTCTTACCCTGTATCACTCACTCACTCGCTCACTCTCTGTGTACTACTACTGATGTGTTAGTCATGTTCGCCTCTTTGCCACCCCGTGGACTGTAACCCGCCAGGCTCCTCTGCCCATGGAATTCTCCTGGTAAAGATGCTGGAGTGGGTTGCCATTTCCATCTCCAGGGGATCTTCCCAACCCAGGGACTGAACTCCAGTCGCTTGCATTGCAAGCAGATTCTTTGCTGTTTGAGCCACCAGGGAGCCCTCTGCCTGAAGTCAAATGGCCAATAGAGTAGGTTTCAATGTCATTACCTGTAAAATTGGTAGTAAGAGTACCTATCCTTTAAGACCGTGTTCAAGACCATCCATATAAGATAATATAGATAAAACATTTAGCTCTTATTGATTAGTCATTGACTTTCTACTAATTTTTAAATATATATATATATTTTTGGTGTGGATCGTTTTAAAAGTCTTCATTGAATTGACTACAAAATTGCTTCTGTCTTGTGTTTCAGTTTTTTGGCCACAAGGCACGTGGGAGCCTAGCTCCTCAACCAGGGGCCTGCACCTCCTGCTTTGGAAGGTTAAGTCTTAGCCACTAGACCACCAGGGAAGTTCCAGTTTACTCCTCAGTGAAAACCCTGTTAGAAATGCATTACGGATACAGCAGCAAGAACAGACTTGGTCTCTCTGGTTATCATCTGAAGGTTCAGGTTTGAGTCCTGACTCTATTTTTGTTACTGTTCAGTTGCTGAGTTGTGTCTGACTCTTTGTGACCAAGGACTGCGGCACACAGGCCTCCCCATCCTTCACTATCTCCCAGCGTTTACTCAAATTCATGTCCACTGAGTCGGTGATGCCGCCCAAGCATCTCACCCTCTGCCGTCCCCTTCGCCTCCCACCCTCAGTCTCTCCCAGCATCGGGGTCCTTTCCAGTGAGTTGGCTCTTGGCACCAGGTGGCCAAAGTATTGGAGCTTCAGCTTCAGCATGAGTCCTTCCAATGAATATTCAGGACTGATTTTCTTCAGGATTGACTGGTTGGATCTCCTTGCAGTCCAAGAGACTCTCAAGAGTCTTCTCTGGCACCACAGTTTGAAAGCATCAGTGCTCAGCCTCCTTTATGGTCCAGCTCTCACATCCGTACATGACTACTGGAAAAACCATAGTTTTGACTAGATGGACCTTTGTCAGCAAAGTGATGTCTCTGCTTTTTAATACACTGTCTAGGTTTATCATAGCTTTTCTTCCAAGGAGCAAGCGTCCTTTAACTTTGTGGCTGCAGTCACTATCCTCATTAATTTTGAAGCCCAAGAAATAATGTCTGTCACTATTTCCATCTTTCCCCCTCTATTTGCTATGAAGTGATGGGACAAGATGCCATGATCTTAGTTTTTTGAATGTTGAGTTTTAAGCCAGCTTTTTCACTCTCCTCTTTTACCTTCATCAAGAGGCTCTTTAGTTCCTCTTTGCTTTCTGCCATTAGAGTTGTATCATCAGCCTCTCTGAGGTTATTGATATTTCTCTCGGCAATCTTGATTCCAGCTTGTAATTCTGACGAGTGTGACCTGTTCCACGTCACTCTTCTTTTCTGTTTTTTTTTTCCCTCATCTGTAAAATTAGGATATTGGAAAAGGTCAACATTGAAAGGTTATTTTCTAAGAAGCATTAGTCTCATGAGATTGTCCTTAGAATGAAAAGGGGTTTGGTGGACACACAAGATTAAGGAGGTTTATTTCAAAACTTTTTATTTTGTATTGGGATGTAGCTGATTAACACTGTTTTGATAGTTTCAGGTGAACAGTGCAGGGACTCAGCCATGCATATACATGTATCTCTTCTCCAACATTTGGGGGAGTCTACACCCCAAATGAAATCATCAGTACACACTGCCATAGTAAAGGGCCTGCAGTGAAGGAGTCCTGTAATAAAGAATCCTGTCAGATTGGAAGTAAACTGAGGTTCCCCCAAGCCACTTGATCACAGGACCCCTCTATATAAAAGCAGATCACTTTCCTGTGGATTATTTTGGGACCTACTGAACTGGGTAATCTCCTAAGAGCCTTATCAACTTGGACCATCTTTTCCCTCTACCAGCATCACCTACATCTGGTGTCTGTTTCTTGAGTTTCAGCACCAGGTACAAGGGAGATGCTCTCCTTGTTGCTAGAGGTCTCATCTGTCAGTCCCAAATCGTGTGGCATGGATGACTGACAGGTCTATATTCACATAGAGCTGCACAGGTAAAGTACAGACCCATCAGTGCATGTACAAAGATGATGAAAATGTGAAAAAGCTAAAACTGTGTTTCACAGCGTTCTATTGCTGCCAGAACTGTTTGGATTTTATTTTTAAAAAATTCTTTGCACTGTTCCCAGGGCAGCCTTTTCTTTTGAATTGTGCCCAGTTTTCTGACCCACATGGAAGGAAAAGCTTGGACCTGGGAGTCTTTCACTGCTTTCTGAGTAGCTGAGACCAGACCAGTGATGGTCTGGAAACCAGAAGGCTCAGACTCCAGTTCTGCCATGCCATGAACTGGACCTTGCTTTGGAGCGAGACACCTGTCCAGTCAAAGCTGGCATCTCTCTGTTTACAAGACGGAGGGAGCTGAGCTTGATTGGCCCATGTGTTCTTGCATGAGATGGGGCTTCTTCTGGAGAAGTGTCATCTGAAGGAAACTTTTGGGTCCAGTTTGTCCCGTCTGATCCTGTGTGGATTGCAGGAACCTCCCTGCACCAATAAGGAGTAGCAGGGAACAGGAGCAGCTCGAGCCCCTCTGGCCCTGTTATTTATTGTTTATTTTAGAGTTTTAATGGAGGAATAGCTGATTCACAGGTGAATCAGGTGTACAGCAAGGTGAACCAGATAGAAGACACGTGCCGTGTGCTCACAGGTGAATCAGGGGTACAGCAAGGTGAACCAGATAGAAGACACGTGCCGTGTGCTCACAGGTGAATCAGGGGTACAGCAAGGTGAACCAGATAGAAGTCACATGCTGTGTGCTCTGTTGCTTCAGTCGTGTCTGACTCTCTGTGACCCCGTGGACCGTAGCCCTTCAGGCTCCTCTGTCCATGGGATTTTTCTGGCAAGAATACTGGAGTGGGTTGTCACGCCCTTCTCCAGGGGATCTTCCCAACCCAGGGATGGAACCCGCGTCTCCTGTGTCTCCTGCATTGCAGGCAGATTCTTCACCACCGAGCCACCAGGGATGCCCGTACAGATATAGATCCACTTTTTAAAAGATTTTTTTCCCAATGGAGGTCATTCCTCCAGCTCTTTGAAAAGGGGCTTCCCTTTGCCCACCTTGTGTCAATGCCGGCATGATGTCATCTTCATTCTTGGGGAAAGTGTCCTTTCTATTAGGACAGTCTGTGTCCACTAGATCAAGGGCCCAGATGGTAGTAGGGCTTCGGGTGGTTCTTCTCTTTTTATATTGTAACAAAAGAAATCCTAATGCAAACCCTAATGTAAGTTATGGGAAGGATTTTGTTTAATCCACAAAAGCAATGAGAACCAGACCGAGGCCTGCAAGGAGGGCCAGACACAAAGGCTTAGGTTAAGGCAGGGGGATCAGCTTCAGTTCTGAGGTTAAAGATTGCTCTTTCCTTTGTGGCTCGGGCAGGCTCTTGACATCACTTAGGCATAACTGACTTGGGGGGAACTGAATCCTGTGAATGTGCACGCTGGCTTCTGTTTCCCCTAAACTGTGCTTTCAAACAGTGAGCTCAAATTCCCTGCACTACAACACAGAGCTCCTCTCCCCACAAAAGGCCTGAAGTGTTGATTCTGAGGTTGATTGGCCGACACACTGGAAAAGACCCCGATGCTGGGAAAGATGGAAGGCAGGAGGAGAAGGGGGCAGCAGAGGGTGAGATGGCTGGATGGCATCACCAACTCCATGGACATGAATCTGAGCAAACCTCGGGAGGTGGTGGCGGATGGGGGAGCCTGGCGTGCTGCAGTCCATGGGGTCGCTAGGAGCCGGACAGGACTGAGCCGCTGGACAACAGCAACCACTGTGCCCCTCTCCCTGCTCCACTGGCAGGCAGCTAACTAAGCGCTGGTTGGGGCTTGTCTGGGTCACCGCAGGGACTTCCGGTGGGGGTGGGGGTCTGCATGCATCAAAGCTCTGGGCTGCCCCTGGGTGGTTGGTGACTTCACCACCCAGGGACCGTGGACCAGACCCTTAACCCCTCCTGGCTCTGCTCACCATCCTTTCCTGGGCAGCGGGTACAGAACCCCTGCCGTGAGCCCCCCATGGATGGGACAGCTCTGCTGGGGCCTCCTCCTCCCCCATCTGCTCTATAATATCCGTGGAGCCTCGTGAGTTTGTCTCACTCTGCCTTGCTCTCTGGCATCTTGGAGACGTGGCAAGAGTCTCCCCCTCTTCTGACAGCATCTTTCCTCTCTTACTTCCTGAAATGTACTCTTTCTTCCAGGCGCAAATCAGGTATTTTCACCCTAGGTAGGTTTTCTTGATGTTCCAGGCTAGGTTTCCCTCCTCTGTGTCCCCCTTGGACACCTCGTATTTACATCTCTCATAGCACTTGGAGAAGGAAATGGCAACCCACTCCAGCGTTCTTGCCTGGAAAATCCCAGGGACGGGGGAGCCTGGTGGGCTGCCATCTATGGGGTCGCCCAGAGTCGGACACGACTGAAGCGACTTAGCAGCAGCAGCACTTAGGAAACTGCAAGTTTCCACCCCCAAGATGCCCATAGACCTGTGATTTTTCTACAGTCATTTCCAGGATTCATTCTCCTTAGCATGGTTAATGTTAGTCTATGAAATGGCAACCTACTCCAGTATTCTTGCCTGGAAAATTCCATGGACAGGGGAGCCTGGCGGGCTACAATCCATGGAGTCGCAAAGAGCTGGACACGACTGAACTCTCACACATGCATATTATAGTTGATGAACAGACGTGCTGAAGAATGCATCTTGTTTTCTGAATCTGTATTATATTTTTTTAACACCAAAAACATTTTGTACTGGGGTAGAGCCGATGAACAATGTTGTGAGAGCTGCAGGGGAACAGTGAAGGGACTCAGCTGTAAAATAAGAATGCGTCTTGTTTTGATACACCAGTGGTGAAGAAGTTCTTTCTAATGAGTGAAGGAAACAGTCTTGGTCTCTCATGAGCCAGGATAATTCACATATTCTACTTCATTTCACCTCTTCATTCTGATGAGGTGTACGGTAACAATGTAATGTTTTGGGCTGTATTATTATTGGAGTATTGCTTTACAATCTTGTGTTAGTTTCTGCTGTACAGCAAGTGAGCCAGCGACACGTGCACACACATCCCTTCCCCAGCAGCCCTCCCCGAGAGCTCTCCGCTGAGCACCGACCTCGGCTCCCTGGGCTGCACTGCAGGGTCCATCAGCGACCCATGTCACACATGCTGGTGCAGACAGGCCAGACCTGACCTCCCAACTGTGTAATCTGAAAGAGGGGAAAATGGAGTCCCAGAGAGCTGAACTGATGCTGTCAGCTGGATCCTTCGGGAAGGAGACACTGAGATGGAATTAGTAGTGCAAGTGGTTGTGTGTGTGTGTGTGTGTGTGTGTGTGTGTATGGTCTGGGGGGTGGCGCAGGGGCTTTGACAAAGTATGGGCCAAGTCACCAGGGAGCCGCAGAGCAACGATTGCCCATTAGGGATGTCCCCCGGTGAGCAGAAACGGTCCTCCCCCAGCCTCCCCGCTGTGCTCAGAGGCTGATGTGAGGAATGAGGGTCATCCCGCTGAACGTTCTCTCCCATCTGTGCTCTCGCCATGTTGAACCCAGATGTCCGAACAAAGCCACAATTTGCAACTGGGTCATTCTGACTTTAAAGTCCTTTTTTTTTTTTTTTACTACACTATACTCCTGAAATTTAAGGGGCCTCTTATTACATATTCTGAAACAAAGTTTAAAAAATCTATTGGCTGACCAACATACGCACAATACCAGCAAGAAACACGACTCTCGAGTTTAAGTGCCCATGTAAAACAGAGACAGGGCAACCTGCTTGTTAAGAGTCTTGCTTCCACTGTTGTTTCTAATGTCTTGAAACTGTGTCTTGGCAGGACCTCCAGGGATCATATAATACACTGAATGGTTAAAGGTTATTAAAACTCCAGATGATTGAACTGACTGCTTAAGCAACTGTATGGACATCCAAAGCACTTAGCAGGCCTCTCTTGGTGGCCAAGTGTTGTAACCCTGGGTGGGAAAGGCAGGGGACTAAACAAAAGCTGGGATGCTTCTTATGCTTCCCCTACCAGGGCTTGTCCAAGCCAAGCCCTGATTAACCATGACCTCATCTTCATCACAGGTATCCCGGGACTGCAGCCTTCTTGCCACCTCTCTGCAGGCCCACGAGGGCCATCAGAGTGAGGGGGCACGCGAGCTGTTACAGTGTGAGCTCTCGGGAGCACTCAGAAAACCACACATCGATTCAAAGCCTCATCTTTCAATCCAGTGCTTCAAAATAGCTGCAGAGTTAGATGTGGGCTTAGAGTGAAATGGGTTCTGCTTTTCCTCAGAGGGTTCTATTGCTCAGTCTGGGGAAGTCAGGTCTAGAAAGGGTAGGCATGGCAAAGTCTCCATCTCTCTGCTTCTCAGACCCCAACCTAGAGAGTCCCTCTGGGGTTGGAGGCCATTACTTTTATTACTGATCTGTTTCAGCTCATCTCAAGCTTCCCAGGTGGCCTTAGTGGTAAAGAATCCGCTTGCCAGTGCAGGAGACATAAGAGATGTGGGTTGGATCCCTGGGTCAGGAAGATCCCCTGGATGAGAGCATGGCAACCCACTCCAGAATTCTTGCCTGCAGAATCTCCAGGAACAGAGGAGCCTGGCAGGCTACAGTCCATAGCGTCACAAAGAGTCAGACATGACTGAAGCAACTTAGCATGCATACACACAAGAGGAGGGGCAGGCTAACGGCTGGTCCTAGAGTCGTGAACACCATCCAAGTCTACACTGATCTCAAGAGTTCCAGTCCCAGGTCACCAGTTGTTCAGTGGGAGGGACAAGCCTAAATCCCAGCCCAGTAGTCCACTAGAATTGGACTCTTCAAATAGGGAGTCAGAGCTCTTCAAAACATGTTGGCAGCTGACTCAACTGGTGGTAAGCTTCCCATCACTGGAGGTAATAAAGCAGATATAAGGAGGTTATCAACAAAGTAGGCTATAGATGAGAGTTGTGAAGAGGGAAGGAGGTGGGACTCTGTAAGTTTGCTTGCCACCCTTCTGGAAGCCAAACTCATAAAATCCAGTAGGAAAAAGTCACTGCAATAATTCAAGACTAATTTCATATCTGCTATCACCTTTCTTCAGTTCATGCTCTGGTGCCTAGGCATTTATTTATTTATTTTCTTTTCATCATCTTTTGGCTATACTGCACAGCATGTGGGATCTTAGTTCCTTAACCAGAGATGGAACCCACGTGCCCTGCATTGGAAGTGCAGTCTTTTAAAAAAAATTTTATTGGGGTGTAGTGGACTTACAGGGTTGTAATAGTTTCCCTGCTGACTTGGTAAAGAATCCGCCTGCAATGTGGGAGACCTGGGTTCAATCCCTGGGTTGGGAAGATCGCCTGGAGGAGGGCATGGCAACCTGCTCCAGTATTCTTGCTTGGAGAATCCCATGGACAGAGGAGCCCACAGGCTGCAGTCCACGGGGTCGTAAAGAGTCAGACACGACTGAGCAAGTAAGCAGAATGGTTTCAGGTGTACAGAAAAGTGATTCAGTTATGCAGACGCATATATCCACTCTTCTTAAGATTCTTTTCCCATTACAGAATATTGAGTACAGCTCTCTCTGCTTTTCAGCAGACACTTACTTATTTACTTGGAGCTGTGCTGGGTCTTCATTGCTGCACAAACTTTCCTCCAGTTGCGGTGCCTGGGCTTCTCATTGCGGTGGCTCTTGTGCTGTGGACCGCGGGCTTCGTTGCCCCGGGGCATGTGAGATCTTCCCAGAGCAGGGGTTGAACTGGTGTCCCTTGCCTTGCAAGGGTGACTCTTAACCACTGGGCCACCAGGGAAGTCCCTAGGCGTTTACTTTCTAACTCACAAATTCAGTTGCATCACTTCATTGCTAAAATCAACGACACTTCCCTCTTAAATTTCCCTGTGTTCCACCCCGACTATAGAGTCTTTCCAATCAGATCATCCCCTTCACTTTTGGACTCCATCCTTCACCATTTCCCGTCTTATCTTAGAGCATGACACAAACTTGGATGCCACCTAAATGAATTGTCTATTACAGTGAAGCAAATTACCCCCAAATAAAGTGCCTCTCGGCAATAAACATGTATTATCTCATAGGAATTCAGAAGTGGTCAGCAGTGCAGTTCTGGTTTGAGATCTCTCATGAGGTTGTGGGAAAGAGGTCAGGCCGTCTCAGTAATCTGAAGGCTGGGCTGGGGAATCAGCCTCTCAGATGGCTCGCTCACACGGTTTGGGTTATTAACAGGAAGCCTCAGTTTCCCCATGGGGTCTTCTCTATGGGTTGCTTGAGCATCCTTACAACATGGTTACAGACTTCTCTCAGAGTGGGATCTCCAGGAGAGACCGAGACAGACAAGACAATAGTTCACATGGTCTTGGAAACAGAGCTTCCCTGGTGGCGCAGCAGCAAAGAACCTGCCTGCTGATTCAGGAGATGGAGGTTTGAATCCGGGGTTGGGAAGATTCCTGTGGAAAAGGAAATGGCAACCCACTGCAGCATTCTTGCCTGGAGAACCCCATGGACAGAGGAATCTGGCGATTTACAGTCCATGGGGTTGCAAAAGAGTTGGACGTGACTTAGCCATTAAACAACATAACAACAAGCCTTGGAAACACGTGTCATTGTGGCAATAACTTACAGGCTACACAGGTTGCCTTTTGTCAGTGGAGCGGCAACGACAGATGGGCAGGAACACCAGGAGGCGGGGCGCTGGGAGCTTTGCTGGAGGTGGCCACCGTGCCCACAGTGCTGGCATGCTGGTCCTCTCAGCTTCCTTCCTTGGCCTCTTCTCCACCTGTTTCTCTTCCAGCCATCCTTCTGGAAAGATCTCAGATCTCATCACCTTCGTGGACTCTTTTCTGAATCCATTAAACACAACCCCCAATTTTTCTTTTCTATTTTCCCCTAACTTCTCTGTTATCTCTTATAAAAAGATGCATTTTATTGTAACGTATTGTTTTATCTCTCCACCAAGAGATATATAAAAGATAGAACCAAAAGGTATGTAAAAGGAAGGACCATTTCTTATCTAGTGTTTCTAATATTGAGTTACATTTTTGCAAGTAATGGATATTTATGGAATATGTCAATGAATCTGTAGTGTTTTATTCATCTTATCATCTGTAACTTACTTTTGGGGGACAAAATTAATACTAATGAAGGAAAGTACAAAATAGCCCCTAATACACAGTAAAAGGCACACATGTTATTTAAAAAATGTAAACCCTAAACCTAAGTGAAAGTGAAAGTCGCTCCGTCGTGTCCGACTCTTTGTGACCCCATGGACTACACAGTCCGTGGAATTCTCCAGGCCAGAATACTGGAGAGGGTAGCCTTTCCCTTTTCCAGGGGATCTTCCCAACCCAGGGATTGAACCCAGGTCTCCTCCATTGCAGACAGATTCTTTACCAGCTGAACCACTAGGGAAGCCCACACCTAAGTGTAGTTTTAATAGGAAACAACTTTCTATAGGAAAAAGTTGAGGTAAAATGAAAATTAACTGTTACAGCAGGAAAAAGCCTTTTAACTTATAATGTCCAAGTTTGTCCTTTTGCGTATGGAAAAAGTTGAGGCCAGATTTTTCATGGCAGGAACTAGAGAAGAGGGTTAGCTAACCTTGATAAAATGAGAATTAAATAACTTGAGTAGGTTTGGTTTTTATTTCTTCATTCTTTTCATATCCAAAATCTCTAATTTCATCCCCATAAGTTATCCTTAAAGAAGAGAAACATAGAGTGAATTAAACTGAATGAGTCAAAAGGGACAGGTAAAACAGATATGAACTCCAAAATGTTAAGAGAAGACTCAAGGGTTTGGTACCCACTTTAGGTAGAGAAAAGCTCTTAAAACAAGAGAGAGAAAAAAAAATCTTGGAGTTGTCCTCATTTGCATCTCCTTTGAGCCCCAGTATTCTCTGTTCTCAATGCAAAATCCTAACTTCGAGAGTGGGTGGTTTTTCTCTGGAGAAAGGAAAATAAGTGCAATGGCAGAGGCTTGCTAACTAAGTACTGAAGATCCATATTCAACAATAAAGCTGACTTTTTGAAGTAGGGTATCAAGGGACTTGGAAAGAGGACAGAGAGAGAACACTAACTTTTCAAATTCAAATGTAAATTTAAGCTGTATTTTCCTCCTCATTTATGTCCCTGTCTCATGGCTCTGTGATGTTCACCATCCAAGAGTGGTTTCAATAGCTCTCATTGTCGAAAGAGTTTTGCCAATATCGATGTGAGTTTTCAGATGTTCCTGAGTGAGGAGAAGGGAAGTAGGTATTTGTGGCTCTAGTGAACTCTAGTGCCCTGTGATATCCAATGTACAAATAGTGTGTAGGCGGGGCATTTGGTGCTAGCTTCCTAGCAACAGTGACATACCTCTGAAAAAGCTTTGACGCTGTTTTCCAACAAGCTCCCTGAAGACCTCTTTCTCCCATCCTCATTGTGCCCCGTGTCACCACAGCGACTAATACTCAGCTCAGCTGTTTCCAGTCTTTGCTTGTTGAACCCACCCGGGGGAGATAAATAAATTTCTTCACCAGTTGCACTTTCAGGCCACTTACACAATAGGCTGAAGTCATTCTTAAGATTTTCAGTGAGAATGGAAACCATCATAAAATTAGGGCCCTTAAACGACTCATCTACAGTGTTGTTGGAATTGGATCAATGGTTCCAAGTCGCACCAAATATAAAAATAACTTGGAGAACTTGCAGCTCTATCCCAAATCAGTGAAATCAGAATCGCTGGAGGTGAGGCATGGGCATAACCTTTTTTACATTCTCTCCACCTTACTGCAATGTACATCCAGGGTTGGGAATCACAAGAGCTAATGATATCCTGGGCTCCAGAGGGTATGAAAATAAGTTCATGGAGAGAATTAACGCAGAGTAAAACCTAAACCCTAAATTTTCTGGCTTCCAATGTGGTCTTCCTTTCAATACACTATTGTCATATATTAGTAATTAATGCATTTACT
>SJYX01022643.1:49997-103613 GCA_006410675.1 Oreotragus oreotragus
TGATTATCTGGCTACTGCATTTGAAGGCTGGAAAACCAACATCTGAGTTGATAAGATTAAATCGATCACTGCTAAATCTCCCTGCCACTTGGTACCAGGGAAACTGAGACACCTAAATCCCGAACACCATCTTCCAAAAAGCAGGTTTTCACAGGATAACTCTGAGAGACGCTTTGTGCTGGGAAACAATACCCAGAGTGTGCCTTCCAGACAGACAGTATGGTAAAGGAACACATTAATCTGCCCCCAAATCCTATTTCATGTCTTCCGGACCTTGCAGAGGGGAGATGGGTGGAAACAATTGATCCATTGAGAATCGCAGGCTCACCTCCAACTGAGCTCTCTACCTGGGTGAGTGGATTTGGATGGGGAACAAGTGCTTTGGCCTCAGCCAAAGGTGGTTTCCTGCTCCTTGGCTAAGGCTGGCCGTGGTTCAGTGACGAGATCTCGTTAGCAAGGCTACCGCTGGAAAAGACGTTAGCAGTGCCCACCCGGTCAGGATTTAATTAATAATCACACAGGAAATGACTTCCTCCCACTCTGGCAGAAGGAGTTGGGCAGCCGGCCATCCACAGGCTGCCAGCTCTCGGCATTTGAGGGCCTCAGCTGTGCACTTGTGCCAGGAGGCAGGCAGCTGAGGGTCAAACGTGACCCTGGGCCTCACGAAATCTCAGTCCTGAATAAATGTGGTTCTCAAGCTGTTTCCTGGAGAGCTTCAAAAACCATAAACCTGTCTTCTACCCTTCAAATCTCCTTTGCTCTGGCAAGAGCACCTGTGGCCTTCTTTATACTGATTCTGTCTTCTTTTTCTTTTCTTAAATTTTACTGAAATATAGTTGATTTATAACGTGTTAATTTCTGCTGTACAGCAAAGTGATTCAGATACATACATATTCTTTTTTTAAACATCCCTTTCCATAATGGTTTATCACCGAATACTGAATATAGTTCCCCGGGCTATTCAGTCGCTGTTTAGTCGCTAAGTCTTGTCCGAGTCTTTGTGATCCCACGGACTGTGTAGTCAGCTCAGCTCCTCTGTCCATGGGGTTCTCCTGGCAAGGATACTGGAGTGGGTTTCCATGTCTTCTTTTTCTTGATTGTCATTTGTTTAGGAACCAGTTTGTTGAGTATTAGGCTTCCCTGGTGGCTCAGAGGTTAAAGTGTCTGCCTGCAGTGCGGGAGACCCGGGTTCAATCCCTGGGTTGGGAAGATCCCCTGGAGAAGGAAATGGCACCCCACTCCAGTACTCTTGCCTGGAGAATCCCATGGACAGAGGGGCCTGGTAGGCTACAGTCCACGGGGTCGCAAAGAGTCGGACACGACTGAGCCACTTCACTGTGTTGAGTGTTATGGTCCAGGCACTCCCATTTGTACTGTGGGAGTATTGAGGGCACAGTACATAACTGAGCATTCAAACAATTCTAGTTGCTATAGTTACTCCTGATTAGGTCAGTCACCAATGAACGAGTGGACATATGGGTTGAGAGTCTGTGCAGGGTTGAATTGGGGAATAACTTTCCAGTGGTTTTCTGTACTGGCAGGCAAGGTGGGTGCAGATTGTGACAGCATGATCTTAAAAGCAAGAGTGCAGGTGCTGGCTTTGGGAATAAACTCCCACCACAGACTGGTGTGGAAGAAACGACTCAGGATCTCAAGTACTGGCTAGAGCAGCATGTGGTCTCTGCTGCAGCTCCCTAACCCTGACCCCAACAACGACCCGGACCCGGACCCCGACCTGAACCAGAACCCGAACCCTAACCCTATGCCTCTTTTGCTGAGCACTCATCCTGGTTGTAATTTTTTGGGTTGGTCTGTGGGATGCCTTGGTTAATAGCTGTCCTCATCCATGAATATAAACCCAAAGAGAGCAGAACTCTGTTTCTCTTCAACCTTGCAGGATTCAGGGCAAGTGGTGCCAACTTTCATTGAATACATGATTCAATGCCTATTCCTAGATATTGAAATGAAAGCACAAAAGAAATCAAGTGATGCTGCCAGTAAGCAGATGGGTACTCAGAGGGAATTTAAGATTTGAATTTGAGGTGTGTGTGAATGCAAATTCTTTGCTCTTAATCAACATAAGGGTGTCCTTGTGAATATAATGCCTTTGTACAAAATGTCTGTGAGCCCTGGCTCTTGGGAAAAACTAGAAGAGTTAAGAGTTATCTTACCTTGTTGTTTTAAGATTCAGATCACTCTAGAAATTGAGATTAATATATGGAAAATACTGAGCACGCCCCTTGCACGCAGCAGCTGCGCGTTAATGTTAGTTACTATCGTCATCATCACCGCTTCATCATTGCCTCTCCCTGCTGTTCCCACTTGATCATCTTATTACATTGTTGTTTTTGGTTTCCCAAGTAGGTAGGCCCTAGGAAAATTTTATGAGAATAAGCAAAACATTTACTTTTCATCAATCACTCTTAACACGTTATGGACCAGAGACGTATTACAGCTACAGGCATTAACTTCTGCAAAATCCTCCAGTCAGTAATGTGTTAAAACATTTTAAAAGATCTGTTTCATGGAAAGCACATGATATGAAAGAATACTGTGTCCAAAATACCTACCCTCAGGTATACCTCTTTTTTCTCTTTCAATGTGTGGGATAGAAGGGAGTAACATTAAATTCATTTTTTTTTCTTCCTTCCACTCCCCCCAACTCCAGCCTTATCATAATTCCGGGGTGAATGGCTGGAAGTGCCAGATGTAGCCACGCCTACCAGACTCTTAAAGAGTAGATTGAATGAGTGAGGCAAAATGCCATGGGCAGCCTCCATCTCCCTGTTTCTACAACCAGATTTCAGAACTTAAAAAAAAAAACACATTTATTTATTTGGCTGTGCCAGGTCTTAGTTGCTACATGTGGGATCTAGCTTCCTGAGCAGGGGTCGAACCCAGGCCCCTGCATTGGGAGAGTGGCGTCTCAGCCAGGGGACCACCAGGTAAGTCCCAGATTTCAGGGCTTCAGCAACGCTTCCCACCTTACTCTTGTCCAGCAGAAAGAGACTAGCTCCTTATAGGTCCTTACCCTTGAGTGACATCCCAATAAACATGAAGGGCTGACTTCCAGTCTGCCTAATTTCCTCACACAATCCAAGCAGGGACGGGGGGTTAACTATGATTACTTTGGTTCTGTTTATCAGCAGGTCAAACAGCCTTTCAGCTTGTATGTCCATTTTAAACATGTCGCTTGACTCATGATATGTCTTGGGTCCGAACATGCTTACTATCTGTGCTCTAAATACTGACACTGTGAATGTTTCTCCTTTCGGAAAGAGTATAGGGAATCCGTTTAGAAAATGTTTAAAATAAACATTAACATTGAGCTTATCCTTTTCATCTCAGTCATCAAGATAAACAATCACAAAAAAACCCTTTAGAAACAATCTGATTTAGTTCTCTTTTTTGGCTCCATAGAGTTCTCAGTCATAGATTATTTCAATTCTATAGTAAGAGTCCTGTTGAATTTTCTAAATCCCTAAACACACACACACACACACACACACACACACACACACCCCTAGAGGGTGAAGGGTGAAGAGGCAAGAGACTATATCTGTTCTGTTCCCCCATATATCATCCACTCAAGAAATGGTAGGTAAAGACAATACCACACTAAACAAGACAGAAAAGTCCCCTACCCTCATGGACCTTCCATTCTAATTGTGTCTTCAGTACCAAGGACAGTGGCTGAAAATTCCCGTTTTCTGGTTGAGTGAAAGAGCAGATGCATGAATGAAGTTGCCCCTTGTGTATACAAAATTTGTTTGGGGCACTCTTGAACCAGGTAAATTGGGGTGTGAACAATACAGGAACAGTTGGTGCTACATAGCAAAGTTCCTAGGTGATCATAGGTGTGATCAAAGACAGTCCTCAATTCAAGCATATCATTATTCAAACAGATTTTTATATCTCAACAAAAAGGTATAATCTACATGCCATGAAAATCCACCCATTTAAAGTGTCTTATATAATGTATTTTAGTGTATTTATAATACAAGGTTTTGTCACCTTCAACACCCTTCCTAATTTATGGCTCAAAGCAAAGTCCCTGAAGATAGCAGCCTTTGGAAAGGTAAGGGGTCAGATATCTTAAAGAACTGGATCTTTCATGAGGTCACTTTTGCCCTGGGTAAAGAAAGTATGACAACATTTTTATGCTCCTTATTGTCCCAGAGTATTTCTTTTGAGGAAGGGGAACTTAAGTTAATATCATATGAACTTAGCAGTGTTTATTAGGCTTGTATTTGAAACACTACTCATTAGAATGACTTCTTCCCAGGTGGCGCTAGTGGTAAAGAACCCACCTGCCAATGCAGACAAGAGACGGGGGTTCCACCCCTGGGTCGGGAAGATCCCCTGAGGAGGGCATGGCAACCCACTCCAGTATTCTTGCCTGGAGAATCCCTTGGACAGAGGAGCCTGGTGGGCTACAGTCCATAGGGTTGCAAAGAGTCAGACACAACTGAGTGACTTAGCACTTAGCACAGCACTCATTAAAATTCTCTGATGTCTCCAGAGTAATTGTCGATAAAAGCATTTGCTTATCAAGTGAAAAATCAAATATAGTACAGTTAAGAAAATACTTGACTGAAAATGATCATCTCTGACTTTACACTTGGACTTACCATTGCTCACTAGGTAATTTTAGGAAAGGCCCTGAACTATTTGGGTCTCAGTATCTACATTTGTGAGGGAGAGACAATGAAATGATAACTTCCTTCTCTTCCAAGTCATAACTTTTATACATTTATTTGAAAGCAGAGTACTCTGCGTAGTTATAATTGGGTGATTTTATTGGTTTAGAAGGACCCCCCTTTCACATTCACATGATCCTGATTTGCATTATGTGATATTGGCAACAATACAGGGAAAACAAGCATTTTCAAAGGTTGACTGGGGTGAATGTAAAAGTGAAGAAGTTTTTAAAAAAATCTTAGGCCTTTATGACTTTGGACTATCACCAGATTGCTTCACGAATGAACGTCTCATATATTTTAAGAATCAGTCCCTTTGGGTAAAGAACAGGATCTGTTTCCATGCGCAGACCTTGAAATGCAGTAAATGCTCAATAAATGCTTGTTGAAGAATGAATATATTTTAGATAGCAAAAATGCAGGAAATAATAGTTTAGGCAGAGCGAACTATGTAAGAGGGTCCATATGATCATATGTTAGAGACTTAGAGAGACCACAGATGCTAACTCCCTCGACAGTGTGAAAAGTTTGCCTCCTCACCAGACTTCTCTGCTTGTAATAAAAGCTCTGCATCATGTGGGCATCATAACAAAGGTATTTACTGAATACAATTATTCTTTTACTGCTTTAAAAAATGACAGTATATAAATAGACGTTCATTTTAAATATCTGGAACTAGTCTTAAAAACCCTTAATTTAATAAAATTAGCCATTAAACCAGAGAAATCAGAGGCCCAGAACAGCACAAACCATGGAATTAACCTGTTTATTCTCTAGCACAGCCCCAAAGCGTCTTCCAGCAGGCCTTCCCTATATTACAAAAGATGTTTCTTTTGTCTTCCATTGGACAAAGCTGAAGCTTCTCCTATTTTCACTCAGTCGAGTCAGCTAGTCGATTTCTGGCAAACTGTCAGGAAGTGACAGTTGGCCTAATTCATAAAAATGATTGATTTACCTTCTGGCACCTGATGACCGGGCAGGAAACAGGAGGGAAGGCTTTCTTCTCTTTGGCTCTCAGGAGTACCACCGTCTCCACGCACTGTGGGTTTCTAAATTCACACACAAGGAGCCCTGGGAGTGACTGCCAAAAGACACTCTCCATCAGGGACTCAATGGCTTCTTTTAGGCACGCTCCCACCCATTTTTAAGAAAATAAATGGCAATACCCTAGCTCTGGCATAAGGGTGCTTGACTGAGAGAAATGGCTGATTTCCCTCAATCACGGTGTTCCATTGCCCTCTGAACCCCTCTGTAGACTACTGACATGCTCAGGAACGGGAAGAGAGAGGAGGTGAGCAAGGACCTTGTCCCTTCCTGTAAAGCCTTTTCTTTCTGCTTGCTTTTTCTCTTTCTCTGTGCTGGGTCTTAGTCGCGGCATAGGAACTTTCACCTGTGGCATGCTAGCTCTGAGTTGCGGGCTTCGCCGGTGGCTCAGATGGTAAAGATTCTGCCTGCAATGCAGAAGACCTGGGTTCGATCCCTGGGTTGGGAAGATCCCCTGCAGAAGGGAACAGCTACCCACTCCAGTATTCTGGCCTGGAGAATCCCATGGACAGAGGAGCCTGGTGGGCTACAGTCCATGAGGTCACAGAGTCAGACACGACTGACACGCACACACACACGCACATGCCAGATCTAGTTCCTTGACCAGGGATCGAACCTGTGGCCCCTAGATCGGGAGTGCAGAGTCTTAGCTACTGCACCATCAGGAAAGTCCCCCAAGATACCTTTGCTTGACCCAGCATTTACCAACACAAGAGCTTCCCAGTTGAAACATACATTCTGAGAATACGCCAGACCCCTTCATTCTCAGCTGATTGTGGGCCACACACTGCAGAGTTGCAGTGGAGGGCATGGTGCCCAGGGGCCTCCTTTGCCTGCACGGGGCAGACAGACCCAGGGCACCTCTTTATTTGCCCTAGACTTAAATTAGCTCTTCCTTGAAGAAACATGCATGCCTTTAAAAATGTAAATGCCCAGGTCTTACCCCCAGGTTACTTAAATTTCTGGAATGAGGCCTGGGACGTTTCTATGTAAAACACATCCTTAGGCAATGGTAACATAGCTAATTATTTGGAAATTCTTGTCCTGAGACTTATTTCTAGACACAACTTGACTTTCAAAGGAAGTGGGGCAGGGGAGAGTGGACCCTCTTTCCAAGAAATAGGAGACACTAGGCCCCGTGGTATATGAAATGGAAGTCTGCAAGAATGGGAGGTTTCCTAGACCTCCTGCCAAGGGCTGGGGGTGGGGGCTGCTCCATCCTTCCTCTGCTCCAGCCACATGAAAGGAGAGGAGTGGTCAGAGAGAGAAACGTGTCTGGGCCTTGTCTCCACCGGAACCGCTCCTGGCCCTGGTTTATCTTCAAAGGCCATCTCCCCCAGGGCTCCGATCAGTAACAGAGAAAGGGCCACTCTTTGTACAGCACACCACATTTAGCAAGTCTGCCAGCTGAGAGGACGGAGGAGTCAGAGTACCAGGTGTTTATTTAGAGGAGTGCTTTCCGACCTGGGCTATGGGCGCTGCAGTGCTGACACTTGGTAATGTCAGCTGATGTCCTAACCTGTTCGGGGCAGGGGGAGCCTAAATCGGGATGCCAAGGTGATAGAAGAAAAGAGAGCTAGGAAGAATCTGGGCTGCTGGGGAGAAATGTCCTACAGGATTTCCTTTTCCTAGACCTTGATGCCTCTTTCTCATCCCAGTTAGCATGCTGGGAACAATTCTTGAACATCATTCATTTGTTCTGAAGAGAAAAAGTTAAATTTTAAAACTACCCTTTGTTCTGTTTCTCAAGGGCTAGTCATGACTCATGGAAAAGGAACCTGCCCTCTATCTGATAATCTATAGTCTAGTTTCCTGGCCTTAGAAGGGACCCCCTGGGTAATTGTTTTTCTGTTAATCCTTTCTAGAAAATTGGCTAAACTGCCGCAAGGTATGAGGTGGTCGGTTAGCCGTTACAGCCTGATAGCTTTCAGACCTATCTCTGTAAAGGTCAAGTTATGCCCACCAATCAGTTTGCTGAGATCGTCTTCACCCCACCTATACCTGCTTATAGCTTTTGGTGTATAAAAACTGCTTTGTAACTAGCATCGGGGTTCGTTCTTTTCGAGGAAGATCGAACCCCGGCGCGCCGGTTTAATAAATCCTCTTGCTGATTGCATCGAATTCGAGTCTTGGTGATCTGAGAAGCGACGCCTCCCGTGATTAGGCCGTTCGGGGCCTAACAGTTTGGGGGCTCGTCCGGGATGCCTCGCTTCTCCCAGATCTCCTGGACTACTGGATTCGGAGGTACGCTCGAGCGTCATTCTGTGAGTCTGTTTTTTGTTTCGTGTACTGTGAGTCTGTTTTTTTGTTTCGTGTACTGTGAGTCTGTTTTTTGTTTCGTGTACTGTGAGTCTGTGTTGGGTCTGCCTTCTGTTTTATGTCAGGTCTGTCTTACGCTGATTCCGATTCATCTTTTCTGAACTGCTCCTGACTCCTCATTTTCGGAAGTTTCGGTGAACGGGCGAGCAGTTGTGGGGCAATTGATTAGTCCCGGCCAGGGCTACTCCCTGGTGGACTTTGAAGGCCTCACGACAAGCGAGCCCTAGTAACCACCGCCCGATTGGGTGAAACTTCCCTTACCCTTCCTTAATTGAGGATACGGCCTAATATTATCCCCGTGGGCACGGGTCAGGCATTTAAAAGCCGCTAGGGCGCCTGCCACTTGAAGACTCCCGTGACAGGATAAGGGGGTCACGGAACGGGCCAGAAGCCACTAGGGCGCCCGCCCCCAGCAAGAAAACTTCCGTGCAACAGTATAGGCACACAAATGGTTTTTAAGCACGCCACAAGTCCACCTTTCTGGCCGCCACCTCTCCCGGTAGGATTTTTGGTGGCTATCCTCAGTAATCTTTTTTTCCTCTGATTTTCTCCAGCCGCTGAAGCTAGGTTCTGTTCACGCGCGTCTGTATCTGCTCTGAATCTGAACCAGGACCAGATCTGTGACGATCCTGGGGACGCCCGGGACGTCAGTCTGGAAGGTGGGGCCGCCAAGACTCCCCCTTCACCATAACAGATCTGTGGCGATCTTGGGGACGCCCGGGACGCCAAACTGGGAGAGGGGTCGTGACGACTCCCCTCCATCTGAATCAAGTGGAGTCCCCGGTATAGCCTGTCCGTAGAGCTAAGGAGCTCGTCTGTCTAAAAGGCTTGCCGGGGGCAAAACTTGCAGCAGCCACTTTTGTCTAATCCTTCTGCCACCTCGGTGGATTCTGTTTGTCTCTCTTTGTACTTGTCTTTTCTGTGACAGACCGACCATGGGACAGACCGTGACGACCCCTTTATCATTGACACTGGATCATTGGGCAGAGGTCAGGGCTAGGGCCCAAAACCTCTCGGTATTAGTGAAGAAAGGGAAATGGCAGATTTTATGTTCAGAAGAGTGGCCCAGTTTCAACACCGGATGGCCACCGGAGGGATCATTTTCTTCAGAACAAATTAATCTAATTAAAGCTGTGGTTTCCACTCCTGGGCCCACTGGGCACCCTGACCAGGTGCCTTATGTTATTGTCTGGGAAGACCTGGTCCTTTCACCCCCGGCGTGGGTTCGGCCTTTTGTTCTCTCCACAGGAACACTGTCGGGACCCGCTGCAGGAATCCTTCTCTTAAGACCCGCGGCAAAGGAAGAAGAAACAGGGACTCTAGCCAAAAAGACATACCCAGACACTCAAACTGATCTCTTACTCCTAGATTCTCCCCCCACCATATCCGCCGGCACTGGTCCCAGCGCCGGGCCCGCCTTCTGCACCCCAGATGGCACGACCAACTGCCCCGCCTGAACAGCCGAACCAAGGGGAGGACATGGGCCCGGCGGCGGGAACGCGTAGCCGCCGGGCCGCCACCCCAGACTCTACCGCTCTCCCCCTTCGAGAGAACGGGCCCCCTGATGATCATGGGGTCCGGCCACTCCAATACTGGCCATTTTCTGCCTCTGACCTCTATAACTGGAAAAATAACAATCCTTCTTTTTCAGATAACCCCCAGGCACTAACCTCTTTAATAGAATCTCTTGTTTTCTCACATCAACCCACTTGGGATGATTGTCAGCAATTGTTGCAGACCTTGCTCACCACAGAGGAAAGACAACGGGTACTATTGGAGGCCCGCAAAAACGTGCCGGGAGATGACGGACGCCCCACAGCGCTTCCTAATGAGATAGATGCTGGTTTCCCACTGACGAGACCTAACTGGGACTACAATTCTCCAGCAGGTAGGGAGCACCTGAGGGTTTACCGCCAGGCTCTAGTAGCGGGTCTCCGAGGGGCTGCAAGACGCCCCACCAATTTGGCTAAGGTAAGAGAAGTGACACAGGGGCCTACTGAGTCACCTACAGTGTTCCTAGATAGGTTAATGGAGGCATTTAGGAGATTCACCCCCTATAATCCCACGTCTGAGGAACATAGGGCCACTATAGCTATGGCTTTCATTGACCAGTCAGCATTAGATATTAAAAGAAAATTGCAGAGATTGGATGGGCTACAGGGCTTTTCTCTTCAAGACCTGGTCAAAGAAGCAGATAAAGTGTTCAATAAGAGAGAGACAGAGGAAGAGAGAGAAGAAAGGAGGATGCGAGAGCAGAATGAACGAGAAATAGAGAGAGAGAAAAGACAGGTAAAGGGTTTAGCAAAAATCTTGACTACAGTAATAAGGGAAACAAAGAGAGACGATGGGGCTGGAAAGAGAGATCACAATAAAAATAAAGCAGGAACTAAGCCATCACTAGGCAAAGATCAGTGCGCCTATTGCAAAGAGATAGGACACTGGCTCAAGGAGTGCCCCAAAAAGAAGAGGGGAAAGCCCTCCGCCCCAGACAAGATCCTGGCCCTTGAAGAAGAGGATTAGGGGAGACGGGGCTCGGACCCCCTCCCCGAGCCTAGGGTAACTTTAAAAGTGGAGGGGAAGCCTGTACAGTTCCTGGTAGATACGGGGGCCCAACATTCGGTCCTGCAACAAGCCGAAGGGGCATTGTCTATAAAAAAGGCTTGGGAACTGCAGGATTCTGCAGGCTCTGGATTCCGGGGTTCGCGGAGATGGCTGCCCCCTTGTACCCCTTGACAAAGGGCAGTACACCCTTCGTCTGGAGAGAGAGCGAGCAGAAAGCTTTTGACAACATTAAGCGAGCCTTGTTGTCAGCTCCTGCCCTGGGACTTCCAGATGTAAACAAACCGTTTCATCTCTACGTGGCAGAGAACAATGGCATTGCAAAGGGGGTCCTCACTCAAAAACTGGGGCCGTGGAATCGCCCCGTAGCATATTTGTCAAAGAAACTGGACCCAGTGGCCGCTGGGTGGCCCAATTGTCTGCGCATAGTGGCGGCCGTAGCAGTCTTGGTGAAAGACGCGGACAAACTAACTCTGGGACAAAACTTGATTGTCACTGCACCTCACGCTTTAGAAAGCGTGATCCGCCAACCCCCCGAAAGATGGCTGACCAACGCCAGAATGACCCACTACCAGACGCTGCTCCTGAACTCTGAACGAGTCAGATTTATGCCAGCCACAGGACTCAACCCTGCCACGCTGTTGCCTGACCCCAGCCAATCCAAGGTGATACACGACTGCCAGGAAGTGCTGGCGGAGGTGCATGGGACGCGTCAGGACCTCTCCGACCAGCTGCTCCAGGATGCCGAGGTAACATGGTATACGGACGGGAGCAGTTTTCTTGAAGAAGGTAAGCGGCGGGCAGGGGCAGCTGTGGTAGATGGGACTAATGTAATCTGGGCAACTGCCCTTCCTCAAGGAACGTCAGCCCAGAAAGCCGAGCTAATTGCTCTCACAAAGGCGTTGGAGCTAGCTCAGGGAAAAAAGGTAAATATCTACACCGACAGTAGATATGCCTTCGCAACTGCGCATGTCCATGGGGCCATATATCAGCAAAGAGGGCTCCTTACCTCGGCTGGAAAAGAAATTAAAAATAAAGATGAGATCCTGGCGTTACTAGCCGCTCTCATGTTGCCTGAAAAAGTCAGTATAATTCATTGCCCCGGACACCGGAAAGATCAGTCCCTGGTGACTAAGGGAAATAATATGGCTGACAAGGTTGCGCGAGAAGCAGCCAAGGGCGAAATACTAGAGTTACTGGTTACCTGTTCTCGAGATCGCCCCCGGCAACTTAAATGGAGAGCCACAACAGAGAAAGAGGCTGAAGAGATGTTAAAACAAATGCATCAGTGGACTCATTTGGGAGCTAAGAAGTTAGTCTCCCTCTTAAACAAGACAGAACCTGAAGTGCCAGGACTTTTTAAACTGGCTGAGAACATAGTCCAGAACTGCAGACCTTGCCGAGAGGTAAATGCTGGCCAGAACAAAACCGGTCGGGGTAAACGGCTACGAGGAGACCGACCAGGAACTTATTGGGAATTAGATTTCACCGAGGTACGACCTGGGAGATACGGCTATAAATATTTACTGGTTTTTATAGATACCTTCTCAGGGTGGGTGGAAGCTTTCCCCACCAAAAATGAAAGTGCAGCAACAGTAGCCAAAAAGATCTTAGAAGATATTTTCCCGCGCTTCGGAGCGCCAAAGATGTTAGGATCAGATAATGGGCCAGCTTTTACTGCCCTAGTGAGCCAAAAAGTAGCTAGATTTTTGGGGACCGATTGGAAGTTACATTGTGCCTACAGACCCCAGAGTTCAGGGCAGGTGGAAAGAATGAATAGAACTCTAAAAGAGACCCTAGCTAAATTGTCCTTGGAGACTGGCGGTACTGACTGGACGGTGCTCCTTCCCCTGGCCTTGTTCCGAGTAAGGAACACCCCCTCTTGTTTCGGTCTCTCCCCCTTCGAGATCCTGTACGGGGCACCTCCCCCTATATTGTCTCTCAGAGAGGGATTTGATCCCCGCAGTTTTAATAATGGTAATCTGTGTGCTAGGCTGAAGGGACTCCAGCTGGTTCAGAAGGAGGTGTGGACTCAACTCGCTGCAGCCTACCAGCCTGGCACCCCAGGGGAGGCCCATCCGTTCCAAGTAGGAGACGCCGTCTATGTCAGACGACATCGGCAGCACAACTTGGAGCCCAGGTGGAAGGGACCCTATGCCGTGCACGAACTGCCACAGTATATAAAATCAATAACGACATAGATTTATGGGATTGGGCACCTAAAGGGACACTTGAATGTCCAGAATGTCGAGGACAACACCCTCCAATTTTGTCAGTTAACACTGTTCCCACTTACCAAACTGGAATCTGGAAACTCTTAGCTGCATTCGATTATGGTTTAGGATTGTATTTACAGCCCAATATTAGTGGAAGCAAATATGGAAATGTTGGAATTGCTCACAGATATCCCCGAGCTTGTGTACCTTTTCCATTTATGTTAATTCAAGGATATGTAAATATTATGTTTTCTTCTAGCGTCTACCATATAAATTGTACTGATTGTG
Source organism: Oreotragus oreotragus (assembly GCA_006410675.1). NCBI lineage: Eukaryota > Metazoa > Chordata > Mammalia > Artiodactyla > Bovidae > Oreotragus > Oreotragus oreotragus. The sequence continues at coordinate 63,124 of SJYX01022643.1, forward strand.
TGCTTACCAATTGTATTCGGGGAGTAAAGAAGGGGGAACAAGTTTTAGTTGTAAAACAACCAGCTTTTGTAATGCTACCGGTAGAAATAACTGACTCTTGGTATGATGAAACTGCCTTAGAATTGCTACATAAAATTAATAATGCTCTTAGTAGGACTAGACGAGAGATAGGACTTATTATTCTAGGAATAGTCTCTTTAATCACTCTTATAGCAACTGCTGTTACTGCTTCTGTGGCACTCGCACAATCTGTTCAAGATGCCGCTGTAGTTGATTCCTTGTCTCATAATGTTACTAGGGTAATGGGAACTCAGGAAGATATAGATAGAAAAATAGAAGACAGATTATCTGCTTTGTACGATACTATAAAAATTATTGGAGAAGAAGTCAAAAGTATTAATTTTAGAATGAAAATACGATGTCATGCAAACTATAAATGGATTTGTGTCACTAGGAAACCTTATAATGATTCAGACTTCCCTTGGGATAGAGTTAAAAATCATTTACAAGGAATCTGGTTCAATTCTAATGTATCTATTGACCTGTTACGATTACATAATGAAATTCTTGATATTGAAGATGCTCCTAAAGCAACTTTAAATATAGCTGAAATGGCCGACAACCTTGTAAAAAATTTGTTTTCCAACTTCCCTAGCCTTCATTCTTTGTGGAAAAGCATGATTGCCGTTGGAGTGGTATTAACCACTGTACTTATCTTAATATGCTTAGCGCCTTGTCTTATAAAACTCATTTTTAAAGAATTCTTATATATAAAAATGTCAATACACCGGAACATGTTACAACACAGACATCTTTTAGAGCTTTTAAAGATTGAAGACGGGGGAGCTGCGGGGGACCGCCCGTGAAGGGTTAAGTCCTGGGAGCTGCTCATGCGTTATCGCAGGGCCCTTAGGCATGCCCTGGGCTTTAGCCCAGGCATGACCTGAGCTCTCTGTCCCGCCACCCTGTTAAAAGTATAGATGTCCGGTAACTATGTTCTGTTCACTGAAGCTAAGCATGCCTCAAATAGCTAGGTGTTATGCTTTGCACAAAAATGAAAAGATATTCCGGCATCATTAAGTGATGTACCAAACATATGATTTCAAGATTGAAATCTAGACAAAAAGAAGAGGGGAATGAAGAGAAAAAGTTAAATTTTAAAACTACCCTTTGTTCTGTTTCTCAAGGGCTAGTCATGACTCATGGAAAAGGAACCTGCCCTCTATCTGATAATCTATAGTCTAGTTTCCTGGCCTTAGAAGGGACCCCCTGGGTAATTGTTTTTCTGTTAATCCTTTCTAGAAAATTGGCTAAACCGCCGCAAGGTATGAGGTGGTCGGTTAGCCGTTACAGCCTGATAGCTTTCAGACCTATCTCTGTAAAGGTCAAGTTATGCCCACCAATCAGTTTGCTGAGATCGTCTTCACCCCACCTATACCTGCTTATAGCTTTTGGTGTATAAAAACTGCTTTGTAACTAGCATCAGGGTTCGTTCTTTTCGAGGAAGATCGAACCCCGGCGCGCCGGTTTAATAAATCCTCTTGCTGATTGCATCGAATTCGAGTCTTGGTGATCTGAGAAGCGACGCCTCCCGTGATTAGGCCGTTCAGGGCCTAACAGTTCCACCAATCAACAATTGTATAAATTACTAATTATGAACTCAACTGTCCCTTATGAGACAGAGATTAGGAAAATAGAAATACTTTGCAAGTATCTCATCATAATGTTCAAAGAGGATGCTGGTTTTGTGCACGGGTAAGGCCTTTACTGTTGCTTTGCAGAAACTAACAAATAACTGGATACATTTAGAAAAATGCATTCTGGATATTGCTCCTGATGGCCTCTCTGTGCACACAAACTCGTTGAACAATTCTAAATGTCTAACTCTATCACCATAGGTACAATCAAATGGGTATAATTTGCCTTTTTTACAAATATGGATTGGTAATCATCTTTTTGACACAGAATTTTATCTTAAGCTTAGTAATGCTAAAGTGAATATTCCAGAGGGACTAGGTGCAGTTCACTTACTGAGAAATGTTTCTTAGGTATGAATTCTGTGCAACAGTTATAGTGACTGTATTTTAATTAAAATTAAATGTGAATGCTATTCAGTGGGCTTTTATTTGCCTTCTATTATGGGAAATAATATAGATTTTCCAGTTACAGGAATTATAAAAAGTTTACTTTTTAAACTGTATTTTCTCTAGTTCACATCATTTTAAGTTGAATAGATACAGTTAAATAAAAAAAATTTAGTAGAGGTGTTTTGGGTTTCCAGGGACATTTAGGATTATAATAAATGGATGACAGTAGCTCAAGAATCAATTCATTCTTGGACCCTTCCGGAGGAGGAAGGTACAGCCACCCAGGTTGTACTGATGACGTCACTTCAGATGTTCCGAGCCTCAGCCTCAGTGGTGACCATGCAGGAACTGAGGACTTAAGATCTCACTTTGGGAAAGGTAAGGTGAGGCAGATGAAACATGGAATCTGCGTACAGATTTTTACAGGTTCTAAAAGAAACCCATGTGGGACATAAGTAAGTGGCCTCTCCTACATTGCATTTAGCATTCATGGGTTCTGTGCTGTTAATTCTATAAACTGTCTCCTGCATGATACACGCTGCTGTAAGATCAGCCTTCCCATGGCTGACATACAGAATCCACGCTGAGACCACCATTCCTCTCTCTCCATCCTAACGGACTTCGTGTTGCAGGCTCCCATACTCAGGTCCTGTTGCCCAGGAGACACTACCGTCCCACAGAGAAACGGTTACTAGAGAAGAACAGCAGTCGTCTTTGCGTGTCCTTTATTGAGAAGGCAGGCTAAGACGGAGCGTGTTGCCTCCGTCCTCAGCTCCCCACCTCGGGTCATCCCCGCTCTGCCCAGAATTCTTCTGCCCAGAATTGCTGGGTCATTTCTTGTCACACCCTCTTCACGTGCATCTCGGGGGCCATAATAGAATTCTAAGGCTCAGATGGCCTTCCCTGTCTTTTTAAAAAGGATACCATCCTGTGGTTGTTCCTGACTCCTTCCACTCCTGATGTGGGGATTAAATGAGATAACATGATCGCTTTTATTAATAATATGACCAAAAGGTAGAAAGTAGGAAGGTACCTTTGTTGCCATCTATTCTGCTTTGCATTATTGACAATAATTTTTATGTTTGCAAAATAGTGATCATTCATTTTAAAATCCTCTTATATATATATTTAAAATATGTATGCATTATATATATACACACATATAATCTCAGATATTCAGGAAAAAATAGTTTATTCAGGTCATTTGGACTTACTTTGCCGAGAGAGTTTTTTATTTTCCTCTGGTCTGAAGATTTGAAATTTAGAAAACTTGAATAACTTGCTTTTTAATTTATTACTTAGGTTTTTTCCCTTTCCTTGCTCCTTTCCATCCCCCTTTCTTTCTGCAAAAAGATTTTCAAGTAGGGAAAAAAAAGATAGAAAACCCACTATATTTGTGGTTTATCTAACTTGGATGATTTCCATAAATAAATGATTACATGACTAGTAAGAATAGAAAAAAAATAATTTGGTATTTCCATGAGATGGTAAATGTCATGTGTTTCATCCCAGTATTTAATGGTTTCTAATTTCCTCAAGCACAAACAAGAAAAATGATTAATGTCTTCCCTCCAACCTTTTCTCACCTTTTCGAGAAATCACTGAGATTCTTAATCAACATTTATACACTTAGATCACCTTGGTAATGACCAGCTCCTTGCTAACTTATTCAAGAACTTAACAAGTTTCAAAGGCAAAGAAACAGAACACTTTATTATAAAACTTACAAAATAATTAAATATTACACATATATTTTGACTTTTCTCTATAACCCATGTTTATTGAACAATTTCCTCAGAATTAATTCACTTCCTCAAAGAAGCAAGTGAGAACACATAAGAATAGGCTATTAATAAATTAATTTTCCATAAAATAATCAAATGATAATTATATAAAGAAACAAGTTGAAATTTTTTTCAGAGGGCAAGAGGGTAGTGATATGGAGCCCTATATTTATTTTTATGATTAAAATGGCCACTATTCTAGGCCAAGTCCAGGAGACAGAATATTCCAATCATTTCTCTGAGATTTGAGAATGTATGATTTTAATTAGAATGGAATAAAGGAGGCTCTAAATTTAACAAACCACTGTCTGGTTGGTTATGCTGAGCGGGCAAATCCCTGTTTGAATTGAGACTTTTAAAAGCAGTAAAACTGGGTTACATTCATCAAAGACATTGAGGAACAGAGTAGAATTATATAAATATGCCCTTTATAACCACATCTCAAAAAATTACAGAAGGACACCGTCTTGTAAGTTACTTTGGTTTTGGCAAAATGGTGTGGTGTTTTTCCCCCATGGAGAACAATTTTAAGTTCGTTAGTGCCTACCAACAGCTGGCTTCTGAAGACTGAAAATATCTGAAAGATTACGAAACACTCTTGTTTGTTGAAGTGTCTTGGCATATTACGATTTATTAATATTCACACAGCGAGAAGATGGATGGATTTCTCAATTGCCACTGTGACTTTCCCCTTGTTAACCAAATCCTAGGGCAAATTTAAATATGTCAGTTGCTAGGGAAAAAAACCACAAGTGCCCTCTAATTTTCCAAGCATCTCTGATAATACGCGGGAAGCACCATGATTGACATTTTCCTGTCCTTCCAAACAGGACTGTTTTGCTCTTTGTCTCCCCCTAGGCTTCCACCAGAAATGTACATGCTGATTCCCAAAGAGCAGACCTGAGGCTCCCAAGTACTTACTCGGCTAGCACCAAAAATGACGAGGTTGACAGAGTGTGTAGGGCAACAAGGTTTTGTGGTTATTTTTTTTTTTCTTTTTCTTTTCAGAGTGTGAAGTCCAATTAAGTGGAGATCTTAACTTGTCCACGTTGCCCTGTTTTCAGAATATTCCTCAGAATACTTTTCAAGTTGTGAATTTTAGTCTTGGAGACTCTCTATATAAGCAGAATATACTTTAAACGAAATAAGAAACACCACCACACACACACACACACACACACACACACACACCAGAGAAACAGGACATGAAGCTTGCTAGTCCAGCAGCAAGCACCATTGTGAGCACCATTCGGCCTTTGTACAACTCCTGGTCCGGGGTGTCCACAGTTCCGGGCAAACTCTGAGCTCTGAGCAACAGTTAGGCAGCGTGTTCCGCCCACATCGGATTACTCCAAGTCTCCCTCTGTGACTTGAAGTCCAAAAGGACATTTCCAAAACCCACACTCTGAGGTTCCCTGGGGTGAGGTCTGTCCCCAGAGTTCACAAGCATCTCCCTTGGTCAAAATTCAAACCTGTTCTCTCTTATGGCAAACCATCACCTCCTTCCTGAAACAGTGCAAAGCAAGGCCGGTCTGTTTTTGTTCTATGCTTTTGTGAGTCCGATTTGTCATTGCTTCCCATTTTCAAGGGCTTCCGAGTACCGTGTGTGTTAGGGAAATGAACAAGAAGGCTGATCTCGAGAGCAGCCCCTCCAACATGGCGGTCGGCTCACACGGGGTTTGCAGTGTTCAGCTTTCGATGGAAAGGGGGCAGGTCTCTGCGGAGGTCGCGAGGTGAGACCCTGGCCCTGCCAGGAGGGGGGGCGTCGAGATCAGCTCTTTCTGGTACACGACTTGCAGCACTGCTTGCCGTAAAATTTGTGGTTGCAGACGCCGTGCTGAGGAACAAGATGACACCAGCCGAAAAGGTCCACGCAGGATGGGTCCTCTAAGGTGGGAAGAGATGTTCGGCGCATTAGGACAGGTCCTTAGCCTTCTGCTTAAGGTGAGGGCCTTCAGACAGAGACTTGGGGTCGACATGCCTATGGCCCCCCGGGGTTCTCATATGAGACATGAGGACTTTGTGGGGGAAAAAGCAGGATGAAGGCACCCAGAGGCACCGTGAAAGTGAAAGTGTTATTCGCTCAGCAGGATCCGACTCTTTGCGAGCCCATGGACTGTAGCCCACTGGGCTCCTAAGGCACTGTAACCACTAACAAAATGTAAACAGGTTGCTGCTGCTGCTGCTGCTAAGTCACTTCAGTCGTGTCCGACTCTGTGTGACCCCATAGACGGCAGCCCACCAGGCTCCCCCATCCCTGGGATTCTCCAGGCAAGAATACTGGGGTGGGGTGCCATTGCCTTCCCCGGTAAACAGGTTAGGGTTACTGGATTGCAAGTGGATGCTCAAAAAAAGAAAAAGAAAAAAAAGTCATCTCCAGCCTGAGCTTAATGTCTGATCCTCCTGAATAAGCTGGAGACTACTGTTGTGCCTCCAAGGCATTGTTCCCTGAAAACAACATCCCCGAGGCAGTTGTTAAACCACTGGTTCTGTTTCAGAAGGCCTGGGGTGAGGACCCAGATGTTTGTTTTTTTTTTTTTTAATTTCTAACAAACACTCCAGGGTTGTTGCCACTACTCCAGGCTCATTACTTTGGGGAGCAACAAACCTCATATACTGGGGGTTCGACACCTGGATTGAAGGCCCAGCTGCGACATTCTGTGCAGGTTTAAATCAAATCTCATGGCCAATTTGTGAAGACATGAAGTCAGCACCAGTCTTTTTAAACTTCCTTCCTTGTGTAGGATAGCAGGTGTGATTATCTACTGGAAGCAGAACACGGGGCATCATGGGCTTTCACCCCAAAGGCCCTCAGGAGTTACAGAACGCACATGGAGGTGTACATCCATTTTTCCTTCTGCAAGCATAAATGTGTGTCTTAGGAGTCAGGGCTCAGTCCTTTGACTGGATATGCAAGGTTTTTTTTTTTAACTTTAAAACTATTTGGGGTCTACCCCCATGCATGAGTAAATGCTGTCATTCAGAGCTGGAACTTCCTCCTCTATGCAAGTCTTAAAGTCACCCTCAAGTCCCCACAAACCGTACACCACCCATGGACACCCAGTCACCTCCCTCCTGAATCCACCCTCATGGCTCGCCTCTGAGCCCCGGGACACGGCTCACAAGACTCTTCTTTTTCTGTTGCTTTGCCTGCGGCTCCCAACTCGTATCTGGTCTTCCTATGAACCGCTGACAGCTCCTTCCTTAAGCCTTGGTTCTTCCGCCTGAAGTGAAGTGAAGTGACGTCGCTCAGTCATGCCCAACTCTTTGGAAACCCGTGGACTGTAGTTTACAAGGCTCCTCTGTCCATGGAATTTTCCAGGCAAGAGTACTGGAGGGGGTTGCCATTTCCTTCTCCAGGGGATCTTCCCGACNTGAAGTGAAGTGAAGTGACGTCGCTCAGTCATGCCCAACTCTTTGGAAACCCGTGGACTGTAGTTTACAAGGCTCCTCTGTCCATGGAATTTTCCAGGCAAGAGTACTGGAGGGGGTTGCCATTTCCTTCTCCAGGGGATCTTCCCGACCCAAGGATCGAACCCAGGTCTCCCGCATTGTGGGCAGACGCTTTACCGTCTGAGCCACCAGGGAAGCCCGGTCTTCTGCCTGAAGCTCCCTTTCACGCACACACTTCACTCCTCCCACCCCCAGCGTAGCCTCGTAATCCTTTTGAAACGGGCGCGCATCCCTGGCGCACCCCTGCCCCTAACCCTCCCCCTGGATCCCGTTCACCTGGAGTCGGAGGTACAATCTCTCCAGTGACTCACAGGATCTGGTCCCCGAGACGGCAGAGCCACCCCATCCTTTCGTTTCCCTGAAGCCTCTGCTCACAGGTGCCCGCTCGGTTCTGCCTTCTCTGACCGCCCTATGAGAACGGCACGCCCCGTGGCCCCCAGGAAGGACCGCGTCTCCCTGCTGTTTCCCTACGTGCGATTTACTGGCATTTATCATGTCACGTGTTTCCTATGGCCGCCTCCTCTTCAGCGCAGCAGCCTCGAGCAGACATCTGACCGACTTTCTCTCACTGCTCTGCTCCCAACACCTGCCACAGCATGGCTGCTCGAGAAGCACTTGTTGGAAAAAATAAATTCCCTCCACCTGACGGCCAAAACAACCAGTTCAAGCCACACTGACTCTCCGCTTGGGTAGAAGGATGAAATGGAGTTGTTCTTTTTGGCAACCCACTCCAGTATTCTTGCCTGGAGAATCCCATGGACGGAGAAGCCTAGTAGGTTACAGTCCGCGGGGTTGCAAAGAGTTGGACACGACTGAGCGACTTACCTCACCTCACCTTCCTACTAGTAAGACCTGGTTATATTCTGAAGGTGGAGTCTAGAGGATTANAAAAAAAAAAAAGGCGGTGAATACAATGCTTTCAAACGAAAGTAGTGATTAGTATTTGACTGTCATCCACTTTGTTTTGCTGCCTGGATTACTTCAGCTAGAATTTCTGGTACTGTAGAAAACCCGTTGAGAAAATAACAATCCTTTACGAGCAATTTTCGGTTTTCTAACCTTTTTGCAATCTTCTGCTTTAATTTGTTTTCCATTAGTATACGCTCAAATGTAGTGAAAAGAGAGTACTGAGCTGTGAGTGGGAGACAGAGATTATTCTAGTTCTGGATTCTCTCACACTGAGATCATGGTCAGGCCGTTTTCCCTCTGTGTGCCTCAGTTTCCTCGTTTGTCAAAAGAGGGACTTGGACGAGACAGTCTTTAAGGGTCCCTCCAGCTTTGATATGTCGCAATTCCAATCAAATATGGTATTTTCATGGATGTTTTTAGACTCAAAACCAAAGTTCTAACACTGGCATTAGCAGGTTTTTTTAAAATCTTTTTTTCCTCAATAATAAGCCTCAGAGGTGGGATTTCAAAATTAGAATTTCCCACGGATTGCAGCCATAATGACAGACCCATCAGAGGAGTAGGATTAGAGTTAACATTATCTGTAGGTATCCGGAGAAGCAAGTAATGTCTGAAGATCGTTTTGCTCTTTCTTTGCGTGTTCTTATCCAGATGTGACTGTATAATGAGTGGATCTTAGTGCTAAGAAAAGTGGCAATGTAATGAGCAAAGGAAAATAAAGCCCCCTCCTTTTATCTTTGCCCCAACCTGTCTTTGTGGTTGTGTTTTCAGTGAAATCACCGGTTTTGCTGCTTGGAGAGATCAGGTGTGTTCCAGCACTCATTCACTGCTAATAGGGGCTGCTAATAGTGTTCCCGTCTCCTGTCAGGGCTGTCACGGTTGATTTTTTGTACATTTCTGTGAGTTCCATCAAGTTTAACAGTTGAAAATCAAGCTCATTAAGAAACTCCCTAAGTATTTCAGAGTGAGCTGATTTTCCAAGGCTAGACTTGGGCACAGAATCTGGTGAAAAGGAATCTAGGTATGAATCCAATAAGAACCAGGGAATTTATTCTCAGAACTTTGGGGGGAAAGAGGAGTTGATGCCCCTCAACGGGATGCTCCAAATGATGGCTTTCGTGTTTAATTTGGCAAAATTGCCCAATGACCTCGAGTATTCCAGTAACGTCCACGTAGCTACTGAATATATTTGCGTGTGCCTGAAAGCAGCTCTATCACTTGATGCATTTGTGTCCTAGGGGCCCTGTCATGAATCACCACAAATAGTGGCTTACAGCAGCATAAACTTATGGTCAAGGGGCTGTAAGCCAGAAGGCTGAAATGGAGGTATCAACAGGGGTGACCCCTTTTGGAGGCTCCAAGGTAGATCCATTCCTTGCTTCCAGTGACTGTGGATGCTGCATGGTATCCTTGGCTTGTGGCTTGCAGGACTTGAATCCCTGTCTGTCTTTTTTTTGTTTGTTTTTAAATTATTTATTTTGGGGGTTATTTATGTATCCATTTTATTGGGCCACGGGGTGCCCAGATATTTGGTTAAACATTAATTCTGGGTGTGGCTGTGAGAGTGTTTCTGAATGAGATTAACATTTGAATTAGCAGACTGAATAAAGCAGATTACCCTCCCTAACATGAGTGGGGCCCATCTAATCAGTTAAAGGTTTAAATAGAAAAAAAGGCTGACTCTCCTGCAAGTAAGAGACAATTCATCCTGCCTGACTGCCTTTGAACTGGGACATTGGCTTTTTCCTCCTGACTTTGGACTCAAATGGAAACGTTAGCTCTTTCTGGGTCTTAAGCCTGTTAGTTTTCAGACTGGAACTACACTACCGGCTCCCTTGGCTCTCCAGCTTGCTGACCACAGATTGTGGGACTTCTCAGCCTCCATGGTTACATGAACTAATTCCTTATAAGAAATCTCTTTATATATACAAAGAGATTTCTTTTAAAGAATTATAAGGATATATATATAGTTATATATATATAATNGGCTCCCTTGGCTCTCCAGCTTGCTGACCACAGATTGTGGGACTTCTCAGCCTCCATGGTTACATGAACTAATTCCTTATAAGAAATCTCTTTATATATACAAAGAGATTTCTTTTAAAGAATTATAAGGATATATATATAGTTATATATATATAATTGGTTCTGCTTCTCTGGAGACCCCTGGATAATATTTTGTATGTGTTCTTACAATGACTGTGCAATCCCTCATTCTCCTACCTTTCTCAGCATTGTTTCATAACCAATGGGACAAGATATGGAAGAAATTATCAAGTGTGAGAGGGTAGGTATGCAATTCTTGGTAATTTTCAAAGTATATATTTTCACTCTTGTTTACTTGAGACTAATGACACAACAACCAATGTTAAACTTTGTTTAAATCTATATTATCTAGTATTTCTCCTTTCTTTCAGCTCTGATGAACTTTAGTAATCACCTTCTCATTTTCCATTCTCTTGCACTTTTCTTTTAGTACACTAAGTTATACTGAAAAGCGTAACTAAGTTATACTGAAGAGAAAAAGTTAAATTTTAAAACTACCCTTTGTTCTGTTTCTCAAGGGCTAGTCATGACTCATGGAAAAGGAACCTGCCCTCTATCTGATAATCTATAGTCTAGTTTCCTGGCCTTAGAAGGGACCCCCTGGGTAATTGTTTTTCTGTTAATCCTTTCTAGAAAATTGGCCAAACCGCCGCAAGGTATGAGGTGGTCGGTTAGCCGTTACAGCCTGATAGCTTTCAGACCTATCTCTGTAAAGGTCAAGTTATGCCCACCAATCAGTTTGCTGAGATCGTCTTCACCCCACCTATACCTGCTTATAGCTTTTGGTGTATAAAAACTGCTTTGTAACTAGCATCAGGGTTCGTTCTTTTCGAGGAAGATCGAACCCCGGCGCGCCGGTTTAATAAATCCTCTTGCTGATTGCATCGAATTCGAGTCTTGGTGATCTGAGAAGCGACGCCTCCCGTGATTAGGCCGTTCAGGGCCTAACAGTTCCACCAATCAACAATTGTATAAATTACTAATTATGAACTCAACTGTCCCTTATGAGACAGAGATTAGGAAAATAGAAATACTTTGCAAGTATCTCATCATAATGTTCAAAGAGGATGCTGGTTTTGTGCACGGGTAAGGCCTTTACTGTTGCTTTGCAGAAACTAACAAATAACTGGATACATTTAGAAAAATGCATTCTGGATATTGCTCCTGATGGCCTCTCTGTGCACACAAACTCGTTGAACAATTCTAAATGTCTAACTCTATCACCATAGGTACAATCAAATGGGTATAATTTGCCTTTTTTACAAATATGGATTGGTAATCATCTTTTTGACACAGAATTTTATCTTAAGCTTAGTAATGCTAAAGTGAATATTCCAGAGGGACTAGGTGCAGTTCACTTACTGAGAAATGTTTCTTAGGTATGAATTCTGTGCAACAGTTATAGTGACTGTATTTTAATTAAAATTAAATGTGAATGCTATTCAGTGGGCTTTTATTTGCCTTCTATTATGGGAAATAATATAGATTTTCCAGTTACAGGAATTATAAAAAGTTTACTTTTTAAACTGTATTTTCTCTAGTTCACATCATTTTAAGTTGAATAGATACAGTTAAATAAAAAAAATTTAGTAGAGGTGTTTTGGGTTTCCAGGGACATTTAGGATTATAATAAATGGATGACAGTAGCTCAAGAATCAATTCATTCTTGGACCCTTCCGGAGGAGGAAGGTACAGCCACCCAGGTTGTACTGATGACGTCACTTCAGATGTTCCGAGCCTCAGCCTCAGTGGTGACCATGCAGGAACTGAGGACTTAAGATCTCACTTTGGGAAAGGTAAGGTGAGGCAGATGAAACATGGAATCTGCGTACAGATTTTTACAGGTTCTAAAAGAAACCCATGTGGGACATAAGTAAGTGGCCTCTCCTACATTGCATTTAGCATTCATGGGTTCTGTGCTGTTAATTCTATAAACTGTCTCCTGCATGATACACGCTGCTGTAAGATCAGCCTTCCCATGGCTGACATACAGAATCCACGCTGAGACCACCATTCCTCTCTCTCCATCCTAACGGACTTCGTGTTGCAGGCTCCCATACTCAGGTCCTGTTGCCCAGGAGACACTACCGTCCCACAGAGAAACGGTTACTAGAGAAGAACAGCAGTCGTCTTTGCGTGTCCTTTATTGAGAAGGCAGGCTAAGACGGAGCGTGTTGCCTCCGTCCTCAGCTCCCCACCTCGGGTCATCCCCGCTCTGCCCAGAATTCTTCTGCCCAGAATTGCTGGGTCATTTCTTGTCACACCCTCTTCACGTGCATCTCGGGGGCCATAATAGAATTCTAAGGCTCAGATGGCCTTCCCTGTCTTTTTAAAAAGGATACCATCCTGTGGTTGTTCCTGACTCCTTCCACTCCTGATGTGGGGATTAAATGAGATAACATGATCGCTTTTATTAATAATATGACCAAAAGGTAGAAAGTAGGAAGGTACCTTTGTTGCCATCTATTCTGCTTTGCATTATTGACAATAATTTTTATGTTTGCAAAATAGTGATCATTCATTTTAAAATCCTCTTATATATATATTTAAAATATGTATGCATTATATATATACACACATATAATCTCAGATATTCAGGAAAAAATAGTTTATTCAGGTCATTTGGACTTACTTTGCCGAGAGAGTTTTTTATTTTCCTCTGGTCTGAAGATTTGAAATTTAGAAAACTTGAATAACTTGCTTTTTAATTTATTACTTAGGTTTTTTCCCTTTCCTTGCTCCTTTCCATCCCCCTTTCTTTCTGCAAAAAGATTTTCAAGTAGGGAAAAAAAAGATAGAAAACCCACTATATTTGTGGTTTATCTAACTTGGATGATTTCCATAAATAAATGATTACATGACTAGTAAGAATAGAAAAAAAATAATTTGGTATTTCCATGAGATGGTAAATGTCATGTGTTTCATCCCAGTATTTAATGGTTTCTAATTTCCTCAAGCACAAACAAGAAAAATGATTAATGTCTTCCCTCCAACCTTTTCTCACCTTTTCGAGAAATCACTGAGATTCTTAATCAACATTTATACACTTAGATCACCTTGGTAATGACCAGCTCCTTGCTAACTTATTCAAGAACTTAACAAGTTTCAAAGGCAAAGAAACAGAACACTTTATTATAAAACTTACAAAATAATTAAATATTACACATATATTTTGACTTTTCTCTATAACCCATGTTTATTGAACAATTTCCTCAGAATTAATTCACTTCCTCAAAGAAGCAAGTGAGAACACATAAGAATAGGCTATTAATAAATTAATTTTCCATAAAATAATCAAATGATAATTATATAAAGAAACAAGTTGAAATTTTTTTCAGAGGGCAAGAGGGTAGTGATATGGAGCCCTATATTTATTTTTATGATTAAAATGGCCACTATTCTAGGCCAAGTCCAGGAGACAGAATATTCCAATCATTTCTCTGAGATTTGAGAATGTATGATTTTAATTAGAATGGAATAAAGGAGGCTCTAAATTTAACAAACCACTGTCTGGTTGGTTATGCTGAGCGGGCAAATCCCTGTTTGAATTGAGACTTTTAAAAGCAGTAAAACTGGGTTACATTCATCAAAGACATTGAGGAACAGAGTAGAATTATATAAATATGCCCTTTATAACCACATCTCAAAAAATTACAGAAGGACACCGTCTTGTAAGTTACTTTGGTTTTGGCAAAATGGTGTGGTGTTTTTCCCCCATGGAGAACAATTTTAAGTTCGTTAGTGCCTACCAACAGCTGGCTTCTGAAGACTGAAAATATCTGAAAGATTACGAAACACTCTTGTTTGTTGAAGTGTCTTGGCATATTACGATTTATTAATATTCACACAGCGAGAAGATGGATGGATTTCTCAATTGCCACTGTGACTTTCCCCTTGTTAACCAAATCCTAGGGCAAATTTAAATATGTCAGTTGCTAGGGAAAAAAACCACAAGTGCCCTCTAATTTTCCAAGCATCTCTGATAATACGCGGGAAGCACCATGATTGACATTTTCCTGTCCTTCCAAACAGGACTGTTTTGCTCTTTGTCTCCCCCTAGGCTTCCACCAGAAATGTACATGCTGATTCCCAAAGAGCAGACCTGAGGCTCCCAAGTACTTACTCGGCTAGCACCAAAAATGACGAGGTTGACAGAGTGTGTAGGGCAACAAGGTTTTGTGGTTATTTTTTTTTTTCTTTTTCTTTTCAGAGTGTGAAGTCCAATTAAGTGGAGATCTTAACTTGTCCACGTTGCCCTGTTTTCAGAATATTCCTCAGAATACTTTTCAAGTTGTGAATTTTAGTCTTGGAGACTCTCTATATAAGCAGAATATACTTTAAACGAAATAAGAAACACCACCACACACACACACACACACACACACACACACACCAGAGAAACAGGACATGAAGCTTGCTAGTCCAGCAGCAAGCACCATTGTGAGCACCATTCGGCCTTTGTACAACTCCTGGTCCGGGGTGTCCACAGTTCCGGGCAAACTCTGAGCTCTGAGCAACAGTTAGGCAGCGTGTTCCGCCCACATCGGATTACTCCAAGTCTCCCTCTGTGACTTGAAGTCCAAAAGGACATTTCCAAAACCCACACTCTGAGGTTCCCTGGGGTGAGGTCTGTCCCCAGAGTTCACAAGCATCTCCCTTGGTCAAAATTCAAACCTGTTCTCTCTTATGGCAAACCATCACCTCCTTCCTGAAACAGTGCAAAGCAAGGCCGGTCTGTTTTTGTTCTATGCTTTTGTGAGTCCGATTTGTCATTGCTTCCCATTTTCAAGGGCTTCCGAGTACCGTGTGTGTTAGGGAAATGAACAAGAAGGCTGATCTCGAGAGCAGCCCCTCCAACATGGCGGTCGGCTCACACGGGGTTTGCAGTGTTCAGCTTTCGATGGAAAGGGGGCAGGTCTCTGCGGAGGTCGCGAGGTGAGACCCTGGCCCTGCCAGGAGGGGGGGCGTCGAGATCAGCTCTTTCTGGTACACGACTTGCAGCACTGCTTGCCGTAAAATTTGTGGTTGCAGACGCCGTGCTGAGGAACAAGATGACACCAGCCGAAAAGGTCCACGCAGGATGGGTCCTCTAAGGTGGGAAGAGATGTTCGGCGCATTAGGACAGGTCCTTAGCCTTCTGCTTAAGGTGAGGGCCTTCAGACAGAGACTTGGGGTCGACATGCCTATGGCCCCCCGGGGTTCTCATATGAGACATGAGGACTTTGTGGGGGAAAAAGCAGGATGAAGGCACCCAGAGGCACCGTGAAAGTGAAAGTGTTATTCGCTCAGCAGGATCCGACTCTTTGCGAGCCCATGGACTGTAGCCCACTGGGCTCCTAAGGCACTGTAACCACTAACAAAATGTAAACAGGTTGCTGCTGCTGCTGCTGCTAAGTCACTTCAGTCGTGTCCGACTCTGTGTGACCCCATAGACGGCAGCCCACCAGGCTCCCCCATCCCTGGGATTCTCCAGGCAAGAATACTGGGGTGGGGTGCCATTGCCTTCCCCGGTAAACAGGTTAGGGTTACTGGATTGCAAGTGGATGCTCAAAAAAAGAAAAAGAAAAAAAAGTCATCTCCAGCCTGAGCTTAATGTCTGATCCTCCTGAATAAGCTGGAGACTACTGTTGTGCCTCCAAGGCATTGTTCCCTGAAAACAACATCCCCGAGGCAGTTGTTAAACCACTGGTTCTGTTTCAGAAGGCCTGGGGTGAGGACCCAGATGTTTGTTTTTTTTTTTTTTAATTTCTAACAAACACTCCAGGGTTGTTGCCACTACTCCAGGCTCATTACTTTGGGGAGCAACAAACCTCATATACTGGGGGTTCGACACCTGGATTGAAGGCCCAGCTGCGACATTCTGTGCAGGTTTAAATCAAATCTCATGGCCAATTTGTGAAGACATGAAGTCAGCACCAGTCTTTTTAAACTTCCTTCCTTGTGTAGGATAGCAGGTGTGATTATCTACTGGAAGCAGAACACGGGGCATCATGGGCTTTCACCCCAAAGGCCCTCAGGAGTTACAGAACGCACATGGAGGTGTACATCCATTTTTCCTTCTGCAAGCATAAATGTGTGTCTTAGGAGTCAGGGCTCAGTCCTTTGACTGGATATGCAAGGTTTTTTTTTTTAACTTTAAAACTATTTGGGGTCTACCCCCATGCATGAGTAAATGCTGTCATTCAGAGCTGGAACTTCCTCCTCTATGCAAGTCTTAAAGTCACCCTCAAGTCCCCACAAACCGTACACCACCCATGGACACCCAGTCACCTCCCTCCTGAATCCACCCTCATGGCTCGCCTCTGAGCCCCGGGACACGGCTCACAAGACTCTTCTTTTTCTGTTGCTTTGCCTGCGGCTCCCAACTCGTATCTGGTCTTCCTATGAACCGCTGACAGCTCCTTCCTTAAGCCTTGGTTCTTCCGCCTGAAGTGAAGTGAAGTGACGTCGCTCAGTCATGCCCAACTCTTTGGAAACCCGTGGACTGTAGTTTACAAGGCTCCTCTGTCCATGGAATTTTCCAGGCAAGAGTACTGGAGGGGGTTGCCATTTCCTTCTCCAGGGGATCTTCCCGACCCAAGGATCGAACCCAGGTCTCCCGCATTGTGGGCAGACGCTTTACCGTCTGAGCCACCAGGGAAGCCCGGTCTTCTGCCTGAAGCTCCCTTTCACGCACACACTTCACTCCTCCCACCCCCAGCGTAGCCTCGTAATCCTTTTGAAACGGGCGCGCATCCCTGGCGCACCCCTGCCCCTAACCCTCCCCCTGGATCCCGTTCACCTGGAGTCGGAGGTACAATCTCTCCAGTGACTCACAGGATCTGGTCCCCGAGACGGCAGAGCCACCCCATCCTTTCGTTTCCCTGAAGCCTCTGCTCACAGGTGCCCGCTCGGTTCTGCCTTCTCTGACCGCCCTATGAGAACGGCACGCCCCGTGGCCCCCAGGAAGGACCGCGTCTCCCTGCTGTTTCCCTACGTGCGATTTACTGGCATTTATCATGTCACGTGTTTCCTATGGCCGCCTCCTCTTCAGCGCAGCAGCCTCGAGCAGACATCTGACCGACTTTCTCTCACTGCTCTGCTCCCAACACCTGCCACAGCATGGCTGCTCGAGAAGCACTTGTTGGAAAAAATAAATTCCCTCCACCTGACGGCCAAAACAACCAGTTCAAGCCACACTGACTCTCCGCTTGGGTAGAAGGATGAAATGGAGTTGTTCTTTTTGGCAACCCACTCCAGTATTCTTGCCTGGAGAATCCCATGGACGGAGAAGCCTAGTAGGTTACAGTCCGCGGGGTTGCAAAGAGTTGGACACGACTGAGCGACTTACCTCACCTCACCTTCCTACTAGTAAGACCTGGTTATATTCTGAAGGTGGAGTCTAGAGGATTAGCTGACAGGTGGGTAAAGAGTGCGAGAGAAAAAGAAGAATCAAGAATGACTATGGGATTTTGACCTGGGCATCTAGAAGAACGGGGTCGTGTTTACTGAGATGGGGGCGGGGTGGAGGTAGGCACCAGGGAGACTAGTTTAGGATATATCAACAGAGATACAAGCACCACATGAGAGGAAGACTGCCTATGTGTCTATATGTATATAATCTTCAAGTTCAGTTGTCTTTTAATACAGTGTCTTATACCCCAGTGCATTAGCATGTACCCTAATCAGTCAGAATGTATGTCTGGATCAGCTTCTATTTAGACTGTAGAGATGATCCTATTGATGCAGTGGAAATACTGGAGGATGCAAAAAGCATGGGCCTAACAGTACTATCACCACTTACCCCTCCTGAGATAAGCATGGAACTTCACCATCTAGCTTCTGCTGGAAGCTAGGTGCAAGTCAGCAATCAGATGTGCGGTGTCTCACGATGCTGTCAGAGTAAGTACTGCATTGGGTAATAGTTGTAATAATGATTACTAATAGCTGATTATTGAGTGTAATAGAGGATGAGGTGGTTGGATGGCATCACCGACTCAATGGACATGAGTTTGAGTAAACTCCAGGAGTTGGACAGGGAGGCCAGTGTGCTGCAGTCTGTGGGGTTGCAAAGAGTAGGACACGACTGAGCGACTGAACTGAACTGAACAGCTGATTATTTGAGCCTCTGTTATGAGTCTGGTACTATGTTTACACTATTAAGGACAACCCAAGAGCGAGCTTCACATCCTACATGCAAACAACTGACAAGTATCATTGGCTGGATCTCACAATACACATCCAGTGACTCCCACCACCACTACTCTCATGGGACCTCATCCCCTCACTGGACGTGGGACCTGCCTCCTGCAGAGAGGAGACAAGTCCTCGTTCTGTTCTAGGCCCCTTCCTCAGTGTAACTTCCAGGGATCCTCCCGTGCGATGGGGATGGGAGAACCGCGAGGAATCCCCACTTCAGTAAAACTAGAGGCCCCGTGTTTGGCCAGGAAGAAATGCCTGGGCCTGTGTCCTGCATGTCCGCCTTGATACAAGGAGACCTGCTTCAGGCAGGAGGCCTGAGACAAGGCCCTCTCCTGGGAAGCCTTCCCCAGAGCCTCCTCGCACCATCCCTGGCACCAGCTAGAGCTCACCACCATCAGGGACTGCCCTGGATGTGTGTGCCTTGCACACCTCTCAGGAGGGCTCCTCATGTAGACTGTGATGTGAATGGCACCGCCTAGAGTTTGGGCAGGAGCTGCGTAACTGAATACAGCAGGTGTTGGACAAATACTCAGAGAGGAGGAAAACTGACTTGGGCGTGGCGGGGTGCTTTACCTCTCTTGGCAGGAGCTGGACAGAAGTTGGTGTTACAGGCCCGCAGCACTGGAGGCTTCTGCCGCAGCAGACAACTCGAGGAAGGCCGGCCCTGCTGGACGCAGTGGACCGAGCGCGTCTGCACCCCTCCGCCACAGGTAACGGTGCACTGCAGGAGAGGGAGGAAGCGGTCAGGCATGGGCCCTTCCCGATGCCACTCCCAGCAGGGAAAGAAACCTCCATGCCTCGTGACATTGCCAAGGCACCTGTCGATGAAACAGGGACTCTCCAGAGCTGGGCACATGAATCCACTCTCCTAACACGTTTTGGGAGCCATCTGATCTGATTAGAAGGCTCTGAAGCAAATACCATCTGCTTCCCCCGAGACCCTGTGTCTCCCAGTCAAGTAACTCAGGCAGAAGAGACGTTCCAGGCATACAGAAGCTGCCACAGGAATGCAGAAGCGAATACACACACATCCAGCCAGTTCATCACAGTATTTAAAGAATTCCAGGCAACCTCTGCAGATACAATAGTGGAGGGGATGGTTCAGAACTGGGACAGACAAAGAAATATAACGCTCTGAGACAGCTTAGGAATTATGTCCTCCCTGCCCAGCCAAATTCTGAGATAGCGTGGTGGATACTGTGTTTTGGAAAAGTCAATTATCTCACTGTCCAACTGAAGGTTAAAAAAAAGACTAAAAAAGACTAGTAATTTTTTTCCAGGCACACACATAAATATATTTCCTAACAAAAGGACAAATAAGAAAATATTATCAGAGAAAAGCTAGCCCTTCAAATTAATCTTTACATGTATTTTGCTTTTAAAAAAAGTTCACTACCAGCTCATTATCCTTATTATTTTTTCCTGTTTTATTGTGGACAGGTGAGGACGTCCACTTGGGACAAGCATCACTATGCAGAAGGGCTTCTGAGAGCAAAAAATATGTTGGGGTAAAAAGAGTATGAGTTTTGCAATTAGCTCTAAATTCAAAGATAGCTGTATCCCTGTTACCAAATCATCTCAGTCAGAAGATGGCTATTTTTGTGAAGAACAAGACAGTAACTATTTTGTTAACTGAGGTATAGTTGATGTACATTATTATGTTAGTCTCAGGTATACAACAGAGTGATTCAAAATTTGTATAGATTATATTCCATTTATGGTTATTATAAAATATTGGTTAATTCCTTGTCTTTGTAGATTATATATATATATATACACACACACACATATATACACCATATGTAGTAGTGTGTACCTCTTAATGCCTCTCCCCCTGCAGTAACCACTGGTTTGTTCGCTACATTTTTTCTATTCCACATAAGTGATAAACAGTATTTGATTTTCTCTATCTGACTAATTTCACTAGGCATAATACCCTCCTGGTCCACTGATGTTGCAAATGACAAAACTTCATTCTTTATTATATCTGCTGATGCGCACCTAGTCTGCTTCCGTGTCTTGGTTATTGTAAACAATGCTGCTATGAACGCTGGGATGCATATGTCTTTTTAAATTAGTGCTTTCATTTTCTCTGGATACATACGACATAGGAGTTGAACCCTGGGTCATAAGGTAGTTCTAGTTTTAGTTTTTTGAGGAACGTCCATACTGTTTTCCACAGCGTACCAGTTTCCACTCTCACCAACAGTACACAGAGGTTGGCTTTTTTCCACATCCTCACCAACATTTGTTATGTTCTTTGCGACGATAACCAAACTGAGCAGTATCAGGTGGTGTTTCCCTGTGGTTGTGATTTGCATTTCTCTGATGATTAGCAAGGCTGAGCATCTTTTTGTGTACTTTTTGGCCATCTGCATCTCATTGGGAAAAATGTTTATTCAATTCTTCTGCTTGCCTCCCTTTTGATTGGGTTGTTTTGTTTTTTGACACTGAGTTGTTTATATGTTTCAGATATTATCCCCTTATTTTTCACAAACATTTGCAAATATTTTCAGTCAGTAGGTTGTCATTTCACTTTATCCATGGATTTCTTTGCTGGGAACAAGTTTTTAAGTTTAGTTAGACGCCCTTTATTTAGTTTTGTTCTAGTTTCTCTTGCCAGAGGAGGCAGATCCAAAGAAAATATTGCCCCACTTTATATCCACGGATGTTCTGTTTTCTTCTAGGAGTTGTATGGTTTCTAGTCTGACAGTTCAGCCTTTAATCCATTTCGAGCTTACGTTGTATATGGTATGAGAAAATGCACTCATGTCTTTCCTTTACGTACTGTGGCAGTTTCCCCAGTGCCACTAACCACCGATACTATTTTCTCCACTGTATACAACGGCCTCCTCCGTTGTAGATTAATCGCCCCTAAGTGCATGGGTTTATTTGTGGTGGGGTCAGGGTCCCGCCTCCTGAAGCACTCAGCCAGGTCCTGGAGTGAGTGCCAGCCCGGGGCAGGCAAGGCCGGGTCCTGGGGTCCAGTGGCAGAGCCCAGAGTGGGTGGCTGGCCCTGGAGGTGGCGGTCAGGGGGCTGTTTTCTGACACAGCCGCTGTGGGGTCCAGCATGTCTTGGAGCTTGTGTGGGGCTGGATCCCTGGGCTGCAGGCAGCCAAGGTGCCTCTGAGCTGGTGCGGGCCGCTGGTGGGGCCGCGGTTGTCCCGAGGCTGGGGTCCATCTGCTGGTGGGTGGGCTGGGTCCTGCTGTGGAAGGCTGGGGTCCCTCTGCTGGCGGGAGAGGCTGGGTCTGCAGCTACAGCATGCTCAGCTCACTGGGAGGCTGGGCTTGGCCTGGGGACTCCGGGCTAACGAGCTGGAGCGAGGATTACAGAATGGTGCTTGCAGCAGGACGGGCCCCCAGAGAGTCTGATGCCACTGTCTCTGCCCCAGGGTGTGTTCCAGCTGACGTCTTCTCCAGAAGACTCTGCAGGATCGGCGGTAGCTCTGCGCCTTTCTCAGCGTTGCTTTGTCCGAGAGCTCAAAGCACACCCTGTAGGAGCGGTGCGTCTGTTTCCTATTGCGCGCTGGGACGCCTGAACGTGAGCTCCACTGGCCTGCAAGCCCAAAGCTTCTGAGGGCCCGTCTTCCTCGTGCAGACCCCCTGCTCCTGGGGGACAAGCTCTGCAAGTGTGGTTTTTCTCTGAAATGTGCTCTGCGGCTTTGTCTCTCCCACCCATCTCATCGTGGTTCCCTCTTATATCTTTAGTTGTAGAAGCTCTTTTCTGGTGAATGTTAGTCAGTCATGTCTGACTCTGCAACCCCACAGACTGCAGCCCGCCAGGCTCCTCTGTCCATGGGATTCTCCAGGTAAGAGTACTGGAGTGGGTTGCCATGCCCTCCCCCAGGGTACTTGTGTCTCCTGCATGGCAGGCAGATTCTTTACCATCTGAGCCACCAGGGTAGGTTCTGGTCTTAGTCCTCAATTGCTGTTCTGTAAATAGCCATTATTTCGGCGTGCCCGCAAACCTGTACTGGGCCATGTGGACATCTCGTCTCACAACGGAATTTCACGCTTTATGGGCCATACGACCTTTGCTGTAGCCACTCACCTCTGTACTAACGCAGCCACGGACAACACACACAAATGAGGACGGCTGTCATCTAATGAAGTTTATCCACAAAATCAGGCCACAGGAGGGGGAGAAGATTTGCCACTGGTAATTATTTGCTTATATCCGATCTAAATAATTCTGCATGAGTCAACTTCTCAGTCTGTTAAATGAGTAAAATAATGGTAGAAAATTTAAAAAGAAATCCAATTTCATGGTGAGGCTGGCAGCACCTCTCAAGCCAGAGTTGTTTTTTCTGAAGAGCTATGTAACACCTGTTAGCTATAACAATGCAAGAGCCAGCCAAACCATAGTTTTGGATTCCTGAGGACCTGTTGTTCTCTCAGACTCAGCATCACAAGCCAATCCCAGCTCATAAGCATCAAACCGATGCATCTGAAGTTTCTTCCAAGTCTTCTGAGGAAAAGGACACCTGTAACATCTGAGTTTAAAAGTTGTGTGTCCTTGGCTGATCAACTGCCTAACTCTGAGCTTTACCAGCCTCATCCACAAAACAGGGACAATAATATCCACAAATAAGACCACTTCCCTAGTGGCTCAGCTGGTAGAGAATCTGCCTGCAGTGCATGAGATACAAGACACATGGGTTCCATCCCTGGGTCAAAAAGTTCCCCTGGAGGAGGAAATGGCAAACTCACTCCAATATTCTTGCCTGAAAAATCCCTTGAACAGAGGAGCCTGGTGTGCTACAGTTCATGGGGTCATAAAGCAGGACTGAGCGACTAGGCATACAACATCACCTCCAGGATGAAGGGAGGAGACAGATATGTGTACAGGATGTAACACAGTGCATAGGAATGGCTTGACAAATGCCAGCCATTATCGATATTACTCAGAAACACAAGAACCAAGTGAGTCAAGACTCTTGAGCAGCATTTCTAAAACACAGAAGACTCTAGCAGTGGTTTTAATAGCAGCAACAGCTATGAGCATTAGCAGCATCTTGGGACTAACTGCTTTGTATTACTTATTCATTGAAAAAAAAAGAAAAGAAAAAACCTAACTCTGCACAATATTATCATCTCAGTTTTGTAGATGTGAAAGTGGAGGCTCACTGATGCTGGAACCTGCCCAGGGACTCAGGTCGTTCGGACAGGTCCCTAACAGCAGCAGTTGTAAACGGAACCTCACTTAACTTAGCCCCCCTCAATCTCTGCGTGCTCACCTGTTGCCATGGCGATGAATACCACCCAGCGGCCAGACTGTACCCTGGATGGGCTGGACACGCCCCCCGGTTGCAGGTTTCCTCCAAGTCCAGGTTTGGTCTCTTAATATTGCGGCACCTTCGCTCGGGGAAAGTTATCAGCTTGCCTTGGAAGGCCTTCTCGCTGCATTTCATCTCCCTCTTCCTCACTCCCAGACCACAGCTCACGGAACACTGGGGGCCAAGAAATGAGGCATCAAGGTGTGGGCTCCACCATCCACGTGTAATCAGAGGGATGGGACTAGGGCAGGTCAGCCACAGCCCACCAGGCTCCTGAAGGCAGGGCCTCGAGTCCCACGTGCTACAGAAGCCAGAGGGTTGGTGTCACTTTCCCAAGGTCACAGCATGGCTCAGCACCACAAAATAAAGGCAGGCCCTGCCGTGACACGGCACACAAGGTGAGCGAGACAGAGCCCGAGAGAAAGACGAGACCAGCAGACGATGCGGTCCGGGTCACTGTGTCGTGGTCGGAGGTCCAGGGCAGGAGGCAGGACGCAGGGACTGGGCTTACAGGCAGTTCAGGGGAAGAACCACAGGTAACAAGCAACTGTCCTTCATCTTTACCTGCCTCTCTCTTCAGCTGGGATATATACTGAAGCTGCGTTACGGCAGGAAAAAACAAAAAGAGGATGGAGGCTGATGAAGTAAGTCTGAGAAAACCTGTTTTTTTTTTTTTTTTATGTGACTGACTGCTATTTTATTTAAATATTTCCTTACTTCCACTACATACATTTTCTTTTTCAAAACTTTTAATTTTGTATTGGGGTACAGCTGATAAACAATGTTGTGATAGCTTCAGGTGAACAGCAAAGGAACTCAGCCATATAAGTAGATACAGGTATCCATATGTACACACGTATCCCAAACTCCCCTCCCATCCAGGCTGCCACGTGACACTGAGCAGGTCCCTGTGCTCTACAGTAGGTCCTTGTTGGCCATCTGTTCTTAGTACAGCAGTGCGTACAGGCTGGTCCCAAACCCCCTAACTACCCCTTCTCCCTAGGCGCCAGAAGCCTGTTCTCTAAGCCTGTGAGTCTTTCTGCTTCGCAAGCTCAGTTGTCTTTAGATTCCACATAGCAGGGATGTCACAGGATACTCTTCTCTGACTTACTTCACTCAGCACGACAGTCTCTAGGTTCATCCATGTGGCTGCAAATGGCCTTAGAGAAAACCTGTTTTTAAATATTTTAAACAGCATTATGGGATACTGTCCAGGGCCTTGATGAACTACATAAAGCAGTAAGAAATGACATCCGCGTAACCATCATCAATCATGAAGGCTAGGGATCAGATCGAGATGGCAGAGAGGCAGGGCGTGGTGGTGCTCCCCTTCTCCCCCGGGACATCAAAACTAGAGTTACGGGGAGAACGAGACTCACGGAGCATCTAGCGAATGCTGGCACAAGACCTCAGACCTCCAAAAGGGTAAGAAAATCTGTACAAAACCAGGTAGGACAAAAGGGAGAAAAAAAAAGAGGAATTGGGCCAGGACCCACACCTGGGGAGGATGCTGTGAAAGGGGGACGCTTTCTGTACCCTGGGAAGCCCCCCACCAGCAGGGAGGTCAAGTAGGACCCAAGGGAGCTCTGAAGGAGGGCGCAGTAAGCTGGGTGCAGAGGGCAGAGCGGAGAGAGACCGCTCCCGTGCAGGGCTGGGCAGGCGCTGAGGCTCGGCTCCCTCCCGAGGGCAGACCGGGGGAGGACCTGGTGGTGACCAGCAGACCGTAAGGGGACCGCAGCCAAGGGAGGGTGGAAGAAGCGTGGCTCACCGCCCGCCTTACACCGGAGAGGTGAGGCACCACCGCAGCCAGGCGCAGAAGGGGGGCAGGCTGCTGTCGGAGCATCCTTCTCCGCCCCTGTGTTCTCAGGCCGCAAAGTCCTAGGATCCTCTACCCCGCAAGGCTACCATTTCAAATTCAAAAGAACTTCCCAGACAAGCAAAAGCTAAAAGGATACTGCAGTACTAACCCTCTCATAAAGGAAATTCTGAAAGGTCTTCTCTAAACAGAAAAGCAGCAAGAAGATACAGGAAGGAGGAAATCACAAACGGAAAGTAAATCCACCTAAATTAGCCAGTATACAGATCAAAAGGAAAAAACTATCTGTGAGAGCAGCGACACACACCCGAGCAACAAAGGATACACAAGAAAATGGAAAAAAAACGTACATCAAAATCATAGAATGTGGGGAAGGAGAGAAGAAGGTGATTTTTTTTTTTTAATGTGTTTGAGCCGATATGACTACCTGTCTAAAGCAAGCAGATATAGGGAGGGGTTAACATACTTGAAAAACAGGGCAACCACAAATCAAGACCATAGTATAATTCACAGAAACCAAAAGGAACACAAGCATAAATTAAAAGGAAATCATTAAACCACCAGAAGGAAAGGAAAGGAACAAAGAATGGATAAAGCAAATGTAGTCCGTCTATAGAATGGAATACCACCCAGCCATAAAAAAGAATGGAATCATGCCATTGGTGGCAACATGGATGAACACAGAGATCACCCTACTAAGTCAAGTCAGAAAGAGGCAACCACCATACAGTATCATTTACACGTGAAATCTAAAACATGGCACAAAAGAATATCTACAAAAAAGAAACTGACTCACAGACACAGACTTGTGGTTGCCAAAAGGAAGGGGGGGGAAGGGGGATGGACTGAGAGTTTGGGGTTCACAGATGCAACCTATTACATTTAGCCTGGATAAACAAGGGCCTACTGTATACAGCACAGAAAACTAGACCCAATCTCCCAGGATAAACATAATGGAAAAAAAACAGAGAAGAGTGTGTACGTGTTTATAGCTGAGTCACTTTGCTGTACGGCAGAACTTAGCGCAGCACTGTAAATCAACTATACTTCAATAAATAAAGAAGGATAACACTGAGCTTCGCACTTGCAGCAGCTCTCTCAGAGAGCTGCAAGTGCACGCTCCACTGTGCAGACGAAGAAAGGGAGGTTTAGCCTGAGGTCGGATCTGTAGTCATCACCGAAGGCTGCCTGTGAGTGGGCTGCCTCTGACTCAAGCCCAAGCCTTTAGTCATTTGGTTATAACGTCTCTTAAAGAAACTGAGAGAGCAGGGGAGAGACAGGCGCCCTGCTCTGCACTTAGCCACACAGAAGGGAAGGGCACTGATGGGAGAAACCCAAAGCTGCTGGGACAGCGGCCCCTCCTCCACTGGACCCCTGCCCCCAATCCCCACCAGTCACCTTTTTCTTCCTTGGCCACTGTCTTGCTCACTAGACTGGACTCCGTAAGAGCAGAGACCTCGCCTTAGGGGTTACTGATGCGTACTTTCTGGTTTGATCTCTGCTCACCTTTCCTCTGCCTGAGAACTCAAATGAGTGTCCCAAGCTAGGAGTCTAGGAGGCATCTTCGAGACTTCCCTCTCCCTGCCCAACAGATGCCTGAAGGTGCCTGCCGGCCTCTTTAAGAACTCTCAGAAAAGACAAACACTGTATATTAACACATATATACGGAATAGAAAGACGGTACTAACCATCGTACGTGCAGGGCAGCAAAGGAGACCCAGACGTAAGAACATACTTTTGGACTTGGTGGGAGGAGGAGAGGGTGGGATGATTTGAGAGAACAGCACTGAAACATAAATATTACTATATGTAAAAGAGATAACCAGTGCGAGTCTGACAGATGGTGCAGGGTACCCAAAGCTGGTGCTGTGGCAACCTGGAGGGGTCGGGTGGGCAGGGAGGCGGAAAGTGGTTCCAGGATGGAAGTGACACATGTAACCGATGGCAGATTCATACTGATGTATGGCAAAAACCATCACAATACTGTAATTATCCTCCAAAGAAGGAAAGAAAGAAAGAAAGGACTCTCCAGGACCCAGCTTTCCTCCATCCCTGAAACATTTCATCTTTCGTTTGCATCCCTGCAACATCCATGCGGGCGCCCTTCCCAGCTCCGGGCTAGGGATCCTCTCTGAAATGAAACCCTGATTGTTCCACTGCTTTATTTAAAATTTTAATTAGCTCCCCCAACGTTAACAGGATATATTTCTAGTCTTCCACCCCACACAATCACAATCTGTGCTTGATGAAGCTTCTACCTTCTACCCATCCCCATTCCTTCCTTCTGTGTCATACTCTCCCAGCTCTGCCCACACAGGGCGCACCCTCTGTCTGAACAGCCCCGACTCCATCTTTGCCGGATTCCTGCTCATCCCTCAGGCTCACTCTCCCTGGGAAATCTCTTCTGCCAAGGTTAAGCTCTCCGAGGCAATCACAGCCCCCATCACAGCACTCCGCTGGCCTTACCTGTATTTTTATACACACACTTTCTGCAGTTTGGTACCTCCACCATCCAGGCATTGCCTCATCACTGAGATGGGTGCTTTATGATCGGGATTTCATGGAGAAATCAGTGGGGAAGGATGAACAGTAAGGAGCTACCTGGTGTATGTGTGCAAGCCTCCAGATGCTGGCGGATGGGCTGAGCATTTCAGAAACCCCCAGGAGCGCGTCTGACCTCCTACCTCACTCCACGAAGAGATGAGCCACTGGAGCCGGCTGTTCTTGGGACAGCGTCCGAGCACGCAGCCCTCCTGCGAGTCCGGTCTTGGGGCGCCAGCGCACGCACTCTCGGGCACCGCCTCTGCCCCAGCAGCGCGCCTACACATGACTTCACGCTTCCGCACTCCTCGCCCACAGGTCTTAGAACACTTGAGATTAAAAAGGAAAAAGCCATTAGATGCCAGTCTCCAGTGACCATGTTGCAGGTAAGTGCTTGGAAAAGCATCGATGCAGGGTTTACAAAGCTATTTTTAAGCACCAGGACCAAATGCCCAGTAAAATTCCTTGTCGTCAGCAGAATAAATCTTTCCTCCATCCAGAGATTCTAAGTCCGGATTAGATCTTCTTCAACAATCTAAACACCCAGGGCCTGCTGTGTTGTCCGAGGTCTGAAGACAGGTTTTAGTCTTCATGGAGAAGAGAGGGTTTCTGTGCATAGCACACATGATAACAACCTGGAAAACGGTCCAAGGCCTATTTGTTGCTGTGTCTCTCTCTGGCACAAAGCAGAGTCAGTCTGGGCATTTGGCTAAAGAGGATTTTCAGTGATTTGGACAAGGGGAATCATAGAAGTATAATATGCCTGACAGCAATGGCCACAGGCTATGGCACTCATAAAAATGGGTTGGGGGTGTCCAACTCTTGCCCTACTGTCTGTCTTGTCTGTCTGTCTTGTCCTCTGCTATCTCTAGGCTGGGCACTGTGCTAACTCTCAGGGAAAATTAAGTCAACGCTCATCAAATGTTTGGGAATAACTTTGCAAGGCCGGCTAATGCTCTTCTATTCCTACCATCTTGACCTTCATAAGACCTGCAAAATAAGGGAGGCAGCAAATTATTCCCTGGTTTTCAGATTTGTGGTTCAAAAGTCTTCTAAGTGATCTCAACAGCTTTTGAACCACAGCTCTGAAAGCCAGGACATGGGGTGGTTAGAAGGTTATGTGATATAGGCTCTGGTATATACTTATGTGTATCATCATGCAGAAGGCATTAAATGAATGTTCTCTGTTGTGGCTGGCTAAGTCAGATAATATCAACATCCTGTCTCCATCTCCCTTACAAATATGAAGGATGAGACTTCCCAGTGGTCCTCTTGCTATTTACCCCATTTTAAAGGGGAGGCGTCTGAGACTCACGTGATGAGTCAGCCACCTGCCAGGTTGCAGAGATGAGCAAATATGTCTGACGCCAGACCATGGCTCTGCACCACGGAACGTCATTCATCCATGGTGCTAACATCTAGGTGGTTAATTCTTATTCAATAGCATTCTTATTTATTCCAGAATGGTAAAAAATTTCATCTGCTTCTGAAATGGTTTCCAGGGCCATGGTCTCCAATGGGTGGGTCCTTTACCACTAGCGCCACCTATCTGGCTGGATGACCATCACCAAAAAGGCTAAAAATCACAAAAGATGCTAATTAAAATGCCCATTCACATGACTGGGTGTGATTCCCATGAAGGTGCAAACAGCTGAGATCCTCTGGAGGGAAGCAGAGGCACCACCTGTATTTCCTGGGGAACGGGACTCACGACTCCAGTAATTCCCACTTACCTGAGACCAGGGCCCAGGGCTCCATTCCGGAGGGCAGGCATGGCTGTTGCAGGCTTGAACCTGAGTGGGCGTGCTCACCGGGCACAGAGAGTGCAGGACCACCTCCTCCTTCTGGAAGGGTTTCTTCTGGATGCACTGCACCTTCCGGCTCTGCTGGCCTCCCGCACACGACCTGCTGCAGGCGCTCCACTCGCCCGGCTTCCAGCTTTCAGGGAGAGATGGGATTACTTCTGGGGAAGCTAAGACTCTGCATCATCGATGCCAAAGCAGTTACTGTGAAAGATTAGCCACCTGCTGGAAGCCTTTACTCTACCGCAGAGCCAACAACCAATAACTGATTCTTCTTCTATAGATTTGCAAGCCTACACGGTCTCTTACCCCATAGTTCTGGGGAAAAATACATTCCTGCCATCAGGCGAAGAAATGTGTGCTATTTGGAACTCTGAATGATTCAGTCTAATTTACCAGGATCTTAAACCCTGTGCCAGAGACTCTCCCAGGCATTAGGGTTGGAAAAAATGAATGAAGCCAGGCTCTTCCCATGAAGTTGCCTGTGGAAGTGGTGGCTGTGTGAACACATCAAGGCAATACTTTCTGATCATTTCTATAAGTTAATACAAAGTATAATAATGAGACTATTGACACAAGATCAGTGAAGAAGGGAGAGTTGCGTCTGCTCACGCGCGCGTGTGCATTCACACATGCAAAAGAGATGCACTGAGAGAGGGTCTCACCAAGAATGTTTCTAAATAGGCCGTTGCCCCAACCTCTTTTTCTGGTTAGCCTTAAACTCTGCGGTTACGTTGGAGGAAAAACTTCAAGTTCCTTATTTCAAGATTTTGAGCTCACTTTTTTCACAGCTGTTGTATCTGAGACTTGGTGTACACTAAAGAGTGATCATCTGAAACCGTGAATCCTTTTCAACAACCACCTCGGATTAACTGAAATTGTCTGACTCGAAGGCCTAGCATTAAAAAGATCCACCAGATAAGATGGTGACACATTTCAAAGCAGCAGAGTCCAAAAATTGTTCACAAATGTTCTAAGCATTATTTGAAAACATAAAACATCACGAAGACCAAATATGTTTTTGCTATACCTCTGCATTACTGCATTTGCCTAGTCCTGCGATTTTTGCCCTGGCTCCCCGACCCCCAAGCCCGAGTTGTGAGGTTAAACACCTTTCTGTTAGTCTAGAGAACTTGCCATACAAGTTCTAGGATTACAAGCATTCTAAAACATTGCATAAGCCATGTTATCTAATTTAGTGAGAGAAAGCTGATAGCAAATGGTTCCTTATATTTGTACAACACTTTATCTTCCAGTAAAAGGCAAAGAAAAGAGATCTATTATCATCAGAGTATTGGTTTTAACATTTGCCTATATGGGTGGCATTTTTGCCAAATTCAAGTTTCTTTCCTTACGTGGCAAATATGATGAATTTGGAAAAATACTAGAAAGAGCGTAACACACTTCTTTGTGACACGCTTGGTTCTCCACACGTGGGCCCCAGGCTTACTCTCCATTTCAGGATCTTAGTTTTCCCAACCAGGGATCCAACTGTGATGCCTCCTGCCATGGAAGCGTGGAGTCCTGACCACTGGCCCACCAGGGGAGTCCCCTCACTGCTTTTTCCACGTCTGTCCTTCTTACAGCTTGCATCTCGCGGCATCTGTTATTTGCACATCCACCTCTTCCATTAGATGGTGGGTTCCCCGATGCTGCTGTTGCTGTGGCTAAGTCGCTTCAGTCGTGTCCGACTCTGTGCGGCCCCACAGAGGGCAGCCCACCAGGCTCCCCCGTCCCTGGGATTCTCCAGGCAAGAACACCGGAGTGGGTTGCCATTTCCTTCTCCAGTAGCAGCAACTACTAATTACTCATCTCCATTTTCCAGTCCTGAACTGAGGACCAGGCATGCTNCAGGCTCCCCCGTCCCTGGGATTCTCCAGGCAAGAACACCGGAGTGGGTTGCCATTTCCTTCTCCAGTAGCAGCAACTACTAATTACTCATCTCCATTTTCCAGTCCTGAACTGAGGACCAGGCATGCTCTCAGGGCATATCACATGGTTGTTACAGGGAAAATAATGGGCTTAGATCAGATGAACGCCTCTGTCCTTAGAATTCTAATGGTCTAAGGCCTGATACCTAGTATATCCCTGCTGAAGAACAGTCCCTAAAAGATCCCATTACTCGACAGGAAATACTGCGATAAGTAAGAGGCAAAAAGGGAAACAGTGAAAGAGCCTGTCCATTCCATCACTCCAGCTCTGTAGTCATTGCAGGGGAAGCTCTGCTTCCAAATAGCCAGAGAACTTTGTCACTGCACAGAATACTGTTTCTGTTAATACATGGGGTCATGAGGAAAGTTCTAGGAGTTAAGCATTACCAATCAATGCTCTCCCTCTTCATGGATGTACATACGAACGGGGTCCCTGTCTTTGCTTGGGCTTCCCTTGTGGCTCAGCTGGTAAAGAATCTCCCTGCAATGCAGGAGACCTGGGTTCAATCCCTGGGTTGGGAAGATCCCCTGGAGAAGGGAACAGCTACCCACTCCAGTATTCTGGCCTGGAGAATTCCACAGACTGTATAGTCCATGGGGTTGGTCAACAATGGTGGAAAGGAGACTTTAAATAAGAAGACAGTAGCTTGCCATTCAAGTGTGTTGACAATCCCTACATGTATGTAAACATACACAAACCCATCTAAAGGACAGATTATTCCACAAGGGTCGATAACACTGGTTATTAGGGCCACTGGATATGTTTAGAGCCAGACATTTCTTGGCAAAAGAGATAAATCCACAGAAGCCCCTCAAATTTCTCTCTCCTTTTTGTGTTCAGGATACAGCTGGTTCCAAATTCTAAGAGAAAATCCGAGTTGACAGTTGGGCATAGGGGATCGGTGGGTAGCTGAAGCCCGAAACAATTATGACATACACGCTTTACAAGGAAAAATAGATTGCACAATATAATTGCATCACCACAAAGCAAACACTGCTTATTAAGATGATCAGGGAGATCAGTGAGTGCAGCATTGCTTCAGAAGAAACTCTGTCAACTGTATATAACTACATTTGGCAGAAGATAACTCAAACCAGAAGAGACTCCATTTGGCTTGGGAACACTACTTAAAGTTAAGTGTTCAAACAATAGCGTGGCTAAAATCAATCCCATCTCAAACCCACTGAGAGCCCCACAGAGTGTCCTCATCAAAAATGGGGTTACCACTCAGGCTGCAGTCCTGCCTTTTGACTTTGTGTCTTGCTACTGTGTAATTTGCATGTGAGGTTTCACGGGCTGCACAGTAATACGATTTTTAAATTCTTGGATGACTCTATAAAACTTGAGTGCACAACCACAGGGAAATTTAGCTAATATAGGTTTCTGTGTTATTTAAATATCTGTTTGATTTAGTTCAGAGAAGAGGGGTCTCTAAAGGTTAAAAAAAGATGCCTTTATGCCTTTTTTTTTTAACCCCAGGATTACTCTGGCATAGACAGGGCTGAACGTCTAAAGTAAATTTGTGTTTTGCAAGTTACATCTTTTAATGCCACCTATCGTCTTTTTCTTCTATTGACTTTTTTAGAGGGTGAGGGTTACTCTTTCTGTCTTTGAATCACTTTTGACCAGAGGCATTGACAGTGGCTTCAATCATCGCATATCAACAATAAAGCACACAAGTTCAAGTGCAACCAGAGAGACAGTCCCAGATGACTTACTAGGCAGGGCAGGAGAAGGCATTGCACATTTTGGGTTCAGTTGCTGGCCTGGCTCTTGCATTGCAGAATGAGGAATTGACTTGAGTGTTTTGATCTCGTAAGCAAACAGCCTTGACACTTATGTAACCTAATAAGACATCAAAAGTTACCAAGTGAAAACTACAGATAACCAATGCCATTTAGTTTCCAAGCTTAGCTTCCCATGTACCAGGGTTCTGATATTTTACTGAAGACAGAATCCAAATATTGTGTGACGACACTTTATTTGAAAACCTCTACAACACATGTGAATCCCACTTCTATCTCCAGCTCCCCCGAGATAACTGCTTACATAGTTTAATATTTTTAACATGCAGCTTCTTAGTTTTTGAGACCACCATGGATTCTAGAGTCATACAGTGATAACAACGACCTTTTGAAAACAGGGCCGCTGTAAAGGGAGATGTCTTACAAGCTTTAACTTACATTGCACATATCTAATGAAAAATGTTCTTCAAAGAACAGTCACGGGTGAATTAACTGTGGAAACTCTTAAGATTCTGCATTTTCATGAAGCAATTTTCACTTCCATAAGACTGTGGTGCATATATAAATGGAAATTTGCACTCACCGACCATGTATTCATACCTGTTTATACGACTCCATTTTTTGTTTCTGATGGTTCACCCTACTGCCTGGCTTTCAGTGTTCATTTTAGGACCTCTCATCAGAGGTGTACAGTTTTCTGTAACTGTATTTGACAGCTCCACATATAGGAAGCCTGCCTCCTCTTTTAATTGTTTTCATTCACATGGACTTTTCCTTAAAATGGAATCTGAGCAACGATGAAAAGTCACTCCTGCTAGAATGATTAGGTTGAAGTGGGTTTATATTCAGGAAAAGGAAAAGGAAAGTGAAGTCGCTCAGTCGTGTCCAACTCTTTGCAACCCTATGGACTGTAACCTACCAGGCTCCTCTGTCTAAGGGATTTTCCAGGCAAGAGCACTGGAGTGGGTTGCCATTTCCTTCTCCATTATGTTCAGGAGGAACTGATCAAAACATCAGGACTCTCTACAGTTGAGAGTTTGCTTCTGGAGAATGTATTCATTTGGACTCCTCTTATGCCTCAGACACACCATGGTCTGTGAGTCACATGAAGGGGTTGTTAATTCAAGGCAAGGCAGAATCCCACAATGCATTTGTCCAACGTCATCCCTTTGATTGTATTTATTCCCTGTAAGTGGGAAATGGACTCTCTCTCCTTTCCAAGAAAGTCTGCATTCCCTGGACACCAAAAAATTACTGAAAATGATCTTAAAGACCATTCAGTGTATGAACAACTGATTACATTCAAACACTACATGAAAAAGAACATAAAGATATGGCTATAGCATGGTTTCTGTTCCTTAAAAAAAGATCAAATGATATGTGTGGCGTGTGTCTGAGTATGTAAAACACATGCATTTTTTGTTTGCTTGAGAAAAAGAATAGAATGTTATAGACCAAAGTATTAACGTTGGCTACTGCTGATTAAGGGATTATGGGAGATTATTTTCTTTATAGCATATTGCTTTTAAAATGTGCATTAATAAAAATATATTACTGTTTATTAATAATTATTAAAATATTAATCATTTATATATTAAATATATGTATATAATATGCGTATGAAATATATATTTATAAATATATTTAAGTTATTTAACTTATTCTATCTTTTAAAAAAAGAAGTAATCCTCCTGCTTTGTTAGCTAGCATGGGCAGCCAAAACCCAGGCCTCAGAGACTAAGAATTTCTTTGTTTTCTCTATTTCTGCTGTCTCTGGTCCCAAGATGCCCTGTTTCGCCCAGTGGAAAGGACGCCGTAGAAAGCCCTGCTGTCCCCAGGCACTCTGAGCATGAGGAAGTGGGAGACCAACCTTCACGTGTTGGTTTCATGTCATGGACTTATTTATGGACTTTCAGCCTTCTTCCCAAAGGGGCAAGTGTGACAAAGACTGGCTTACCAACAAATATGTGATATTCTTAGGTCTAAATAAAATGCCTCCCTCCTACTCACTGAGGGGATGGCTGTGACTCTTCCTTCCTTACAAGGGTTACTGCTCAGACTGAATCCACTTGCCTGCAGAGATTCTGCTGACATCACCCCTGGGGGAACAGACTACACCTCCTCCGTGTGTTAGCTCGCTGCCTTAAGCCTGCCTGGCCTGTGTTTTCACTGCCCATCACCTACCTTCTCTAACTCCCCCTGGAAAGTTGACAACAGAAAAGCCAGGACAGAAAGAAAGAAAACTGTCAGCGGACATAGCAGCCCATCACTCCTCATATTTATAATAGAGGGACACGTGTTTTATATCCCCCCCCCCCACCCCGGAAGTTTCAGATGCATCACTTGCGAGTCCTGGCTGTAGTTGACTTGAGATTTGCTTGAGTTGGTTCCTTTCTATTAATACATAGGAAAATCCCCAAAGAGTACAAATAATATTTGATTTTTTTCCCTCTAAATAGTGACAGTTCTCATAAAGATAGTTCTTTTGTTGCTTATTTCAACCAGACAATTGAAAGAGGTCTGGAGTGGGAGAACCTGTTTTAAGAGAAGACGTGGAAGACAGAATTGGGAAACCTACCTCCCCCACAGGAGACGGAGCAATCTGTCTGCACTGTGCTCCAGGCGTAGCTGTGTCTTTCTGAGGCTGGCAGAGTTCCATTCGTGACCTTGGGAAGTGCATACTTCCAAGCTATTCCTGGGTTTTTGCCTTGCATGAGAATCTGCACAGTACAAGATACAAATCAGAGATCGAGATGCAGGTCAGACCCTGGAATTCCAGAAACCTCACTGAGCATTTTAAAGCTATTTATACAACATTTTGGAATCAAGGTTGCTGGGAGAAATATCAATAACGTCAGATATGCAGACGACACCACCCTTAGGGCAGAAAGCGAAGAAGAACTTAAGAGCCTCTTCATGAAAGTGAAGGAGGAGAGTGAAAAAGTTGGCTTAAAACTCAACATTCAGAAACCCAAGATCATGACATCTGGTCCCAACACTTCATGGCAAATAGATGGGGAAACAATGGAAACAGTGACAGACTTTATTTTCTTGGGCTCCAAAATCACTGCAGATGGTGACTGCAGCCATGAAATTAAAAGATGCTTGCTCCTTGGAAGAAAAGCTATGACCAACCTAGACAGCATATTAAAAAGCAGAGACATTACTTTGCCAACAAAGGTCTGTCTAGTCAAAGCTATGGTTTTTCCAGTAGTCATGTATGGATGTGAGAGTTGGACAATAAAGAAAGCTGAGCGCCGAAGAATTGATGCTTTTGAACTGTGGTGTTGGAAGACTCTTAAGAGTCTCTTGGACTGTAAGGAGATCCAACCAGTCCATCCTATGGGAAATCAGTCCTGAATAGTCATTGGAAGGACCGATGCTGAAGCTGAAACTCCAATGCTTTGATCACCTGATGCAAAGAACTGACTCACTGGAAAAGACCCTGATGCTAGGAAAGACTGAAGGTGGGAGGAGAAGGGGACGGCAGAGGATGAGATGGTTGGATGGCATCACCCGACTCGATGGACGTGAGTTTGAGCAAGCTCTGGGAGTTGGTAATGGACAGGGAGGCCTGGTGTGCTGCAGTCCATGGGGTCACAGAGTTGGACATGATTAAGAGACTGAACTGAACAACATTTTGATCTCAGAGCTGGTTCATGTCATTGTTCCCAAGTACATTTTATGTTGACTGGAAGCCTGCCCATTACACTTTAAAATGTGTAGCTCCAGAGAGTCAAAGCTGTGATGTGGAAAGCTAGTAGGGGAACAGTACATATGCTATAAGCCCATGACCCTCAATTCTGGGTAAAACCAATTAAGAAAGCAAGAAAATAGATCTTCACATTATGTTGAAGGGAGGCCAAACTATAAAGTTTTAACCTTCACATGAAACGTGAAAGCCTAGCATGGTTCTCACACACACTGGTGCCCCACAAATAATGAAAGAGTTTTTCATTCAGTCACATCTGACTCTTTGCGACCCCATGGACTGTGAGCCTGCCAGGCACCTTTGTCCATGGGGTTTTCCAGGCAAGAATACTAGAGTGGGTAACCAACCCTTTCTCCAGGGTATCTTCCTGGCCCAGGGATCAAACCTGGGTTTCCTGCACTGCAGGTAGATTATCAGCTGAGCCACCAGGAGTTGAAACTCAATCTACATATATAAGTTTTTTATGATTGATTCTGGCCCACAACTTATAACCCATCTCCAGGATGCCAGCAGGTGTTAGGCACAAAAGAAGCACACATAAAACCTTAGAATAAACACCCCACTTAGAATCACCTATCACCAACTCCAGAATGCAGGCAGATGTCCAATAGGGCTTCCAAAGAGAATTTGCCCAAGAGTGTATGTCTGTTAACTGTACTAGGATGAGCAGGTAGGACAAAAAGAAACATGATCAGAAGTAGGGGTTGGTACTGGAATGGATTTGACCTCAAAGGGGCAAGGACCTGGGACAAATCTGACCCTAACAGGTGTGGTCTCTAAAAGAGCCATCATTTATAGGCACTTTGCAGATGTCAGACACTCTGTTGGGCTTTTGCGCTGCATTATCTCAAGAGTCCCCTAACAACTCTGCTGCTGCTGCTGCTAAGTCGCTTCAGCTGTGTCCAACTCTGTGTGACCCCATAGATGGCAGCCCACNTGACCCTAACAGGTGTGGTCTCTAAAAGAGCCATCATTTATAGGCACTTTGCAGATGTCAGACACTCTGTTGGGCTTTTGCGCTGCATTAT
The DNA here is from genome assembly GCA_006410675.1 of Oreotragus oreotragus. Classification (NCBI taxonomy): domain Eukaryota; kingdom Metazoa; phylum Chordata; class Mammalia; order Artiodactyla; family Bovidae; genus Oreotragus; species Oreotragus oreotragus. The sequence goes on from SJYX01022643.1 coordinate 101,436, forward strand.
CTCAAGAGTCCTCTAACAACTCTGCTGCTGCTGCTGCTAAGTCGGTTCAGCTGTGTCCAACTCTGTGCGACCCCATAGACGGCAGCCCACCAGGCTCCCTCGACCCTGGGATTCTCCAGGCAAGAGTACTAGAGTGGGTGCCATTGCCTTCTCCAACTCTAGAATGTAGCTAATTTTTCACAGAAAAAAAACCAAACCTGAGAAGAAAGAAGTTGTACAAGATCACACAGGTGACTGGTAAATGAGTGTAAAACAGAACTTAGGCACGCCAACAAAATGTGCCTAAAGACTGTTTTGTATTTACTTTTCATTGAAGTATAGTTGAGTTACAATGTTGTATTCGTTTCAGTATATACAGCAAAGTGATTTAGCCATACACACACAATACACACACACATATATATCTATAACTCTCTCTCTATATATATTCTTTTTCAGATTCTTTTCCATTATAGGTTATTATAAGATACTGAATAGTTTCTGGTGCCATCATTTATAGGCACTTTGCAGATGTCAGACACTCTGTTGGGCTTTTGCGCTGCATTATCTCAAGAGTCCCCTAACAACTCTGCTGCTGCTGCTGCTAAGTCGCTTCAGCTGTGTCCAACTCTGTGTGACCCCATAGATGGCAGCCCACCAGGCTCCCTCGACCCTGGGATTCTCCAGGCAAGAGTGCTAGAGTCAGGTGCCATTGCCTTCTCCAACTCTAGAATGTAGCTAATTTTTCACAGAAAAAAAAACAAACCTGAGAAGAAAGAAGTTGTGCAAGATCACACAGGTGACTGGTAAATGAGTTTAAAACAGAACTTAGACACGCCAACAAAATGTGCCTAAAGACTGCAAGATATCACCTTGTTTTGTATTTACTTTTCATTGAAGTATAGTTGAGTTACAATGTTGTATTCGTTTCATATGTACAGCAAAGTGATTTAGCCATACACGCACAATACACACACACACACATATATATCTATAACTCTGTCTCTCTATATATATATATTCTTTTTCAGATTCTTTTCCATTATAGGTTATTATAAGATACTGAATAGTTTCTGGTGCCAGACAAGGAAAACTCACAAATGTGTTACCATTACAGTTTTACAGCCAATGGCCTATAGGACATACAGTTTATACTTTGTTGGTTGGACGTGTTAATGCATTCATTGAATGCACAAATGAATATGACTCTCAACTTTAAAAAGAAATCAGGGACTTCCCTGGTGGTCCAGTGGTTAAGAATCCGCCTTGCAATACAAGGAACACAGGTTCGTTCCTGGTTGGGGAAGTAAAATCCCACATGCCTTGGATGGAGCAACTCGGTCCTGGCGCTGCAGCTACTAAAGCCCGCACATCACAACTAGAGTCCATGTGCTGCAGGAAAGATCCCAGGTGCCACAACCAAGACCCGAGGCAGCCAGCTAACTAAATACATATTTCAAAAAAACCCCAAATCCAGGGGCTCACAGCACCGTTATAATGTCTGTGCATCTGGAAGGTCGGGCTTCCCAGGCGTAGTGGTAAAGAATCTGCCTGCCAAGCAGGAGACGCAGGTTCCATCTCTTATTTGGGAAGATCCTCCCCTAGAGAAGGAAATGGCAATCCACTCCATCCCACGGGCAGAAGAGCCTGGTGGGCTACAGTCCATAGCGTTGCCAAGAGTCAGACACGACTGAGCAACTAAACAACAGCAATCTGGAAGGTCACAGGAGAATTGTATGTGTAATCACGTAGGCTAAAAGACAATATTTGTATAAACCAGCAGAAAGCTGACTGCAGAATTTATTTTAACATCAGTTCATAAAGGCTTCTTAAAGAAAGTAATTATCTAAACAAATAAATGCCAAGATTAAAAACATAAAAGATGAGTATTTGCCAATCACATTATTTGCTTCTCAATGATAATTAAAGCATTCTCTGCCCTTTTCTTTATCCTGGATGAGCAACAAAGTAACCAAGAATGAAATACACACCAGTCTTCTTATCTTTTACCGTCAGTACTAGCCAGTACTAGCCTGTACTAGCCAGTCCTTTAGAAACAGACTGTCTGCCTGGCTAAAACAATCTCTGTGAGTCTGTCCTTCACCCCATTCTAAAAAAAGACTAGACTTTGTTTTTAAAAAGTCAATTCCACCCTCAGGAATGGCTACAGAATTTGTGTGTGGGGATGGGGTGGGGTGG
>SJYX01022643.1:106350-128618 GCA_006410675.1 Oreotragus oreotragus
AAGAGGGGGGCGTGTGCCCAGGGCAAAATGGAAATGAAAGGCCCCTTGTTTAAAAAAGTGATTAAGGATTTCAAGTTGGTGAAACCAATCACAGCATTAAACCAATCACAGGGCACTTCTGAGCCCAAGGTCCCCGGGGTCCACATCCACAAAGCCACCTCAGCCCCACCTTAAGGCTGAGGCTTTCTCACCTGCATCAGGTTAAGACACCATCAAAAAGGTTCCAAGTTCTAAATGGCTCTGTGGTCTAATGCTGGCTTTGACCACTCTTCTCAGAGGGAGAATGAATTTGGCAGGTCTCTCTACACCCGAGCGACAATGACCATCATCTCGACCGCAGACAGCCTGTCCCACCCGAAGCTCTGCAGCAAGGGGACCTTGGGACGATGTGCGATAACCACACAGCCCAGATTCTAGGTGCCTCTGAAACAACACGTCATCTGGAAATGCTCATCCCTGTCACTGACATCTATTTTAAAATATTTTCAGCAGTCCTGTCAAGCACCGTCAGTAACTTTCTTCAGCACTAGTGGAGAACACAGAGAGCCCCTGGGTCCTGCGGACGCCGCTCCCCAACACCGCTGCCCCCCTACCGGCGGCATCACAGCACACCATCCCAACGTGGCCCAGAGAACCGTGTGGCCCGGCTGTGAAGTGCGCACATTCGGAAAGATCACCAGCAATTCAGTCTACTTAACTGGACTCAGGCCAGAAAATTTTCCAGCCAACTGGCATTGAGTCTCTTAATTTATAGCTGGCAAGCAACCTCCTTAAATGCTTCCAGGTCCACAGTAGAACTGTTTAATGTCTACCTTGAACACACAAACCACCTGACTTCAGACACAACACTCCAGCAGCTCTGACCACAGGGTGTGGAGTGATAAAATTTACAGCTTAAGCTGGAAAACCACAGACGGGGCTGGACTCAACCAGTTCCCCTCTGAAGGAGGGCATGTGGGTTCTGCTTGGGGTGCACACGGGTTAAAATAAAAGACACACTGAGTAATCTTGGGTAAATAGCTTGCTTTCACTCCCACTTTTATTTTTTAATATGCAAACTATAAAATGCCTTCAACCAGCTTCATCTTTGTTTCATCATTGAAGGCCTATGTTTTTCTTTTAAGGAAGTTATCCTAATCCTATGAAATTAAAAGATGCTTGCTCCTTGGAAGAAAAGCTGTGACAAACCTAGACAGCACATTAAAAAGCAGAGACATCACTTTGCTNATAAAATGCCTTCAACCAGCTTCATCTTTGTTTCATCATTGAAGGCCTATGTTTTTCTTTTAAGGAAGTTATCCTAATCCTATGAAATTAAAAGATGCTTGCTCCTTGGAAGAAAAGCTGTGACAAACCTAGACAGCACATTAAAAAGCAGAGACATCACTTTGCTGACAAAGGTCCATCTAGTCAAAGCTATGGTTTTTCCAGTAGTCATGTACGGATGTGAGAGTTGGACCATAAAGGTGGCTGAGCACCGAAGAACTGATGCTTTCAAACAATGGTGCTGGAGAAGACTCTTGAGAGTTCCCTGGACTGCAAGGAGATCCAACCAGTCAACTCTAAAGGAAATCAATCCTGAATATTCATTGGAAGGACCGATGCTGAAGCTGAAGCTCCATTACTGTGGCCACCTGATGGAAAGAGCCGACTCACTGGAAAAGACCCCCATGCTGGGAAAGATCGAGGGCAGAAGGAGAAGGGGACGATGGAGGTTGAGATGGTTGGATGGCATCACCGACTTGATGGACATGAGTTTGAGAAAACTCCAGGAGATAGTGAAACTCCTGGTGTGCTACAGTCCGTGGGGTCACAAAGAGTTGGACATGACTTAGCGACTCAACAACAAACCCTCCCGTGGAAACTAAAGAGTTATAGTTAGGTTCTAAAGACCAGCTTTTTATTTAGTGCAGGCTTGGAAGCTTATTTCTCATCTTCAACAATGTAATAATGTACCTGATAGCTTTAAAAAATAATAATAGCCATACTTATGGTGTTTATGCCAGGCAAAGCATTGTACAGCATTATCTCTTTTACAATTTATAATGACACCATGAGGAAGGCACAGTGCTATTAATACCCTAGTCTTGTAGATGAACACAGCTAGAAAGTAGAAACCGGAGAAGGCAATGGCAACCCACTCCAGTACTCTCTCCTGGAAAATCCCGTGGATGGAGGAGCCTGGTAGGCTGCAGTCCATGGGGTCGCTTAACGGTGGACGCGACTGAAGCGACTTAGCAGCAGCAGCAGTAAGTCGCAACATGGGGAACTCAAGTTTCTGATACTGCGTGACTCGCAAACTTGACCTCTTAACTCTCAAAACACTGCACCTCCAGCTCTGAAATGTCCTGTCTAGGATTCTAATCTACAATGCTCAAGACTGGAGGAACACTGAAAAGATACTGTCACCGGGATCCAATAACATGCTCTAACACATACATTGTGCTATCGTGTTCCAATCTGAAAATGTCCCTTCTTGAACATGCTAATATCCGATTTAAGGATTTGTGATTTTTAATATCCTCAGTCCATTTCCCCCTTCATTTACAGAAATGTTTGTTTTAAATACCGTTTCAACAGCTGAAATTCAATTTACTTTACAGATCGACCCCTTCTGATAAAGGATGGATTTCACAGTACGTTACATGTTGACTAGGTCAGAGGAGGAATCGTTTTTGCGGTGTGAGTTCAGGATTATGATCCTGTGATTTTCTGGGAAGCCTTGTGATGTGAAAAATCAGCCAGTTGTCCCCAGCTTCTTGTTTGCTTCAAAGCCTGAAGAACACAGGCAGGTATCATCTCTGGGATTAGGTGTGAGTGAGTCGGATTTGACAGGATGCAGCACCACAAAGACCCTGACCGGGGCCTCGGAGGTCCATCTACGAGGCGGCTTCAAAGGTGTGAGCTGACACACTGAACCTCGACCACAGTTCTAATTCAACTCATCCACATTCCTAGGAGTTTAGGGGAGAGAAGGAGCGTGCTCCAGCCTGTCACAGAAGTATTTGCCACGAATTAACTGGAGGCCCACACTTCAAACTGCGAACGGCAACCTGGGGAGAAGTGATGCGGCATCTCGGGAGCACGTCTGACTTGTCTCCAGAGCCTGGGGTTCCCCATCATCTGGTTTCTATTAGCCCTCCACCGCTTCTTAGCCTCTCTCATGAGCCGTGTCTTCACTCTGTCCCTGCTCCGTGGCTAATCTCTCTCCCCAACACTGATTCTATCCCGAGGCACATCTTTGCTCATCTCGGCCCCTGCCCCGTGGGGGAAGGGGTGCAGACAGCAGGGTCATGAAGAAGGAGCTGGATGAGAAGGGACGTCCCGGGCCATGACGCTCCCACACCGTCAACTCGGTGATCAATGTGTCCGTCCACCTGGTCTCCCCCCAACCCACCCATCATCGCCTTTGGCCAAAGAGTGGAGGAAGTTGTTTATGGTAGTAATTTTCTTGAGATGTCTTTTTCTGCCTTGAAACTGGCCTGTGGTTAACCGATTTCTCACTTGCTGTCGTTACAAACGCTGCTGTAGGGGTCAGCGGCACTCTCCCTTGGTACATGATTAATTGGGAATGGGCTTTCAAAGAGTTAAACACTCCCTTCTGGCCTCTTAACAGAGAGAGGAAGAAAAAACCCTTAAGGTGAAGGAGAGCTTTTATTTTTAAGAGGTTTTTTTTCCTAAAAAAAAAAAAAGGAATGCTGTAAAAATACAGATGATCATATTTCAGTCTTAGACTAGCAACCTGTGTTATCATGTCAGCCTAAATCACTGTTTATCAGACGGGGATGAAGTTACTTTATAATGAAACACTCATGATGAATTTCCTCACCTACCCTCCAACTTCACGACAGTTTGATGGAGAATATGACTCATTTGTTGTTGTGTGTGCTTGTGTGTGACTGCGTGTGAGAGAGAAACAGAGAGAGAAACAGAATAAAGGAGAGGAAGAAGAGAAGGGAGAGGAAGCTGGGAGGGAAGCGAGCGGGCAGAGGGGGTGCAGGGGCAGGGTTGGGGGAGAGCTAGCACGCGACAGCTAATGAAAGAGCTGATCTTCAGTCACTTCTACAGGATGTTATCATCTCTAAGTAGACACCTTCATTAATCATGAAAAAAAAGAGAATTTTCGTTTTACTTCTCATTGCCAAGGCCCTTTAAAATTATATACTTAATTGGCCTTTTGCATTGTACTTAAACAAAGGACAAAATTACTGACTTTATGCTACCTAGATCTCAGTCTCGAAGTGGAAAAACATTAAGTTTTCAGCCATACTCTAAACGCCCAGCACATATATATATAATATCTATACATACATATATATATATACACAGATATATATATATACATACATGCATATATAAAAAAATATATAATTTGTGTACATATGTATATATGGGCTTCCCTAGTGGCTCAGATGGTAAAGAATCTGCCTGCATTGCAGGAGATCTGGGTTCAACCCCTGAGTCAAGAAGATCCCCTGGAGAAGGGAATGGCAAAGCACTCCACTATTCTTGCCTGGAGAATTCCATGGACAGAGGACCCTGGTGGGCTACAGTTTGAGGGGTTGCAAAGAGTCAGACATGACCCAGCAACTAACACTTTCACTTTTCACATATATATGTACATACACACACACACACTTCAGATTAAATGATTATTTTTCAACAAAGGGAGGTGTCAATTTCAACTCTGAACTTCCGTTTTCACATTTCTACCATGTCAGAAATGGTAAGGACCTAACAGAAGCAGAAGATATTAAGAAGAGGTGGCAAGAATACACAGAACTATACAAAAAAGATCTTCATGACCCCGATAATCACAATGGTGTGATCACTCACCTAGAGCCAGATATCCTGGAATGTGAAGTCAAGTGGGCCTTAGGAAGCATCACTATGAACAAAGCTAGTGGAGGTGATGGAATTCCAGTTGAGCTATTTCAAATCCTAAAAGATGATGCTGTGAAAGTGCTGCACTCAATGTGCCAGCAAATTTGGAAAACTCAGCAGTGGCCNCTTCATGACCCCGATAATCACAATGGTGTGATCACTCACCTAGAGCCAGATATCCTGGAATGTGAAGTCAAGTGGGCCTTAGGAAGCATCACTATGAACAAAGCTAGTGGAGGTGATGGAATTCCAGTTGAGCTATTTCAAATCCTAAAAGATGATGCTGTGAAAGTGCTGCACTCAATGTGCCAGCAAATTTGGAAAACTCAGCTGTGGCCACGGGACTGGAAAAGGTCAGTTTTCATTCTAATCCCAAAGAAAGGCAATGCCAAAGAATGCTCAAACTACTGAACAATTGCACTCATCTCACATGCTAGTAAAGTAATGCTCAAAATTCTCCAAGCCAGGCTTCAGCAATACGTGAACTGTGAACTTCCAGATGTTCAAGCTGGATTTAGAAAAGGCAGAGGAGCCAGAGATCAAATTGCCAACATCTGTTGGATCATTGAAAAAGCAAGAGACTCTGTGGATCACAACAAATTGTAGAAAATTCTTAAAGAGATGGCACACCTGATGTGCCTCCTGAGAAACCTATATGCACTCAGGAAGCAACGGTTAGAACTGGACATGAACAACAGACCAGTTTCAAATCAAAAAGGAGTACATCAAGGCTGTATATTGTCACCCTGCTTATTTAACTTATATGTAGAGTACTTGATGAGAAATGCTGAACTGGATGAAGCACAAGCTGGAATCAAGATTGCCGGGAGAAATAGCAATGACCTCAGATACGCAGATGAAACCACCCTTATGGCAGAAAGTGAAGAAGAACTAAAGAGCCTCTTCATGGAAGTGAAATAGGAGAGTGAAAAAGTTGGCTTAAAACTCAGCAATCAGAAAATTAAGATCATGGCATCTGGTCCCATCACTTCATGGTAAATAGATGGGGAAACAGTGGAAACAGTGTCAGACTGTTTTGGGGGCTCCAAAATCACTGCAGATGGTGACTGCAGCCATGAAATTAAAAGACACTTGCTCCTTGGAAGAAAAGTTATGACCAATCTAGACAGCATATTAGAAAGCAGAAACATTGCTTTGCCAACAAAAGTCCGTCTAGTCAAAGCTATGGTTTTCCCAGTAGTCATGTGTGAATGTGAGAGTTGGACTATAAGGAAAGCTGAGCACTGAAGAATTGATGCTTTTGAACTGTGGTGTTGGAGAAGACTCTTGAGANGGAAAAGGAGTACATCAAGGCTGTATATTGTCACCCTGCTTATTTAACTTATATGTAGAGTACTTGATGAGAAATGCTGAACTGGATGAAGCACAAGCTGGAATCAAGATTGCCGGGAGAAATAGCAATGACCTCAGATACGCAGATGAAACCACCCTTATGGCAGAAAGTGAAGAAGAACTAAAGAGCCTCTTCATGGAAGTGAAATAGGAGAGTGAAAAAGTTGGCTTAAAACTCAGCAATCAGAAAATTAAGATCATGGCATCTGGTCCCATCACTTCATGGTAAATAGATGGGGAAACAGTGGAAACAGTGTCAGACTGTTTTGGGGGCTCCAAAATCACTGCAGATGGTGACTGCAGCCATGAAATTAAAAGACACTTGCTCCTTGGAAGAAAAGTTATGACCAATCTAGACAGCATATTAGAAAGCAGAAACATTGCTTTGCCAACAAAAGTCCGTCTAGTCAAAGCTATGGTTTTCCCAGTAGTCATGTGTGAATGTGAGAGTTGGACTATAAGGAAAGCTGAGCACTGAAGAATTGATGCTTTTGAACTGTGGTGTTGGAGAAGACTCTTGAGAGTCCCTTGGACTGCAAGGAGATCCAACCAGTCCATGCTAAAGGAAATCAGTCCTAAATATTCACTGGAAGGACTGATGCTGAAACTGAAACTCCAGTACTTTGGCCACTGGATGTGAAGAACCGACTCACTGGAAAAAACCCTGATGCTGGAAAAGACTGAAGGCGGGAGAAGAAGGGGATGAGAGAGGATGAGATGTTTGGATGGCATCATTGACTCAATGGACATGAGTTTGAGTAAACTCTGGGAGTTTGTGAAGGACAGGAAGGCCTGGTGTGCTGGGTCGCAAAGAGTGGGACACAACTGAGCGACTGAACTGAACCACTTCAAAATTTAATTCCTTATACAGACACACACACACAGAGTTTAGCTATGTGGGGTGCACAAGTAACAAAGATCCAGTTTTCCTTTTGTTCTCAAACCCAGTCAAAAAAATATGGTAGGTCCATATACAATATACTGAAAACTACTGAAATATAAGCTGCCATTTCTATCTTTGAGATGACTAATGAGTCCACTAGTTCAATAAGAAATACCTTAGACTCTATGCCAGACCCATGCTGTGGGGGATAAGCAGACAAACAGAAAGACATGGAAATTATCTAGTTTATAATAGCTGTGTCTGTAGTGATCTCAGAAAGTGTGCAGTTGCCAAGTCAATACTGATTTCTTTCTGATCTGGGGTGTGCATGTGTATGAGCTGTTTTCCCCTGGCTGAGGCAGAAATAGGATACAGGGTCATGAAAATGAACTCCGTTTCTCCAAGTCATTTACATGCAATACATGTATTTTTGTACTTTGCAATAAAAATTTGATTGATGGACTTAAATAATGCCTAAAATATTTAAGAACTCAGACAATCATTATAAATCCTTAATTTCCCTTAGGAATTTCCTCTTGGCCACCGAGGAAATCAAGAAGGCCAGCACAGTCTAAACTGACGTCCACCTGTTGCAAACGGTGGAACCTGTGGGATCTGGGTTCCAAGGAGAATGAAGATTCTTTCCAAGAGACCATCTGAAAATGGGGCAGGCACGTGATTCAATGATAAAAGTGAAAGTCTGTTTTCCATTTACACTGAGCTTCCCTATGAAGGCATTCCATAACGTTCTGACATACAAAGATAACCAGAAGCAGAGGACACTCCTATTTGATGTCAGGCCATGCACTTATTTCTTGGGGTTCACTGACAGCAGTCAGTCTTTCCCAGGACTATATCACTCCTGCTGTGTACCAGGAAACACCAAGAAATAAGTGAAAAGATCTAGTTAATCCCCTACCCTGAAAGGGCAAGTTGCTGTTCCCTCAGATCAAGGTGAGTCAACTGTGAGCTAACTGGTCAGCAAGTTTTTATGCGTAAATTATTCACTTTGGCAAAGGCAAGCCTTTTAGAAAGCAGACTGATTCCTCAAATGCAACTGAGGAGATCAAATTTCAATACTTTGAATGCCTTTCACTGTACTTAACTTTTAATGGTACAGTTCTAAGACTAGTCCTAAAAGATGAGGAAATCCAGTGGTTTTTAAAACGTGTACCGCAGAAGCGTTTCAGAGAACTTCAGATTATGATGGTTGTTTGGGACAGAAATAGGGAGGACAGGCTGACCCTGTCACTCTTAACTTGGGTCAGAGAAAGTCACCTGTCACTTGATTTATTTGTTGTCTCCATGGATGATTTTTCAACTTGGAAAGAAGATTCTACTCTTTAAATGAATGAATGAATTTTCTCATCAGATGTCATTCACTTTTTTTTTTTGAGTGCCTATGATGTTCCAGATACTATGTTGACTATGGAAGCTACAAAGATCTCTCAGCAATAGAGGGTTTCAGGTGCTTAGAAGTGCTTCAGGATAGTGCTACAGGACACAGCAGAGGATATTAGTTTAGCCTGGGGAAATTTTTTCCCAAAGTTATCATAAACTATCATCAGACAGTTTAAGTGCCTCATGCAGAGTGGCACAGTAGTATCAGAGGGGCCTGTATCACCAACAGTTTAAAGAGGTGCTTCCTGTTCAAACTCACGTTGCTTCAAAAAGAATGGGACCCACATACCAAAACTCACTCTTAACATTCCTTAAAGACCTGCAACTATAATGATTTGGCGACATGTTCAGTTCAGTTCAGTCGCTCGGTTGTGTTCAACTCTGCAACCCCATGAACTGCAGCATGCCAGGCCTCCCTGTCCATGACCAACTCCCACAGTTTACTCAAAGTCATGTCCATTGAGTCCGTGATGCCATCCAACCATCTCATCGTCTGTCGTCCCCTTCTCCTCCTGTCTTCAATCCTTCCCAGCATCAGGGTCTTTTCCAATGAGTCAGCTCTTCACATCATGTGGCCAAAGTACTGGAGTTTCAGTTTCAACATGAGTCCTTCCGATGAATATTCAGGACTGATTTCCTTTAGGATGGACTAGTTGGATCTCCTTGCTGTCCAAGGGACTCTCAAGAGTCTCTGTCAACACCACGGTTCAAAAGCATCAATTCTTCGGCACTTAGCTTTCTTTATAGTCCAACTCTCACATCCACACATGACTACTGGAAAAACCATAGCTTTGACTAGATATGATTTATGTCTTAAACATTTATGTGTCTCCAATTTCTATATAGGGCTGGCAGTGAATGGGCACGCAACAGAAAGTTTAGTTTTGTTGTTTTTAAGTCAGACACCGAGAGGAAATAAACAGAGGAATATTGATTTGAAGGTAGCTACCTAAATCAGTACATGCCAAGGTAGTTGAAGATAGGAGTTAGCTAAGATACTGGGAGGATCTGACTAACATAAATGAATGGGATATAAAGAGGGACCTTATCCTTACACTGTCATCTTCTTGTTTTCTGGCAAACATACCCTTCTGCTGAATTTATCACTATAGCAGGAGCTTAGTGACCATGCAGTCATTTTAAGAGGCCAAGAGAGAAAGCACTTTCTTTCACAGACTTGTACTTTCTGTGGGTAGAACAGCATTTTCCACTTTGTTAGGTTCCCACACTTTGATTTCAGCATCCCGTGGGATTGTAAAACACATTCAACAATTCATATTGGAGTGAACATATTTTTGGCTCCAAAAGTTTTCATTTTGATTCAATTCGTAGTTGCATGGAAAGGCATATGAACTTGAACTTCCTTTCTTTAAAGAAGATGGCCGTGGATGGATGACTTGGATACTGATACATAGTCTAGTTTTAGAAAATGTAATTTATCGCTTATTGTGATTTTTCAGTTTTTAGAATCACTGTGTTCTATCAGTTTTGGAGAGGCATGAGCATGTGATAAAAACTGACCTGAAATTTGACCATATTCTTCTGAGAGCAATAATATACAATTTAAATATTAAAGTCATTAACCCAAATTCTTTTAAAAGATAAAACAGATTTAATACTAGGTTACTAAGTTGGATTTTTAAAAATAGTTGCTAGTTTTGAATGAAACCATGCCTCCTTTAAAAAATACAAGCAAGGCATGACCGATTAATCACACAAGTTTCCCTGTGGATTATTTTCAGACAAGCCACATTCCAAGGACATCAACTGGATCTTTCATTGAATCCATAAGCAGAATGTGTACATAAAGCTGTTGTAAAAACAATAGCTAAGCAAATGTGACCTTACTGCATTGTGGTGAAACTACAATTTTGTATTAATAGAGAGCTTATTGTAGTTTTAATTGCATTTATATAGTAATGAAATTTTAGAAAACCATACATACCTAATTGAATCTGGGAAAGATTGTATAACTGTAAAGATTTAGAATTGTATTAGACCTACCCAGTTTTTCCCCTTACATTTTGATTTCCACCCGCACCCAAGGATCTGTCTGTATTTGCGAGGACAGTCCGGCTGTTTTTGTTGGTTTGTCTTTTAGCCATGCCCTGAGGCTTCTAGGATCTCAGTTCCCTAACCAGGGATTGAACCTGGTCTCTCAGCAGTGAGAACATGGAAGTCTAACCACTGGATGACCAGGAATTCTATGTATTTGCAAGGAGATAGATGATGTAGCTGACTGCTTTTGTAGAACTCCATCACCAATGAAGATCATTCTTTTCATTTCTCAAAAATAGCCACTAAACATTAGGAAAATGTTTAGACCCAGTGAACAGTCCAAAGATTTAGTTTTAATCAGAATTAAATAACATAGATAAATGAGATAAGAAGGGATGCTTAAATTAAGTAAAGTACAAATAAAATTTCTCAGCTTGAGGCTGGCATAGTGTTCAGTGACAATGTGTCTATTATCTGTTTAATTTGATCAACACAGACAATGACAGGGGACATTCAGGTTCTAAAGATGAAAGTCAGAAGGAGCTCTGTGATTCTGCTTTGCACTTTCCATTACTTCTTGTCTCATTCTTTGTTGTGGTTTTCCTGAAGATAACTTATGGTTAACAGCAAACCTTAAATTACAGACAGAACTGTGAAAACCTACAGGAAGGGCTTTGTAATTATGAAGAAAATTGGACAGAGAAACAACAACAAAAAATGGTTGCTTGTCATTAAGCAGGAAAACACGTGTTTCTCATGAGGAATCATCTGGACTCGGTTCCGGTCGCTGGTGGCAGAAGCTGTGAGAGGTACCCACCTTCTGATTCAGTAATTTTCTAGCCACAGAACTTGGTTTGTGTACATTTGCTTAGAGATGGATCAAAGGCCTCATGGTAAAACTTAGGAAGCCATGTTGCTCTAAAACTGATTCCTTGCAAGCTAAATGTATCTTTAAAAAAAATATACCTTTTCTAAAGAAAAGACATTTGCTGCTCAGAGGCTTGATAGAAAAGAAAACAAACATATCCATCTAAAAAATTAGGACTAAAAAAAATAAAAAATTAGGACTGAAAAACAAGTCTCAAAATCTTTAATCAGAAAGTTCAATTCCTATGCCTTCCATGTAATTACAGGCTGATATTAGGGGCTGGATTCATTGTTGAGCTCCAAACTACCCTAAGATAAAACCAGTTTGATTTGGTGTTCCTAATTTCATCTTCTGAAATAAAAGACCTGACAGCTCTATGTCAAAAACATCAAAAAGCCCTATCAAAAAATGGAGAGATCGAAAGCGACATTTCTCCATAGAAAACATACAGATCGTCAAAAAGCACAAGAAAAAATGCTCCACATTTAATTATCAGAGAAATGCAAACCAAAAGTACAATGAGCTATCACATTATACCAGTCAGAAAGGCCGTCACCAAAAAAATCTACAAAAAATAAATGCTGGAGAGTGTGTGGAGACATGAGAACGCCCCTACACTGTTGGTGGGAATGTAAATTGGCGCAACCACTATGGAGAACAGTATGGAGTTCACTTAAAACACTGAAAACAGAGCCACCATATGACGCAGCAGTCCCACTCCTGGGCATTTATCTGGAGAAAACCATTACTTCAAAAGGACACACGCACCCCAGCCTTCTCTGCAGCACGATTTACAATAGCCAAGGCACAAAACGATCTCAATGTCCACTGAGAGAGGAATGGTACATACAAACAATGGAATGTTAGTCATAAAAAAAGAATGAAATGATGCCACTTGCAGCAACAGCAACATGGATTGACCAAAATATGATCATGTAAGCGAGGTAGGTCAGGCTGAGAAAGGCAAATATCACTTATATGTGGAACCTTTAAAAAACGATGTGAATGAACTTATTTACATAACAGGAAGAGATTTACAGATTTAGAGAATGAACTTATAGTCATCAGCGGGGAATGTGGTGGGGAAGGTTGAGGTGTATGTTTGGGAGTTTGGGATTAACATGTACATACTGCTATATTTAAAATATTCATAGATACCAATAAGGACCTACTGTATTATAGCACAGGGGCTTCCCTGATAGCTCAGCTGGTAAAGAATCTGCCTGCTTTGCAGGAGATCCCAGTTTGATTCCTGGGTTGGGAGGATCCCCTGAAGAAGGGATAGGCTACCCACTTCAGTATTCTTGGGCTTCCCTTGTGGCTCAGCTGGTAAAGAAAATTATAGCACAGGGAACTCTACTCAATACTCTGTAATAACCTAAATGGGAATAGAATAAAAAAAAAAACAACAATAGATATATGTACATGTATAACTGAATCGCTTTGCTGTACACCTCAAATTAACACATTGATAATTAACTATACTCCAATATAAAGAAATTAAAAATGCATCACATAGCAAAAGCAATAAAAATAAAATAGGTCCTTCCAAGGGGGGAGGGAGTTACATGTCGTCATACTTTTAAACTCTTTTTTTAATTCATCTTTCTTAGTAAATGTTTGATTAGTACCTTAAATAATAATAATAGAAATAGTTGAATTAGACTTGTTTCTTTGATTTGAAAAGAGCAGAGCAATATGACTAGCCTGAGAGTAGATATCATACTCGTAGATGGAAAAGAGTTGGACTCCAAGTCAAGTCTGCTTTTTTCCTAGCTATGTGAGCTAGGCAAATCTGTTAACATTTCTTCATCACACTTCATTGCTTATTTTTCTGGCAAGTCAGTGAGGCAGGGTTCCTGTCCCAGTTTTGCAAGTGAGAGATTGAAGCTGAATGACTAACGGGAGTGCTTGGTTACCTACGTCCTCGGTACGCGGTGACCACAGGGACTTCTACACATCTCAGACACACCACACGCCTCTGAAAGCACGCGATTGGCCCCGTTTTATAAACTGGAGGAAGCAAACCCCGAGATGTGACGAGGACCAAAGACAAAGTCTCCGTGACAATTCTGTTACAGAGTCATTTGCAAATAATGGTGGCTGTTTTCACTCTCCTCATCGTTATCCATTCATGTATTTCTCTTCTCACCTCTAAAGAAAACGGCAGCCAAAAAAGTGAGTTGGCTTGCTCTATAAAACTGTCTTGCTGCCACTAAGTCGCTTCAGTTGTGTCCGACTGTGTGTGACCCCATAGATGGCAGCCCACCAGGCTCCTCTGTCCACAGGGTTCTCCAGGCAAGAATACTGGAGTGGGTTGCCATTTCCTTCTCCAAAACTGTCTAGCCATCAAGCAAGTGTTCTTTCCACTATGTCGCTCTGCCTCCAAGGCTGGTAGATCTATGTAATGAAGAACTATGAACAGACTATCCAAATGGCAGATGCAGACAAACTGGAATCATGTAAAAAATGATCCCTGAGATATTCCTCGGCAAACTGAACAGCCAGGTGGACTGGTGGAAGGCTGGCATCTAAATGGGAAAGTTGGCACATTCTCCTGGGGACCCACTGGATCCCTCTTCCCCTAGATGAAGGGGCTGTCTTTGCTCTTTGAGCTTTAGCCTGTTAGGACATGGTGTGAACTAGTGGTTCTTTAAGCTAGCTTAAATGGGGGTCATCACTAGACACGCAGCAAGAGTGAGAGCCGAATAAAGAGAAGGGGCTTACTTCAAAGACCAGCGTCTCATTGATGGGGCCTGGGGCAGACAGGCATTCAGGGCGGTTGAAGGCACGCTGGTACTCAAACACGGTCCCTGCAAAGGCAAACTCCCCCGGCCAGTCGACGCTCCAGCCTCCCGTGAGGTAATATTTGTGACTGAGGCTTCGGACTGCGAGGTAGCTGGAGGATATCTGCAGCTCCTGGACCTCGATGCTGCGGGCGCCCGCCGGGATGGTGACCACTGGATAATACTCTAAGTGGAGAGAGCACAGCATTTTTGTCATCCACGTCACACACGGGAGACCCCGTCAGAGAGACGCAGTGGCCCTCCTTACAGAGTGTGGCTCATTTCTACTCCTACACAGTGAAAACACTCAGTTATTCCATTTTTCAAGTGGTAGGAACACCCTAGAGAGAAAATGATATACTTTCCCCAAGCACATGCATGCAGACAGAAGACACGCTTCTCTTTTCCTGAACGACAAAGGCCACGAAACTCAAAGATCCTTTTTATTTTTAATCAATCTGGAAAAAAAACTTGGAGCCGCCTAGTCTCAACTGTGGTGTGCAGCAGACAGGGCTCAAAGCTCAATTCTATTCAAGATGGTGAGATAACTGCTTCAGGTATGCATCTTACGTTTTAAGTGTGGACCATCTAAGTTCAATAATACAGGGACTTCCCTGGTGGTCCAGTGGCTAAGACTCTGCACTCCCAATGCAAGGGGCCCAAGTTTGATTCCTGGTCAGGGAACTAGATCTCACACGCCACAGCTAAGACCGGTACAACCAAATAAATACATATATTTTTTTAAAGTTCCACAATACATTCTTTGTTTAACAAATACAGGTGGCACAGCATATTGAAACTGCTCAGCAGAAAGGCGTTTGTTGAACACACCTCTGGATGTTTGTATTGCTGAAACTACTCATCCTCCTTTGCTCTTGCATAAGTAACAGTATGTGAACCGACAACTTCCAGATGTTCAAGACAGATTTAGAAAAGGCAGAGGAATCAGAGATCAAATTGCCAACATCCACTGGATCAGAGAAAAAGAAAGAGAATTCCAGAAAAACATCTGCTTCATTGACTATGCTAAAGCCTTTGACTGTGTAGATCACAACAAACTGTGGAAAATTCTTAGAGAGATGGGAATAGCAGAACACCTGACCTGCCTCCTGAGAAATCTGCATGCAGGTCAAGAAGCAACAGTTAGAACCGGACATGAAACAACAGACTGGTTCCAAATTGGGAAAGGAGTATGTCAAGGCTGTATATTGTCACCCTGCTTATTTAACTTATATGCAGAGTGCATAATGCGAAATGCTGGGCTGGATGAAGCACAAGCTGGAATCAAGACTGCCGGGAGAAATATCAATAACCTCAGATATGCAGATGACACCACCCTTATGGCAGAAAGTGAAGGGGAACTAAAGAACCTCTTGATGAAGGTGAAAGAGGAGAGTGAAAAAGCTGGCTTAAAACTCAATATTCAAAAAACAAAGCTCATAGCATCCGGTCCCATCACTTCATGGCAAATAGATGGGAAAAACTGGAAACAGGGACAGATTTTATTTTCTTGGGTTCCAAAATCACTGCAGATGGTGACTGAAGACATGAAATTAAAAGACACTTGCTCCTTGGAAGAAAAGTTATGACCAACCTAGACAGCATATTAAAAAGCAGAGACATTGCCAACAAAGGTCCATCTAGTCAAAGCAATGGTTTTCCCAGTAGTCATGTATGGATGTGAGAGTTGGACTATAAAGAAAGCTGAGCGCTAAAGAATTGATTATTTTAAACTGTGGTGTTGAAGAAGACTCTTGAGAGTCCCTTGGACTGCAAGGAGATCCAACCAGTCCATTCTAAAGGAGATCAATCCTGGCTGTTCTTTGGAAGGAATGATACTGAAGCTGAAGCTCCAATAATTTGGCCACCTGATGTGAAGAACTGACTCATTAGAAAAGACCCTGATGCTGGGAAAGATCGAAAGCGGGAGGAGAAGGGGACGACAGAGGATGAGATGGTTGGATGGCATCATTTACTCC
This sequence comes from Oreotragus oreotragus, assembly GCA_006410675.1. Taxonomy (NCBI): domain Eukaryota; kingdom Metazoa; phylum Chordata; class Mammalia; order Artiodactyla; family Bovidae; genus Oreotragus; species Oreotragus oreotragus. The sequence goes on from SJYX01022643.1 coordinate 122,503, forward strand.
ATGGATATGAGTTTGAGCAATCTCCAGGAGATGGTGAGGGACGGGGAAGATTGGCGTGCTGCAGTTCATGGTGCNGACTCTTTTGTTGACCATGATGGCTACTCCATTTCTTCTGAGGGATTCCTGCCCGCAGTAGTAGATATAATGGTCATCTGAGTTAAATTCACCCATTCCAGTCCATTTTAGTTCGCTGATTCCTAGAATGTCGACGTTCACCCTTGCCATCTCTTGTTTGACCACTTCCAGTTTGCCTTGATTCATGGACCTGACTTTGCCGGTTCCTATGCAATATTGCTCTTTACAGCATCGGATCTTGCTTCTATCACCAGTCACATGCACAACTGGGTATTGTTTTTGCTTTGGCTCCATCCCTTCATTCTTTCTGGAGTTATTTCTCCACTGATCTCCAGTAGCATATTGGGCACCTAACGACCTGGGGAGATTCCCTTTTGATATCCTATCATTTTGCCTTTTCATACTGTTCACGGGGTTCTCAAGGCAAGAATACTGAAGTCATATATACCAATATTATCTTTATTGGTAATAAAGGTTGTATTTTACCAAAATTTGAGGTATTCCAGTCTTTATTTCTCAGTTAGTTGGAAAGGACTCTGATCTAAAAGGCTGAAAAAAGAAGGACTCAAATTACAATGTCATCATTGCTGGTATTCTTATCAAACTCATAAAACTTTTATTCCAAACTAAATTTAAATTTTAGAAAATTATTAATAATTAAGTAACTAACTCCCAGATCCACTCACTCACTTCATCTAAGTTTAGTATTTTGCCACATTTGTGTTATGGCATTCTTGGTTTTGTTGATTAAAAAAAAAAAAAAGTACAACCTAAAAGTTGAGAATATGTTTATTTGGCAACCTTTTTGAGGACTTCAAGTCAGGGACACGGCCTCTAGGAACAGTTCTGAGGGACTACTTTAAAGGGGTAAAGAAAGGAGCCAGGATCTACAGGAGTTTTGCAACAAAGACCAAATAGTCGGAACATCAAAAGGTTATTGTTAATTAAAGAAAACCAGACATCATGTTAGTGAATTTAGAGCTTTTCTGTATAGGAAGATACAAGAGTCTGGGGTCCTTAAAATCATTCCTTTGCTTTTGCACATCAGCTTTCTAAGGCCAGTATCCTTTGCTTTCCCATCCTGAGTCCCCTCAAGGTGCACCATTGTGGGTGTAGTGGCTGATGGAATGAAGCCCAGAACATCCTTTATTCACTGATATTGCAGAGAGCATTCCTAGTTCACAGCCTCTCTCTCTCTCTGTCTCTCGTTCTCTGTGAACACATCTGTACTGTAAACTATATGACACACAAATAATCTTACTAAAACTGAACAATTTTGGGTTTTTTTTTTGTTAGATTAAATTGTAGTTCAAGCATTGTGTCAAAAAGTTACTTGGCTTAGATTATGTTCCATTTTCAGTATGGTTACATAATTCATTTGAAATGGGTTTGGGTTCATTTGTTTCTCTTTACATTAAATTTTAAGGATTTTTATCCCTACTATCTATGTTGAGTAATTTATTTTATGTGGGACAGGAACACATTCCTTAAAGTCAAAAGGATAAGAAAAGTAATACTTCAGGGGGTAGACCTAAGATGGAGGAGGAACAGGACGGAGAGACCACTTTCTCCCTCACAAATTCATCAAAAGAACATTTCAGCGCTGAGTAAATTCCACAAAACAACTTCTAAATGCTGGCAAAGGACATCAAGCACCCAGAAAAGCAGATCATTGTCTTCAAAAACAGGTAGGAAAAAATATAAAAGATGAAAAAAGAGACAAAAGAGATAGGCAAGGAGCTCCGTCCTGGGAAGGGAGTCTTAAAAAGAGAAAAGTTTCCAAACACCAGGAAACACTCTCACTGCCGAGTCTGTGGAGAGCCTTGTAAGCTCAGAGGGCAACATAACAAGGAGGGAAAATAAATAAATAATTAAAACCAACAGATTGCGAGCCCAATGGTAACTCCCCCACCTGAGAAGCAGCACAGATGCCCACATCTACCATTAACAAGGGAGGCGCGGGTTGCAGTGCTTCTTAAAAATTGGGCTGGAATGCCCCAAGTGTAACCAGAGCAAACTAACTTGGGCTAGCAAACCAGACTGTGGGATCACTACCACGTAAAAAGCTCTAACATAAGACATCACCAGGAGCGTGCACAGAACAAAGGATGGAACAGAATTAGCCAGCTACAGACCATCCCCCTCTGGTGACAGCCAGAGCTGGAAGGGCTGGAAGGGGGCAATTGCAGCCCCAGAGAGACATTAACTACCAAATTGCAAGCAAGCTTCTTTGCTAAATAAGACTTCTTGGGGTTCTGGGAAGTCACCATCTGCCAAAGAAGGGGTGCCAGTTATACTCCCAGAAAACTGAGCAGCAGAGATGGGAAAGGCGATAAGTCACAGTGACCATGCTCGCCAAACACCTGAGCTACTCGGACCTGGGAAGGGCACAAAACACAAGCCCAACCGNAGAAGGGGTGCCAGTTATACTCCCAGAAAACTGAGCAGCAGAGATGGGAAAGGCGATAAGTCACAGTGACCATGCTCGCCAAACACCTGAGCTACTCGGACCTGGGAAGGGCACAAAACACAAGCCCAACCGAGTCTGCACCTCTGAGGACTGCCTGAGTGCCTGAGCCTGAGTGGCTTAGACCGGGGAGGTGCATGCAGCCTAGGGCAGGCCTCAGACAGTTCCCGGCAGAGCAACCTAGAGCCTTAGTGGTGTGCACCATGAGCGGGGGCAGGCCCAGCGTGGCTGACATTGCAAGCACACGCCAGTGTTATTTATTTGCAGAGTCCCACTCTCCCCACAGCGCAACTGAACAAGTGAGCCTAAAAAAAAAAAAAAGTGTCCACCACCGCCCCCCTTGAGTCAGGGTGGAAGTCAGACACTGAAGAGATCAGCAAACAGAAGAAGCTAAAACAAAGGGAACCGCCTTGGAAGTGACAGGTGCAATAGATTAAAATCCTGTCGTTAATACAGACTACATAGGAAGGGGCCTATAGATCTTGAGAAATATAAGCCGGACCAAGGAACTATCTGAAAATGAAAAAAAAAAAAAAAAAGTGTCCACCACCGCCCCCCTTGAGTCAGGGTGGAAGTCAGACACTGAAGAGATCAGCAAACAGAAGAAGCTAAAACAAAGGGAACCGCCTTGGAAGTGACAGGTGCAATAGATTAAAACCCTGTCGTTAATACAGACTACATAGGAAGGGGCCTATAGATCTTGAGAAATATAAGCCGGACCAAGGAACTATCTGAAAATGAACTGACCCCACACTGTCCACAACACCACTAGAGAAAGTCCCAGATATATCTTTACTATTTTTATGGTCATTCTTTCTTTGTTGTTGTTATTTGTTTCTTTTTTTTCTTCTTTTCTTTTTCTTCTTTTTTTCAATATTTTTAAATTTTAAGTCCTCTATTTCTCCTTTAATTTTTATTTTTATAACCTACTATTACTTTTCAAAAAAAAAGACCTTATTTTAAAAGCAAATGCCATATATATATATTTTTTGTGGTTGTTGTTGTTTTTTAATAATTCTTGTGATTTTTTTTTCTTCTTCTTCTCTTTAAATTGTATTTTTGAAAATCCAACCTCTTCTCTAGATTTTTTAATCTTTGCTTTTTGCTATTTGTTATCAATTTTGTACCTTTAAAAACCCATTCTTCAGTACCCATATTTACTTGAGAGTGAGATTACTGGCTTGACCGCTCTCTCCTCCTTTGGACTCTGCTTTTTCTCCACCAGGTTGCCTCTGTCTTCTCCCTCCCCTTTCTCTTCTCTACCCAGCTCTGTGAATCTCTGTGTGTTCCAGACAGTGGAAACACTTAGGGAACTGGTTACTGGCTGGATCTGTCTCTCTCCTTTTCATTTCCCTCTTTTATCCTCCTGGCCACCTCTGTCTCCTTCCTCCCTCTCCTCTACTCTGTATAATTACATGAACATCTCTGAGCAGTACAGACTGTGGAGCGCACATAAGAAAGTGATTACTGGCTAACTTGATCTCTCCTCTTTTGATCCCACCTCATCTTATTCCAGTCACCTGCAATTCCCCCCCCCCCCCCCAGTCTTCTCTTCTCCATGTAACTCTGTGAATCTCTCTGGGTATCCCTCAATGTGGAGAAACTTTTCATCATTAAACTAGATGTTTTATCGTCAGTGCTGCATAAATGGAGAAGTGTTGAGGCTACTGTAAAAATATAACTGAAAACCAGAAGCAGGAGGCTTAAGTCCAAATCCTGAGAACATCAGAGAACTCCTGATTCCAGGAAACATTAATTGATAGGAACTCATCAAATGCCTCCATACCTACACTGAAACCAAGCACCACCTGAGTGCCAACAAGTTCCAGAGCAAGTCATATCACACAAATTCTCTAGCAACACAGGAACACACCCCTGAGCTTCAATATACAGGCAGCTCAAGTTACTCCAAAGCCACTGACATCTCATAATTCATCACTGGACACTTCATTGCACTCCAGAGAGAAAAAATCCAGCTCCACCCACCAGAAGGGACGACAGAGGATGAGATGGTTGGATGGCATCATTTACTCCATGGATATGAGTTTGAGCAATCTCCAGGAGATGGTGAGGGACGGGGAAGATTGGCGTGCTGCAGTTCATGGTGCCAAGAGTCAGACACGACTGAGTGACTGAACAATAACAAAGCATCAGAAGCCATCACCTTCCACGCATCATATGAGCTAGTGAAAAGCTGGATCATATTTAGCAAGTCTCAAGTTCATTTGACAGCAAAGGACATGTCCCACCACCCATAGCACCAAATCTGCAGCATTTCTTACCATTTGCTTTGTGCTGGTTGAGGTACAGGCCTTTATAAAACTTGCAAGTTGAGTTATCACCTTTGCAAACACCACAGGCATCTGAAACTGCTTTAGAGCCAAGTTCATGATCACATCCCACTGGCTGTGACCAAAAAAAAAAAAGTGAGAAAATGAAACATTTGAGAAGCCACTGGCTTAGAATAACCAAAACATATACATGGGTTTCTGTATTTACTAAATATTAGGAAGGCAGTGCAGCTTTATGATTAAGAGCAGAGTCTCAAGTTTGACTAGGGATTCAAACCCTTCCTCTGCCATCACTGGACATATGATCAGGAAGTCACAAAACTTTTCTAAGGCTTAGAGCCTTCATCTGTAAAACTGGAATGAAAAGCCATTACTGCTGTTAATGGGAGGGGAATTTATTCAGGCCAGTTCTACCAGTAAAACATAAAAATGCTGGGACTGCCCCCCACCCCGCCCTGACACCAACCCAAGGACACTCACACTCCTTTAAAAGATCACGGAGCTCACAATCAAATTGAAAAGAGAAAGTAGACACCGGAAGAAAAAGAAAAACTAACCCCAAATAAACAGAAATGCTATTTCCAAGCACATTTACAAGGTTCTAAGCATGTACTGCATGTACTCAGTGAACATGCAAGAAAAGTCTCCCGCTATTGTTATCTCCATTCTTATTTAATTTTTACAAACTTTCATGTAAAGTAGGACATATCAGCACCTCCGTATGTGGAAAGGGAGTGAAAGAGAAACTCAAAACACAGGACATGGGTCATGCAGAAAGTGAGCAGAGACTTGGAGATAAAAACTCACATCCAGCTGGAAAATGTTACCCTTTTCCCTTCACCAGCTGCTCTTATCCAGACATAAGAACCTCCTGCAACACTTCTCCTGCTATGCATTTAATAGTAGGCAGCACAAGCATGACCACATGTTCCAAAGCAGAAATGTTCTTACTTCACAGATCCCATCAATGCAAACGTCATTCTTGTTTGGGGAACAAGAAGTTCCGTCTTTCACCTTGCTGGACATGGCAAAAAAGAATTCAAAGTTCTCAGCCTTGCAGTACAGTTTACATCGGTCTTCCTCTAGAAGCAAAGAGATAAAACGAGGTCACAATCAAGAGGAAATCCTAGGACAATGACGTGATTACCGAAAAGATGAGTTAAATTTATTTAGAAAGCTACTATGATCAAGGTTAATAACCTCAGATATGCAGATGACACCACCCTTATGGCAGAAAGTGAAGAGGAACTCAAAAGCCTCTTGATGAAAGTGAAAGAGGAGAG
>SJYX01022643.1:128745-174686 GCA_006410675.1 Oreotragus oreotragus
CCTGGAGAATGAAATGGCAACTCACTCCAGTACTCTTGGTGGAAAGCCCCATGGACTGAAGAGCCTGGTAGACTACAGTCCATGGGGTCACAGAGTCAGACAGGACTGAACGACTTCACTTTCACATTCACTAAATTGCAGCCATGTAATTGAAAGATGCTTACTCCTTGGAAGGAAAGTTATGACCAACCTAGATAGCATATTGAAAAGCAGAGACATTACTTTGCCGACTAAAGTCCGTCTAGTCAAGGCTATGGTTTTTCCTGTGGTCATGTATGGAAGTGAGAGCTGGACTGTGAAGAAGGCTGAGTGCTGAAGAATTGATGATTTTGAACTGTTGGAGAAGACTCTTGAGAGTCCCTTGGACTGCAAGGAGATCCAAGCAGTCCATTCTGAAGGAGATCAGCCCTGGGATTTCTTTGGAAGGAATGATGCTAAAGCTGAAACTCCAGTACTTTGGCCACCTCATGTGAAGAGTTGACTCATTGGAAAAGACTCTGATGCTGGGAGGGATTGGGGGCAGGAGGAGAAGGGGACGACAAGGATGAGATGGCTGGATCGCATCACTGACTCGATGGACGTGAATCTGAGTGAACTCCAGGAGTTGGTGATGGACAGGGAGGCCTGGCGTGCTGCGATTCATGGGGTCGCAAAGAGTTGGACACGACTGAGCGACTGAAATGAACTGAACTGAACTGATGATCAAGGTGGGAAATGTTACAGTTTTCCATGTGGGTGTGTGCGCACATGTATGCCTGAGGGCAGATGTGTGTGGCTTTTAAAAACATGAACTCCTTTTAGTAATCCATATAATACTTTAACATTAATACATGAGAACTTTATTTTCCTAATCCTAAAAGCCACAATATAAGTGATTGGTGGCTTGTGTCCCTACCCTCCTTGGATAGTAAATATTTAAGACTTCACAGACCCTGAGGTCAGCTATTAATAGCATGTAAATGAAGCAGCATTGCTGTGTCACAATAAAACAAAACTTAAAAAGATGGGTCAGGGACTTTCCTGGTGGTCCACTGGTTGAGACTTTGCCTTCCATTGCAGGGGGTATGGGTTTGTTCCCTGGTCGGAGAGCTAAGATCCCATGTGCCTTTGGGCCAAAAAAATCAAGTCATAAAGCCGAAGCAGTATTGTAACAAACTCAGTAAAGACTTTAAAAGTGGTCCACTTAAAAAAACATGTTTTAAAAAAGGGTCAGATTTGGCCCATAGGTCATAATTTTCTGATTGTGAGTTAGGGCAGGCACAATGATTTTAGATATTTGTTCAGTCTGTTAAGAGGGAACGTTTTAGGCACTTTGGAAAAAAGGCATATGGTGAATAATGTTTACAAAACATACAGAAAAGAGTCAAATCATGAAAAGGCAGAGGCAGTAAACACACTAAACATTAAGACTAAAACAATGTTAGGTCTCTGAGAAGTTTTTCGTATCACACGCAAAAATAAAGTATTATCTTTAGAGAGCTCTTGATATCAGAAAGGCATTATTGTGTCAATTTCTCCCAAAGAAAGAGTCCTTTTCGGCCAGGAATTCCACATGATGCTGCTCACATGAGACTTGATGTGGGCGACACTGTGTGAAGTCCTTGACAACAGTTTGACAACAAACGTGTGAACGGTTCGCAAGTGGATGCATTTCACAAACCACTCAATAAGAGACAGAGTCAAAAACAGGAGAGAAGGAAAGTCACTGTGGCCCAAATGTGCAGCCATATGGATGGAGTCCATTTTTTTTCTCACCTAGGAATTTTTTCCAATAACATTTTTATTTCATGAGTCCTACTCAGTGCATGTGAGATTAGGGAGCTAGAAAACTAATATACCCTCTCTTTTCTCCATCATTCCCAAGAATTAACAAGTTCTAGAAAGTTCAGTGTTTCCATACAGGTTCCTGAGAAAGTTTAGGAACTAGTCTATTAGAAACACAGAAATTGGGGTAGAGGATAAATTAAGATAAATTAATTTAATAAATTAAATTTGGGATTAACAGATATACACTACTGTATATAAAATAGATAAACAGCAGGGTCCTACTGTGTAGTATAGACAGCTGTACTCAATATCTTGCAATAGCCTATAAGGGGAAACAATCTGAAAAAGAATATATACATATATAACTGAATCATTTTCCTGTACTCTTAAACCTAACAGAAATTGTAAATCAACTATACTTCAATTTAAAAAAAAGGAATACAGAAGAAAAAGCTAATCAGTGTAAGACAAAGACTGTCTAGATTTATGAAGAGTCTTTCCCTGATTCTTCCCAAGCAGCATGAATGTCACAGACCTTCAAATCATGGTCTGTCTTCTGTGATTTTAAGTAAGGATCAATGAGAGAAGAGGAAAGGATGAGAAAGTCTCAACTTTTGTGTCTCCTGCAGTAGGACGTGAGACCCTATGGTTGGGTCTCTGTTTTATTCAATGTACTCGCCTCTGCATGGAGCAGAGAGTCTCCCAGGAGGAGGTCCTCAATCAGTATCTGTTGAATGAATGAATGAAATGGCAAGTTCTCTACCTAGTAAAGCTGCAATAATATTAGTGACAGAAATTTGAAACCAGAAAATATTTTGTAACATTTGCTGATGTTGAGCCAAGTTGTAGTATCACCTCTGATTTGTAGAAGCTATTTAATACTTATTATAATGAGGTCTGATTACACCAGTTCCTTTTGGTTATTGATAGGTTCATCCTTAAGGTTCATTTTGAGCTTTTGTACAGCAGCAGCCCTCTGTCTTATTTCTAATGAATTATCATTAAATCTGGTCTCTTCCCATTCTGCATATGTCTGACTGGGATTCACATTTATCCTTTTCCAAGGGAGGGTAGATGAGTCTTGATAAAGTGAGTGAATGGAAAAAAGTTGATAAGAAACAAACAGAATGGTCTTAGCTTATTTTCACAGAATTATTCTGTCTCTGTAACAGAAAGTACATTAAATCTGGTACTTATACACATGTAACTAAATTTTGATGTTGAGCTGAAAATCAAAACTAATCAATGTAAAAGTTCAAATACAAGCTATTACTTTGCTATAGTAAGTACCAAGAATTTAATATAGAGATATTTCTTACTCATGATGTGTGTGTGTGTGCATACACTCTGAAAATAGGTCTTCCCATGTCTGTTATCATCTATCATGTCAGTTACTGAGAATGGTGTCTCCATGGGGCAGATATGGTTTCATGAGTTTTGGGTCTGGACAGTTCATACCAACTGCAATTAACATTCCTGGGAGAGTTAATTGCTGAAATGTCAAAAGTAAGTTTAGAAACATAAGTACATTCCAAACACATGACCTCTTCAACTTATACATGTGGGAGGCAAGGGATGTCTTGTGAAAAAAAAAAAAAAAAAAGTGGAAAAATAAACAAACCCACAGAACTGAGTGAAAACCTGGGCCAGGATAGGCCCGGGTAATGAAAGGTAAACATTGAAACTCTTTTATACAGGCAGAGATTTTTTCTCTGCTGTTCATTCACATTACTGTTCACATGGAGATACATTTGTTTGAGGTTCATAGAGACCAAATTACCTTCCACTTTCATATAGGGTTTCCACTGGTAGAACCATCCACGGAAAGGTTTGCTGTTATACTCTGCACACTGCTGGGCTCGGAAATCCAAGCTGTTTTTATCACAAGGGTTAACATTGCACAGCTGATAAACACGGCTAGCGCCAGGACAGAACTTGCCGCCATACTGAGGCCTGAAAAGCAGATTAAAGCTCTTTAAATACTGGCAAGCAAAGGGCTCACTATTAGTCACAGGCGATGTTACAGGGAGGGACCATCATTATGATCATGGTCACAGTGTATGGCAGTGGGAACAGTCTATTTCTAGCGCCAGGACAGAACTTGCCGCCATACTGAGGCCTGAAAAGCAGATTAAAGCTCTTTAAATACTGGCAAGCAAAGGGCTCACTATTAGTCACAGGCGATGTTACAGGGAGGGACCATCATTATGATCATGGTCACAGTGTATGGCAGTGGGAACAGTCTATTACAACAGTGGAAATATGTGGCCCACAACCCTTCTTGTCCCCATGGCAGACATAACTAATCAACCAACAAGTTTTCTTGTTCTCTGCTTTCTTTTCTCTGCACGGCCCTAGGGTAGATACAACCACCATTCATCAATTGCCATGTTAGGTGAAATGTATTTGCTACCTCGGAATCCAATTTGGACATTCTGGCGACTCCCATAAAGACTGGCGGAGGCATACTCTTGGTGCACATCCTCTTGCCTCAGGTGTTAGGGAAGTCTGCAAGCATGCCCAAATGCTCTTGTTCGGTGTGCCACACATGCAAACACACACGCCCCATTTGCTGGCGCCAAAGCTCTTCCCGCGCAGATCCAGCGTCCTCCCCAGCTTGGCTTCCATCTCTGACCCTTCTCCTCTCCCCACTGTAGAAGGTCCATTAGGGCACTGAGTGTATGACTTGCCATATTTTCCCATCTAGCTTTGTCAGACTCATATGCGCTTTATTCCCAGGATTCTAAACTCGGGGGTGGGGGGACCTGCCCTTGTTTGTGTCTGCATAATTACTTTTTAACATTGCAGGTGGCCTGCTTCTTTCCTGCCAAGAAAGTGGGAAATGGGTTTCCAGAGTAGGGAATCCCATTAGAACATAAATAATTATGACCTAATGGCAAGCTGTTTAAGATCTTGCTAGGTAGACTGCAAAAACCAGAAAGCAAAATAAAAAGGAGTGTCAACCCCACCGAAAAAAGTTACCAATAATGTCTTCTCCGGCATACTCCAGGCACAAAGAAATTGCCTCTTTTCATTTCCATGAAATGGACTAAAAACCATGTATAGATCATCTCTTACAAAAGTTCAGTGCAAACATGTAACATAAAAGAAGGATCCAAGTTAATAAATATATGTGATTAAAATTCCTTGTCTCTTTAGGAAGCACAGGAATGCTATAAAACACCTCTGGATTTGCTTCAGCACATTTGATCAAATCCTCCTATGCGAAAATGGATTCAACAGAACAGGGAAGTGTCACATCGCCAGAATGAGATTTTTAAGCTATTTCAAAACACTCTGGAATAACTACTAAAGCATTTAGCAGTTATTGTGCTAGATCGAATCCCCCAAGAATTCTTAAACCATTATCCAAAAAAGCATTTAGAAAAGTTTTAAAGTGCCACATGAGAGCCTTCCTCTATTCCTGGTCATCTTTACAAGTCATGTGTAATTAAAATTGTCTCAGCATAAGCCTTTCTAGTCTGAGATTTTACAAACAAGCTTCATTTAGACTATTCAGATTCAACAAAGTGAAAGAGGACCACCTGTGAATTCTTCAATTCAGAAAGTGTACCACGGAAAAGACCTCAAAACCGATACAGGGCCTTCCCTGGTGGTCCGGTGGTTAAGAATCCGCCTGCCAATGCAGGGGGTGTGGGTTGGATCCTTGGTCAGGGAACGAAGATCCCACATGTGCGGGGCAACCAAGTCCATGTACCACAACTACCGAGCCTGCGTGCCACAGCTAAGATCTCACATGCTGCAACTAAGGCCCAGGGTAGTCAAAGAAAAAACCAGCAAAAAGCCTCACATAGCCATCCCCTCAGTGTACAGATGAAGTGAAAGGTGGCCGACAGCGCTTCTCAGATGTGCTGAGTGGAGGTCACATGGCTAGAAAGAGCCAGAACAGAGCTCCACCTCACACCTTTGGGCTCCCCAGGATGCGGGTCCTACCTGGTGGTGCCTGCACGGAACTGAGGTAGGGAGGTGGGGCCGGGCACGGGAAGGCAAAGAGGGAGACGGGGATGCCCAGCGCTTTGGGGGCAGGCTGTGGACAGTGGAGCAGATCTGCAGGGAAGCACTGTCTGCTCCTTGCCAGCTTTTCTGCAGGCAATTTCAGTTAGCCTCCTGATGTGTCAAGTGAGGACGGCTGTGATGGTTACCTGAGAGACCGCCGGTATAGAGTTTTGGACAGAAGACAAATCAATTGTAACTATTTTAAAGTGCCTTCTACTTTTAATGACTGGCAAGAATTTGGACTTTGCCTTCAAATCTTCAAATACAGATAACGTTTTTTCCTGCAACTTGGAACATAAGTATTAGGATAAATTAACAGAAAACTCTACCATGATGTCCCTTGGTACAATGAGTTCTTTATGATTAAAAACAAAAACCTCCCAAATATCTAGGGGCATGACTTTGTCTTTATATTAGATTACTATGAAGTATATCCATATTTGCTTCTGCATAATTTAGTCAGTCCTGACTACAAACGGTTATATCGTTGGTTGATCACTATATATTGCAATGGCTGAGCATTACAAGCAGTTGGGAAGCTGTTTTTAAGAAGTATTTATATATGTAACTCTCCCTCCATATATACACATACACACATATATATTTATATAACATATTTACATATGTTATACATGTACACACATATACACTATACATGTACACATATTTATTATGTGGTTATATGTGTATATATAAATATAAAATACATACTTAGTGACTGAACAACAATGTGTGTATATATGTAAACATATACAGTATATTACATGTATATATGTGTAGTATATGTATATTTATATACAATCAATCACACATGCGTAAATATACACAGACACAGATACATACACACACATATAAATATTCCTGGACTTCTTCAAAGGCTTTCTCAATAAAAATACATGATGAGGAGTATCAAGAAATCAGTGTTTTTTTTTTTTAAGCACAGTTGGTGATTCTGATAATCAGCTGGTTGGAAAATGGGCCAGAGATATGATTCAATGATTCTTTTGTTAGTCTTTCTCAAATGAACTCATATTTCAGGAGAGTTCGAGAATGTTCTAGAGAGTTCTAGAATGCCTTCCCTGGTAGCTCAGCTGGTAAAGAATCTGCCTGCAATGTAGGAGACCCGGGTTCGATTCCTGGGTCAGGAAGATCCCCTGGAGAAGAGATAGGCGACTCACTTCAGTATTCATGGGCTTCCCTGGTGGCTCAGCTTGGTAAAGAATACACCTGCAATGTGGGACACCTGGGTTGGATCCCTGGGTTGAAGAGATCCCCTGGAGGAGGGCATGGCAAGCCCACTCCAGTATTCTGGCCTGGAGAATCCCATGGACAGAGGAGCCTGGGGAGCTACAGTCCGTGGGATGCAAAGAGTCAGACACAACTGAGTGACTAAGCACACACAGAATACTTTAGCAAGTTTACTTATCATGATTTGAATTGTTCCATTTGAATTTTCATTATTCATTTTCTTGAACAGAGTGTATAGTAATTTCACTAGTCTCTCTTCCAGGGAACCAGAAAAAAATGTTCCCAGTGAGGACGAAGACAGTGGGATCTTGGTTCGACTCCCCCACGCCCAGCCTGGTGACCTGAACAAGGGCTGCCACTCTGAGAGGGAGCCTCTGTCTCCTCTGACTACCCATTGGCAAAATCGTCAGATGAAACAACAGGTTCCAGCTCATGCATCTGTTCTACCCTGATTGACAGCAAATGCCTGGAAAAGTCTTTTGAGAAGGTTCCTGAGGCAGAGAAGAGATCAGCAAAACACAGGGGCTTTGATGAATGGGTCTGTCACAGACATGGCACAAAGACAAAGGGCCACATGTGCTGCATCTGGCCATTCCAGAACCAGATAACCTTTCAGTCTTTTTGAAGCTGAAAAGTTTGATAAATCCATGAATCAACCAGAAATAATTCATTTTTTATGAAACAAAATATGCTCTGGGAAAACCATCATTATGGGAAATAGAAAGCTCACATTGCTTTTCACATGAAAAAATGAAAGAACTCAAGCTGAGTGATCTGAACAGACCAAATGTTTCAACAGAATCGAGAAAGAAATCAGCAACCTGAAAGAGGAGTAAACCAGCTTTACGGCGACAACATGAACTAAGAACGGAGAGCTGATTCAACCGTTTCAAAACAGCTGATCATTTACTTGCTTTATTTGTGACTTTGTGCATAATCAACCAAAATCCTGATTAGCCTCAATCTTGTTTGAAATGATAAAATTGCACCAAACCGAACCACTTGAATGACTAATTCTTGTATTAGGTGTTTCTAAAATTACAGTATGCTATTTCCAAGAACAATGTCTTGTTATAATGAGAGCTCTCAATCCCACAGATATGAGAGAGGCTTTAATTTAAATCTCAGGGGCGTCATTCATGCACTTCACCAGCAGAGCTATTGAATTAGGTAATCTCTTTCGTTCTTGGGAAAATATCGAGATTGTAAAATGTTGTGATGTATGAAAACCAGATCCACGAAATAGGCTGCAAAAATGAAAAGTAATAGAATGATTCTAACAATTCTATCCAAGACATGGGCTATACTCAGTGTATGTGGAGGGTGGTTTTAATAATCTGGTCTAAACTGTAAATGCATCACAAGTCTTCCTTTCATTATAGTGAGTTACTGGGTCTGATTAGAGCAGTACAACTTAACCGGGAATGACTGTGCCCCCTCAGGATGCTGGGCCACATCTGGAGATAGTTTCATTGCCATGACTTGGAAGTTGAGTAGGAAGGGGGAGTCATCTTACTGGCATGGAGTGGGTAGAGGTCAGAACTGTTACTAAACACCTTGCCACATACAGGACAAACCTTCACAACAGAAAAATTTTCAACCTAAAATGTGAAGAGTGCTGAAGCTTACATTAGCCTCTGAGATATCCCAAATGCCACCTAACAAACCCTGGTTAAAGAATCTCCAAACCCTCCCTTATATTAGGGAACAAACTGGCCTCTTGATCCAGCTCAGATGCTGACTCAGGTGAATATCTGTCTTTTCAAAAATTTCCCTTTGCTGTAGTTTCATTATTTACATTCTCAACCTACCAAACATCAGTGCTTACAATGTGCCAGGCACTTTATAAATACCAGCACTTATAAATACTAGCTCATATGAGGTAGATCCTGTCATTATCTCATTTTTTACAAATGAGGGACATAGGGCAGGGCAGGGAGAGTCAGTCATCCAAGGCCACCCAGCTAGGCAGGGGTGGACTAGGAGGCAAACTCAGGTACTGGGCCTAAGAGCCTGTCTTTTCAAAAATTTCCCTTTGCTGTAGTTTCATTATTTACATTCTCAACCTACAAAACATCAGTGCTTACAATGTGCCAGGCACTTTATAAATACCAGCACTTATAAATACTAGCTCATATGAGGTAGATCCTGTCATTATCTCATTTTTTACAAATGAGGGACATAGGGCAGGGCAGGGAGAGTCAGTCATCCAAGGCCACCCAGCTAGGCAGGGGTGGACTAGGAGGCAAACTCAGGTACTGGGCCTAAGAGCCTCTGTTCTCAACATCCATGCTGGAATATTAAAGTCATGCTGGAAAATTACATCCACTGTTTTCCAAGGTCCCATCACTTTCTTCTTACTCCATCACCTTCTCTCATGTCTAGCTTCATCAGGAAGCCCTCTCCCCATTGCTTCTGAGGACTGACCCTCTGTTACCTGTATTCTTGTGAGTTTAAGACATGTGTGTGTTGTTGCCCAATCATGTCCCACTCTTTGCGACCCCATGGATAGAGCCCACCAGGTTCCTCTGTCCATAAGATTCTCAAGGCATGAATACTGGAGTGGGTTGCCATTTCCCCCTCCAGGGGATCTTCCCGACCCAGGGATCGAACCCAGGTTTCTTATGTCTCCTGCACTGGCAGGTGGGTTCTTTACCACTAGTGCAACTGGGAAAGCCCCCAAGTTTAGGATGAAGATAATTAAAAACCACATGGACCTCAGAACCTTTTGCTGAATGTCCCCTGGATGCTCCCCAGTGTGCCAGAAGCTCTACAGACACAATTTCTAATCTCCTCAAACCATCTGAAGTGGGTGTTGTCATCTCCATTTTACATGTCAACACAACCTCCAAGTGCAAGCGACTTTCCCAGAGCGACACCATTAAAACGTGGCGGACCCGGAATTTGGAGTCAGATCTTTCTGTTTCCAAGTCCTGAGCTCTTTTGACATCATGCAGCCCATCAGGAAACATACATCACACACGCTGCAGGCGGGAATTAGGGCTGATGAAAGTAACATGAAACCAGCTTCAGTGCACAGAGACTGACAGCTCAGAATCTCAAAGCCACCAGATCAGAGGGCGCCCATGAGGTATTTGATGAGTCCTCCCAGCCTTTTATTTTTCTAAAGAAAATTGACTGTGTGGTCGATATTTTACAAATTGGGAAATTTCACACAACATTTTTTTCAGATTTCTGGTTTCTCTTTAAAAGTCAGGCATATCTGTCAACACGTGTTGATGTACATTCCTGCAGGGCAAAACTCCACATGCTTTCTCCAGGTCATCAGTTTCTGACACACACACACGTTCACTCACACACTGTCTACCAGCCAAGCTTCTATGTTCTACAGTATCCCAGGCACGCAGCTCTAATTTAGATGCCGAAAGTAATCCACTCCATTACTGGGATCTGTGATCAGCAGAGTCACACAAAGAATAAAGTCCTTTGCTCTTTTCAGGTCTCTGCCCACCACACCTTCCCCAGGGGATTTCTTGTTGTTTAGTCCATAAGCTGTGTCTGACTCTTTTGCGACCCCATGGACTATAGCCCCCAGGTGATTCAGTGGGTAAAGAATCTGCCTACAATGCAGGAGACACAAGAGACATGGGTTCGATCCCTGGGTTGGGACGATCCCCTGGAATAGGAAATGGCAACCCACTCCAGTATTCTTGCCTGGAGAATCCCATGGACAGGGAACCTTGGCAGGCTGCAGTCCATGGGGCTGCAAAGAGGTGGACACGACTGAGTGATTAAGCAGCAGGGACTGCAGCCCACCAGACTCCTCTGTCCATGGGATTCTCCAGGCAGGAATACTGGAGTGGGTTGCCCCGTCCTCCTCCAGGGGATCTCCCCAACCCAGGGATCAAACTTGAGTCTCCTGCATGGGCAGGTGGATTCTTTACTGCTGAGCCACCAGGGAAGTACATACAGTATTTATATACAAACAGTAAAACCCTCGTTGATTGCTATTAACCAGACAGAAGAAAACCACCCTTAAAAACAGGCATAAGCAAGATAAACAAATAGGCAAGATGGAGCAGGTTGAAAGTTTGCGTCTTACAAACACGGACTTTCTGTAGGAGCCTTACTTGGGGTTGTTGCAATGTCTCTCCTGATACCTGACGCCTCCACCACACGTTCGGGAACACTCTGACCACTTCGACCAGGCAGACCACTGGCCATGGACGGGCCGGGGCCCCAGCTCCCCCAGCTTGACACACTGGCCTTGCCGACACCACTGTGAAAACAATACGTGACATTCAGAGACCAGCTGGGAAAGCGGGCGGAGGTTAGACACCTGCGGGACAATGGGAAAAACCCGTCTGGCGGCAAACAGGAGGCTGCAGATGCTCTCAAGGCATTGCTAGCCACACCTGCCAGTACCCCGTGTTCACCACGTGCATTCTGAACGGCTGACATCTATGGGAAAGGGCATCTGTCACCAGCAGGCTGAGTAGGGCAGGCTTTGCGAGCCGTCCAGGTGACATGTGCAGATAAGGGTCCACCCAAGAGCAGGGAGGCAGCACAGACATGACCAGGAGCCTGCCTTGACATTTGCAAACAATGGGGCGCAGAGAACCCCAGGCTCATGCTTTCCAAGGGAATCAGTTTTTCAGACAGGAACACAGAATTTGTCATGATGATTATCGCATCAGAGAGACAGGTATAATTACGCATACATTTTTATTCCAAACCATCCCCGTAAGAGCATTTCTGATGAAACCAAGTAGCTTTCAGGCCACACAAACTGTGCTTCTAGGTAACACCCTTGGCCCTTCCATCTGTATGAAAGGTCCGGCTGATGACTGTGGGCGGAGTGTCCTTTCCACACTAGCTCTGGGTGTCTCCTGGGCTGGTGATCTGCTCAAGTCCAAGAGCTGTTTTCTGTGCCGATCTTTCCGTCTGCATTCTCCCTTGTCCACCAGTCCAGTTATGCGGGTTCTCTCCGTCCTTGGGGGCCCCCAAGGAGTGGTTTTCTTCCCACTGTGGTGCTTTTATTATGAGCAAGTTCTGCATGACTTAGCACGACTGCACACTTGCCCAAAAGCCGCTGCAATGAGATCCAAAGAGTTGGGGTTTGGATCGTGCCAGGTTCTACCGAGGAGTGGGGGTTCAGTTACAGAATTAAGGGAAGGGAGTTTTCACTTTCAAATCTCCACTTCTCCCCCTGACACCTTGGCATCGTGGCTGTTTACTGTTAGGAAGGCTTGGTTGCGAGTGTATTGTGATGAGGTCAAGCGAGGACTTCCTCTCAATTCCTTGCCACGTGCTGATGGGCTCCCCCAGTTTTCTTTCCCCAGATTCGTTGCCACTTCAGAGTTTGCACGAAATCGTACAGCCTCAGCAGTTTGAAGGGGGGACGGTGGGTCATTTGAGGATTTTGTCGACCATAAGCATGAATCTGAACCTTCCCCACCAGAAATATGATTTTCCTGGGCTAAGCTCAGTGGTTGTGACAGAATAACAACAGCCAACAACAATAACAGAAGCAGCTACAGTTTATGAAGTTGCTTATAGGTCCACACGGATGCCGCAGAAGGGTGGGGAAACTTGATCAGCAGTAATAATACAACTCTCACAAAGCATATAGCAGTGAATACCTGAGTGAGAGAAATTTAGCAAAATACTAACTTGCTCAAACTACCCAACCAGTAACACAATTAGCAGAGACTGGGGTTAAACTCAGTCACCTAAGCTCTAATGGCAGGAAGTAAAGAGGAACTAAAGAGCCTCTTGATGAGCGTGAAGGAAGGAAGTGAAAAAGCTAGTTTAAAACTCAACATTCAAAACACTAAGATTATGGCATCCAGTCCCATCACTTCATGGCAAATAAATACATGGGGAAAAAGTGACAGATTTTATTTTCTTGGGCTCCAAAATCACTGCGGACAGTGACGACAGCCACGAAATTAAAAGACCACTTGCTCCTTGGGAGGAGTTACGACAAACCCAGACAGCATATTAAAGAGCAGAGATATCACTCTGCTGACAAAGGCCCATATAGTGAAAGCTCTGGTTTTTCCAGTAGTCATATACTGATGTGAGAGTTGGACCATAAAGAAGGCTGAATGCCAAAGAATTGATGCTTTTGAATTGTGGTTCTGGAAGAGTCCCTTAGAGAGCAAGGAGCTCAAACCAGCCAATCCTAAAGGAAATAAACTCTGAATATTCACCGGAAGGACTGATGCTGAAGTTCCAATACTTTGGTCACTTGATGGAAAGAGCCAGCTCAATGGAAAAGACCCTGATGCTGGGAACGATCGAGGACAGGAAGAGAAGGGGATGACAGAGGATGAGATGGTTGGATGGCATCACCGACTCAACGGAAATGAGTCTGAGCAAGCTCCAGGAGATGGTGAAGTACAGGGAGGCCTGGTGTGCTGCAGTCCATGGGGTCACAAAGAGCTGGACACAACTTAGTGACTGAAAAACAACTATTAGAACATGTAGGTGTTTCTAAGCTAAGAGAATTTGCTATAAGGGACAGAATGCTGCTATCGGGCATGTCAGAAGCTCAGTGATGGCCCTGGGAGGGGAGTCTCAGGTGTGCTGTATGGAGGGACAGTCCTTTCTTTGTCACTAAAGGAAATACCTGCTTCCTGAGACTTGTCTATACGGAATCAAGTTTAAAAAGCAAATAGTCGAGGAACTCCCCTGGTGGTCCACCAGTTAAGAATCCACCTTGCAATGCAGGGGGCATGGGTTCAACCCTTGACTGGGGAACTAAGATCCCACATGCTGTGGAGCAACTAAGCCCATGCGTTGCAACCACTGAGTCTGAGCACCACCTCTTGAGAGTCTGCAATGAAGGGCCCAGAGGTGGTTCTGTGGGCCACAGCTAAGAGCTGACGTAGCCAATAGATAAATATAAATTGTTAAAACAGCAAACAGACAATGAAACTGTCCAGCTCACTGAGAGAGAAACACGTGAGCCCAAGCCTCCATCTAAAACTGGAAAACAAAGGCAAAAGGAAAAACCCCTTCTTTAAAAAAGTGGAGCCAACTCAGTTATATAATATATATATTATATATTAATGCATTGAGTTTTAGAAGAGCTGCTAAAGAATAGCTAGTTAATTTAAAGCGAAGTCAGAAAATAGATGCAGCCAAAGGAGTCCATTCTGAGGTCACAGTACAAATAGTCTGGGTCCACTGCGTTATTAAGTCTCTAGAACTAGAAACTAGCAAGTATGCAGTTTACCATACTCAAGCCACAAACGGTCCCTTCCGCAGCAGGCATGAACTTGGTCTCACACCTGTGGCCCACTCGGTGGCACCAAAGGGATTTGCAAATGTCCTGAAAGGAAAGAAGGAGCTGTTAAGTGTGATGATACAATAAAAATGAAAATATCCAAAGCTATTGTACACCATATTCTGTTTTGAGGTGGCTGAGATGGGATGTTATCTGGAAAGGAGAGGCAAATGAAGTTAGCGGTGGCAAAGTAACTGGTAAAACGTCCTAGCAAACGTAGACGCAGGAAATTTCTACATTATCTGTATATTCGTATGTGTGTAGTAATGACTAGGAGGTAACAATAGTTAATTTAGACACTTTTAACTAAGAGATTCGGCATACCACCATCATCACCACTATCATCGTCAAAGTAGAATAGAGCCAGACTGGATTAATGCCTTGTCCTGCATATCCCAGGTTGCATGACCTATGAACAAGCTATAGAAGCCCTTTAAACGGCAGTTTCCTCATCTATGAGTAAGTGGTAAAATCAGCACTTGCCTCAGAAGGGTTATTCCCAAGGATAAAAGTGTAATCACCATTGCCTTCTTGACCTTTATAACTTTCAAGCATTTGGACAACTTCATTCTTACATCAGACCGATGAAATAAATTAATTCTCAAGCTAATTTACTTGCTTGAGAAGGAAATGGCAGAAGATGGGAGAAGGACATGGCAACCCACTCCGGTACTCTTGCCTGGGAAATCCCATGGACTGAGGAGCCTGGCAGGCTACAGTTCATGTGGTCGCAGAGTCAGACAAAACTGAGTGACGAAACAACAAGCTGGATCGTACTAGGCAGAATGATGCCCACCCCCCCCCATGCAAACAACCACATCCTGGTTCCAGGAACCTGGCACTGTCCTAGGTGATACAGCAAAGGAGAAGTAAAGTTGCAAATAAAACTGATGGTGCTAATCCATGGCCTCTGGGATGGAGATGGTGTTAGATTTTCCAGATGGACCCCAGGTAATCACAAGGGTCCTTAAACAGAGAAGAGGGTGCCAGAAGAGAACCAGAGAGACAGCCCTGTGGGGAGCACTCAGGGAGGTGTTGCTGGCTTTTGAAGAGGGAGGAGGAGGCCATGAATCAAGGGATACAAGCAGCTTTGGGGGGCTGGAGAAGGCAAGAAAATGCCTGCTCTTCTAGAGTTTCCAGAAGGAGCACAACCTCACCAACTCTTGACTTTAGACCAGTGTGGTGCATTTTAGAGGTCTACCTCCAGAACTGCAATAAAATACATTTGAGCTATTTTAACTCAATCAGTTCACGGAAACTGATTACAGCAGCCGCAGGTAATGAATTCTGTCATTAACGTCATTTAATGGTGGACACTAGTCCTTTACATTGGGACCCCCAAGCGCCAGGGCATGGACCCGTACAGGCCTGTTAGGAACTGGGATGCACAGCAGGAGGTGAGCTGCAGGTGAGTGAGCGAAGCCTCATCTGTGTTTACAGCTGCTCCATCATGCTCATTACGGCTTGATCTCTGCCTCCAGTCAGGTCAGTGGCGACATTAGATTCCCATACGAGCACAATAAATGCAATGTGCTTGAATCATCCTGAATCTCCCTTGCCACTGCCCTGCTCATGGAAAGATTGTCTTCCACAAAACCAGTCCCTCGTGCCTAAAAGCCTGGGGGCCACTGCGTTATATCAACTCGTTTAGATGAGGGAACTGAGTAAGATGCTGACACTCTCAAGCTGTCAAGTCACC
Source organism: Oreotragus oreotragus (assembly GCA_006410675.1). Lineage (NCBI taxonomy): Eukaryota > Metazoa > Chordata > Mammalia > Artiodactyla > Bovidae > Oreotragus > Oreotragus oreotragus. The sequence goes on from SJYX01022643.1 coordinate 144,732, forward strand.
AAGCTGGTAAGTGGCAAAGGGGCCAGATTCCAGAGTCTGGGTCCGTGACCACCACACTGGATCTGCATTTACTACCAACGGATGTCAAAAAGCTCTCAACTTCTCTACCCTGTGACTGTCTATTTATAAAGTAAAGTGCCTGAACCAGATTCCTTCCAGTTCAAAAGGTAAACTTGCTTTTCAGAATGACATCATAAACGGAAGGTCAAAATCACGAATCACCAGAGTCATTCTGTTTCATTTGCCGCGTTCTATTGACCAAGGTCCATTTTGGGGAAAACATTAACAACAAGGGAGGAAACAACATGATTTTTAGGGTCACTTGTTGGAGCCCTGAAAATTCAATGAACCAGGCACCCAATTCTCCAAGCATTCCAGTCAACAGAGATTCCATGGTTAGAAAAACATGGCAAGAACATACTTAGAAATCTCTCACAACAAAAGTGTTCCATTAGACAGAAAACATAGGGAAACAGGAGGTGCAGGCAGTGAGCCTCGTCTTGTGGGTTGTATAATGTGTCTCTTAAAAAGAGAAGGGAAGGACCTCTTGATCCCTGGGTTGAGAAGATCTCCTGGAGGAGCGCATGGCAAACCACTCCAGTACTTGCCTGAAGAATCCCACAGACAGAGCAGCCTGACGGGCTACAGTCTGTGGGGTCACAGAGTCGGACACAACTGAAGTGACTTAGCATGCTTGCACAAAGTATTTCCAAATCTCAACACAGCTCATAAGACAACATGGAAACATTTCCCATGGAAATGGACCTGTCACTGACATTAGTAGAAAGCATGAGGCAGCCTTCCAACCAGATGGATGACGTTTACCATCTCCGTGCGTTCCCATCTGGGTCACCCTGGATCCAAGAGGGACCAGTTTAGGTGGAAAAAAAACCCCGTCTCTGTCAAAATGGAGGGATGGGAGGTCACCACGGAAACAAAGCTGCAGCGAGAAAGGCTTTCAGAATTAAACTGCTTTCTGTCTTACAGCCCAGTCAAGCCATAACCCACACCCAGAGCCAGCCACCAAAATGGCCCCAGAGTGGACCAAAGCAGCGGAGGCCCCGTTCCCTGGCCAACGCCAAGCCACAGGGCCGAGGAAAAGGGGCAGCTGGAGGAGACCGGGAACATCAAGCCAAACACAGAGACACAGGGATTGCAGAGGGAAATACGACAGGCTGTGCGAACATGTTATTTCTTTTGTGGTGGAGCACAGAAGTCAAGTGTAATTATAGCCAACAATGCGGTCTGACGACCCCAGAGCCTTCGGAACAGGCTTCCTTTCAAGAGAAACAGAAATCAGAGTTTGCATTTTTTTTGTCCTTGTTCTTACCTCTTTTTATTTTTTCAGCCTATTTATCTAGCTTTTCCTTATCTATAATTCCTTAGACTTAAGTCATAATTTAAGGGAAAAAGAAAATAACCATGGAGACCCCAAAGGCCTTGTGTTGCCTGGATGTGACTTTTAAGGAAAGAGTCTCAGCGCTGTCCGTTGTTCCGTCTGGTCCCTGGGTGCCCACCTTCTCCTGCTGTTTCTAATGACTGGATGCCCCTTTAAGGGAAGTATGAGATGCACAAAGGTTAAAGGTCTCTGCCAGTCCAACTTTATCAAGCATCTCAAATTTAATACAACCAAAACACAATTCCCCAGCTGTCCCCCCAAATTTGTTCCACGTTCAGTCTTCCGCAGCTCACTTATGACATCTTATTAGCTGCACAAGCCCCAAGCCCCAGAGTCATCTTTGGCTTCTCGCTTTCTCCAAGAGGCCACTCCTGCTTTTTTGAGGAGTGATGAGAAAGAGATGGAGGCAAAATCGTCCATGTTCTGAAAATGGGAGTGCTAACAATACATGGGCTTTGATCAGACTTCCTTGGTAGTCCAAGGGTTAAGATTCCATGCTCCCAATACAGAGGACATGGGTTCGATCCCTGTTCAGGGAACTAAGATCCCACATGCTATGTGGAACAGCCACAAGAAATACGTGGACTTTGATTATCATTGTAAATCCAATAAGCAATTACTGAGTATCTGTTATTATGTCAGATACATGACAGGCATTGCAGACACTCTATCTATTGAAGCAAGAGATATACACAGAGAGTTAAAATATTAGTATCACAAGTCTATGAAGGTGACATAAAGGGTGAAAATAGAGCTCAGGGAAAGTGGAGTTTAAGTTTCCTTGGGGGAGAAATGGAAGTAATATTTGAGCTGAATCTTTAACAATAGTAATTTAAAAATGAGAGATACTTGTCCTCAAGGCCATGCAGCATTTCAGGATGGAAAGCACGCAAAGACCTGTAGACACGGAACCAGGAAATGCCTGAAAAACTTACAAGCTCATCAATACAGCTGGAATCTAAGTCCCTTCGAGAGTTGCCAGAAGTTGAAATGTGATGTAGTAAATTTAATAGATTGCAAAGTAGCTGTGATTTAGATACTAGAAAGTTTCTCTTTATTCCTTCCAATGTCAAATTATTTTTGAAATAATTTTTAATGGGGGTATAACTGATATACCACTTCATGGCAAATAGATGGGGAAACAATGGAAACAGTGACAGATTTATTTTCTTGGGTCCCCAAATCACTGCAGATGGCGACTGCAGCCATGAAATTAAAAGATGCTTGCTCCTTGGAAGAAAAGCTATGATAAACCCAGACAGCATATTAAAAAGCAGAGACAATACTTTGGCAACAAAGGTCTGCCTAGTCAAATCTATTGTTTTTCCAGTAGTCATGTATGGATGTGAGAATTGGACTATAAAGAAAGCTGAGGACCGAAGAATTGATGCTTTTGAACTGTGGTGTTGGAGAAGACTCTCGAGAGTTCCTTGGACTTCAAGGAGATCAAACCAGTCCATCCTAAGGGAAGTAAATCCTGAATATTCATTGGAAGGACTGATGCTGAAGCTGAAGCTCCAATACTTTGGCCACCTGATGTGAAAAGCTAACTCACCAGAAAAGACCCTGATGGCAGGAAAGACTGAAGGCAGGAGGAAAAGGGGACGACAGAGGATGAGATGGTTGGATGGCATCACCGACTCAATGGATATGAGTTTGAGCAAACTCCAGGAGACGGTGAAGGACAGGGATGCCTGGCGTGCTGCAGTTCATGGGGTCACAAAGAGTCGGACACAACTGAGGAACTGAACAACAACTACAAAATAACTGACATATGGGATTCCCAGGTGATAAGGAACCTGCCTGCCAGTGAGGAGACGCAAGAGACGTGGGTTCGATCCCTGGGTCGGGAAGATCCCCTGGAGAAGGAAATGGCAACCCACTCCAGTATTCTTGCCTGGGGAATCCCACGGACAGAGGAGCCTGGCGGGCTACAGGCCAGGGTGTCACAGTCAGACCCAACTGAACACACACACAACACAATGATTCGATATTTGTGTACCAGATCTTCCGACCCCTCCAGACACCCCTACGTCTGTGCCTTTCTTCAATTTCTGCAGCCTTTTAGTCTCGAACTTCCACGTGCCACTTCCTAGGAAACACCATCACACTGAGATGCTATCTTTCAAAAATATGGTTTGCTTCCAGAGAAAGATCTATAACTTCAGGGTAGTTGTTTAAACTCTGCACAGGCATCTGACAAATGCTTGTTGAATATATGATCCTCAAGGAATGACAGTTATTATTATTATCATTATTTTGGCTGCATAGTGTGGCTTTCAGGATCTTAGTTCCCCAGTCAAGGATTGAATCCACACCCTTGACAGTGAAAGTGAAGAACTCTAACCATTGGCCCACCAAAGAGTTCCCAATAGTAATTTTAAGAGTTCACTTTATATTTCTAAGGAAAATCAAAGTCATTACCATTTGTGCATTTGTTCCATATTTAGTGCTGCATATATGGTTAGCAAAGGAATAAGCTAGCGATACTTTTAAGAATGGAATGACAAGAGACAAAGCTAGCGGATAAGCTTTTTCCAAGAAAAGGATGGCTACTTTTTTCTGCCAAAAGCTTCACCTTAGTTAGAAGTAATTGTGAATTTGTTAATTTATACACATGATAGACTAGTGTTTGCCAAATTAAGATCCATGCACCATGGAGGATATACCAAAAAAATGTGGATGGTGTATGCAAACATTTTTCTAATAGTTATGCACTTAAGTTGCATTAGAAACACATGTAATCCCATATCAAACCAGTGATTTGGGGGTTATTATTTCTTAGGACTGGACTTCTGTTTTTTTTTTTCAAGTGTGTTGATTCATAAAAAAAGCAACAAGTGAGTCATCATACAGAGATATACCACAACTAATAAAAGTAGTTCTTAAGGACCGAATGTTAATGCTGAAGTTTAGGAAACACTGGTATTACCTAATGAGGAGGAGGCACCCATACTCATCAGTATGGGTGAGGAGATTTGTTTAACCGCTACCATTTAAAAGTTGTGTGGCTTTGGGCAAATGGAATTCTCTGAGCCCCAGTTAAAAAGCAGGTGATGATTCTCCCTTCAAAAGGCTTTTGTGAAGGTTGAGGAAAAGTGAAATATGTCTCTAAGCAGAATGCCGTGTGGAGCAGAGGTTTGATTAGCAGTTGCTACAGGGTGATGGGTGGTGATGGTGCTGCTCATGGTGGGAATGGTGGTAGAGAAAAGGAAGAGAGAGGAGAGAGGAGGGGAGGGGACAGACACAGAGATGGGAAGGGCAGCTGCCAATCTCCATAACTTCCAGGTCTCCAGACACCCAGGATTTCCACATTTCTCTTTGACTACTAGGAAGCAACCAACTTAAAAATGATTCTACTTTTTAGTGACGTTGAGATGGTCAGTGGCCTGGTTGTTGACGAATTAAAAGAATGTTTCTCCCATTTCTACCTCCTGGCCTTTTGCTTTTTCCCATGTATCTTTTTCATAGAAAGATACATCTTCCTTTTTTTAATTTTAAATTTTATATTGGTGTATAGTTGATTAACACCCTGATTCGATTCCTGGATCAGGAAGGGCCCCTGGCGATGGGATAGGCGACCCACTCCAGTACTCCTGGGCTTCCCTGGTGGCTCAGCTGGTAAGAATCCACCTGCAATGTAGGAGACCTGGGTTCGATCCCTGGGTTGGGAAGATCTCCCGGAGAAGGGAACTGCCACCCACTCCAGGATTCTGGCCTGGGGAACTGCATGGACAGAGGTGCCTTCCGTGGGCTGTATAGTCCATGGGGACGAGAAGGGTCGGACACGACTGAGCGACTTTCACTTTCATAGTTGATTAACAATGTGTTATTTTCAGGTGTGCAGCAAAGATGAATGGATAAAGAAGATGCGGTATATGATTACATAATGGAATATCACTTAGCCATAAAAAAGATGAAATAGTGCCATCTGCAACAAGACAGACGGACCTAGAGATTATCAGATTCTGTGCTGTGCTTAGTTGCTCAGTCGTGTCTGACTCTTGGTGATCCCGTGGACTGTAGCCCACCAGGCTCCTCTGTCCGTGGGGATTCTCCAGGCAAGCGTACTAGAGTGGATTGCCATTTCCTACTCCAGGGGATCTTTCCGACCCGGGGATCGAACCCGTGTCTCTTGGGTCTCCTGCCTTTGGTAGGCAGATTCTTTAACACTGGACCACCTGGGAAGTTTATCATTCTAAGTGAAGTAAGCCAGAGAAAGACAAATATCATATATCACTTATAGGCAGAATCTAAAAAGAATAATACAAACTTATTTATAAAACAGGTAAGTGTTCCTTGAAAGAAAGACTTCATGCAAAAATCTTGAGTAATCTTAAAATTACTCAAGATATACCTTGAACTTTTACATACCAAAAGAAGTTAGCTGCCAAAGATTGTGTTCATATTATTTTAAAAGGTATATATATGCATTTTGAACTTTCCCGTACCAGAGAAAGACAAACATCATATATCACTTATAGGCAGAATCTGAAAAGAATAATACAAACTTATTTATAAAACAGGTAAGTGTTCCTTGAAAGAAAGACTTCACGCAAAAATCTTGAGTAATCTTAAAATTACTCAAGATACACCTTGAATTTTTACATACCAAAAGAAGTTAGCTGCCAAAGATCGTGTTCATATTACTTTAAAAGGTATATATATGCATTTTGAACTTTCCCAGTAGCTCAGATGGTAAAGCGTCTGTCTACAATGCGGGAGACCCGGGTTCGATCCCTGGGTTGGGAAGATTCCCTGGAGAAGGAAATGGCAATCCACTCCAGGACTATTGCCTGGAAAATCCCATGGACAGAGGAGCCTGGTAGGCTACAGTCCATGAGGTCACAATAGTAGCTCAGATGGTAAAGCGTCTGTCTACAATGCGGGAGACCCGGGTTCGATCCCTGGGTTGGGAAGATTCCCTGGAGAAGGAAATGGCAATCCACTCCAGGACTATTGCCTGGAAAATCCCATGGACAGAGGAGCCTGGTAGGCTACAGTCCATGGGGTCGCAAAGAGTCGGACACGACTGAGCCACTTCACTTCACTTCACATGCATTTTGAAGGGGTGATGGTCTTATATGAATTACGTTAAAGGCGAGGGTAGGATGATTTAAGAGAATAATACTGAAATATGTACATTATCATACGTAAAATAGATGACCAGAGCAAGTACTGTGCGTGAAGCATGGCACCCAAAGCTAGTGCTCTGGGACAATCCAGAAGGATAGGGTAGGGAGGGAGGTGGGAGGAGGGGTTCAGGATGGGGGCACACATGTGTATCTGTGGCTGATTCATGTTGATGTATGGTAAAACCCATCACAAAATTGTAAAGTAATTATCCTCCAATTAAAGTAATTAATTAAAAAAATAAGAGTATGAAACACAACAAAATCAACAAAACTAGTTACGAGCATTAGGTGAAAGCCATTGTATCTAGATTTACTACTTGTGATAAAATCGTTGTCTACAGAGGAGGAATTTGGTATTTAAACCAGGCATGGTCTACGGGGGATAAGTCTGGGTAATTCATTGACAGTAAAATTGCCACTTAATTATCACGCCAAACAAATGACATTTCAGAGGTAACCCAGACTCTAACCCTTGGCCTTAGCAAACCAAATGTTTATACTTCTGTTAGGTACACAGACACACGATAGAATCTTAGTAAGTTTGAAATCACAAGCAAACATACCTTCACAAAACCAAGGCTGCATAACTTGGCTTTGGCTCCAAATTGCCACTTGCACTGTGTGTCAGCATCGTAAATCTGTCCTGGTAGTTTGTCTGGATATTTATATTGTCCTGTTTGCTTGGGCTCGTCCACCAGACACCCAGCCTGAGGGGTGCTGCAACAACACATCCTTATTAGTTACCATGTTTATCTGCGATCTCGCCACGCACAACACTATACTTCTGAATGCAGTCACGCAAAGGAAAATGTAACATGGCAAAGCAATAGGCACGCACTTAAAATTAACAGTGAGTCCTGTCCTGTCTAAGAAAATGAAATTTATAGGACCACAAAGTGTTTACGTGGGACTGAAAGTTACAGTTATCTGATTGGTTAAGCTTGACCTGCGAGGAGATGGGAAACGTCAACTTTCCCCAACAGTCTCATTCAACAAAATTCAACAAATTTTTACTGAGTGCCTGCTCTGTGGTGAGTGCTAGTCATAATTTAAATAAACTAGAGACGATTACCTGTCTCCACAAAGTTGAAAGTCATGCTGTGTTTGTTTGTTTGTTTTAAACAGATAATGGGGTGTGGTCAAAGATGTATTTAACCTCCAGTAATCTTTATGAGCAACAAATGAATAAGGTTTTTGAAAGAAATCAGGAGAAAGGATACAATGGGAACAAAGCAGAACAATCTCCCTGAGGCATACTGAACTGGGATGTGTTGGAAAAACAAACACAGTCCAAATGGGATGGATCCTCACGTACCTTATCTCCACTTATTTAAATAATTAAACTAGGGTATCAGGGAGAGATAAAACAGCATGGTGGTTACACATGACTTTGGATGTCCCCCATATCAGACAGATGGGGGTCCCAATCAACCAAGCTGATATGACCAACTCCTACATATCTGATTACTAACATAATCTGACTTCTGTAAGAGTTGTTCACAGATCAAGCAAGACAAAGTAACACGCTCAGCACAGCACAGGAAACATTCAAAGTTAGCTTTTGTTGTTCTTATTGTCAGCCAAGAGAATTTAACTATATCATATTCGTGACACTCAATTTACAGTAAGAAATTCAATTTATACTAAGTTGACCTGGATTTATCATATTTATTGATTTCATTCTCACATGAGATAGGAAAGGTAACTTTAGGCCCCAGACCATAAATTGAAAATTAGGAAGAAAATCTCCTATGTGACAAAGTCACATAACAAAAGCTTTGTCAATATTTCACTGTCCTTTGGGGCATCATTTGGCTTGACATCCTTCCACTGAATCATCCTTGCCTGTGTGTGTGGCTAATTCTGTAAACATCTGCAAATAACATGCAATGGTACAGGTTAAAGAAAAAGTATTAAGAATATCAATTCCCAAAGAAACTTAGTTAGTTTCCCTAATACCCGGTCAAGAGGAGACGCCTTTAGAACCTGAGTGTTCTTGTGCGTCAACAAAGATTAACAAGGTATATCTACACACATATGAAAAATGAGATACATACATACATGTCTAATGCCTCTAGTGTTGCATACTGTCCAAATGGTTAAATATGTATCATAGTTAATAAAATCAAAGGAAACTTCAAAGAGTTTCAAGCTGGTGTTCATCATTTAATACGAATCAAACAGATTCCTAACTCCCTAACTCCCATTTTACTGATGAAATAAATCTAGGAGTTCTGAGTTACTGGAGGAATTTTACATAGCTTTCATGCCCTTTGGATGTCTTTTGGACACCGAGTTAGCTCCTGGCCATTTCAAACAAAATAGCCAGTCACCACAATGCTCCATTCATTGTAAAACAAACACTCTATGTTAGTTACTTTTAATACTCTTATGACCGAGTTGATTGACTAGATTAAAATAATCAGTCACAATAAAAAGATAATATACCCAGCAACCTCTGGATGTCTTAGAGCAGACAGTTCTAGGCACAGATTTTGGAGTCATAACAGATCTAAGTGTGTCTTTTGTCCTCAACTTACCAGCTGTAGAACCTTCAGTAACACCATTAACCACCCTAAGACTCAATTTCCTCAACTCTAAAACGAGGATAATAATAGGACTGATGTGAGGACTGACGGCGGCATTATGTGGAGAACATGTAACACAGTATCAGGCCTTCCATGTATTTTTTTTTTTTCAGCCACAGTCATGACAATATCATCATCATCACCCACCCACCAAGTACTTGTTTTCATGTCCACTGAGCACCATTCACGGTCACTCCTCCAAACCTGGGAACGCCCTTGGCCCTGGCCTGTCTTCTTACCTAAGGAATTTCTTGAGGTACTGCCGGCTGCACGAAGACCATGAAAACACACCATTGTTTCCGGTCAGCGTGGGTGACATGATGTTGCCTTCCGTTTTCCTGCAGGGGTTGCCTTCTCCATCATGAACCATGCCGAAACTAAGACAGAAAGCAAACGGAAAGGCTTCCGTGAACCCGTTTTCCAAACTATAAGCAGAGGACGAGAAAGGTGTAGTGAGAATCAGGGAACCCAAGGGGGGGACAGAGTTACTGAAATTGTAAGAAAAGAGAGCTGGACTATAAAGAAAGCTGAATGCTGAAGAACTGATGCTTTTGAACTGTGGTGCTGGAGAAGACTCTTGGGAGTCCCTTGGACTGCAAGGAGATCCAACCAGTCCATCCTAAAGGAGATCAGCCCTGAGTGTTCTTTGGAAGGACTGATGCTGAAGCTGAAACTCCAATACATCTGGCCACCTGAAGCGAAGAGCCTACTCACTGGAAAAGACCCTGATGCTGGGAAAGGTTGAAGGCGCGAGGAGAAGCAGCTGACAGAGGATGAGATGGCTGGATGGCATCATCGACTCAACGGACATGAGTATGAGTAAGCTCCAGGAGATTAGTGAAGGACAGGGAAGCCTGATGTGCTGCAGTCCAGGGGGTTGCAAAGAGCTGGATATGACTGAATAACAACGATTCTGTTGTGACTCTCGTCTACAAACCAGCCATTTTCCCGTCACTCCTCTCAATTTATCAGGTTAGTAATGGCAGGATGGCTATATACTGTGACCTGATCAGTGAGGGCCCCAGGGACTTAAAAATTTTTTTTTAATTAATTTTTGCTGGTTGCTTCACAATACTGTTAGTATTTACTGTACAGCAAGGTGAATCAGCTACACGTATACACATCCCCTCTTTTTTAGGTTTCCTTCCCTTTTAGGTCACTGCAGAGCCCTGCGTAGGGGTCCCTCTGCTACAGCAGGTCCCCTAGTGATCTGTTTTATCCACAGCGGTGTGCACACGTCAGTTCAGTCTCCCAGTTCATCCCACTGCCTCTTCCTCCTTACTGCCCATACATTTGTTCTCTACATCATCTAGGTCTCTGTTTTGGTTTTGTAAAAAAGCAGATCCATGCTACTTTTCTAGATTCAACACACACGTGTTAATCCACGGTATTGGAGGTGATGGATCCACACTTAGGTATTTATTAACCTCAACATACACTCAGGGAAAGCAGTTTCCCAAGCTCCACTTTGCCCAATTCGGTTCTTCTTTGTACCTCACCAAGAAGCTAAGGGGTTTGTTTGGGAGACAGTCTTTCTAAATATATTTGTGAAAGTCAAAAGCAGAGGGAAATTTATATATAAAGCACCAAAAAGAAAGAGTAAGAGTCACAGAAATGGGGATAAGGTGGGGAGAGATCAAAGCCATTTCTCTAAGAGGAAAAGGTCATTAAACCAGCACCTTCGTGTAGTTTTCCAGATATAAGACATCCAGTTGAATTGGATTTTGAACTTAAAATTTTTTTAATTTCCTAACTTTGATTTGACAGCCTATCAGAAGATAATATGCATTTTCTTTGGTACATGTCAAAAGTTTTATCAAAATCGTATGACTTGTCTCCTTCATAATTTAACTATTAGGCCATGTTACTTACAGTCTGAACAACAACAGCAAAGTCCATTTACACACACACTGGAATACGAAGTATCCAACAATTATCTCCTGTTGTTCAACAAGAGCCTTGACAATGCCTGGCCTCTGTTTGGGCCCTTCTTTCAGTCAAGCGTGATCTTCCCTGGTAGCTCAGCTGGTAAAGAATCTGCCTGCATTGCAGGAGACCCTGATTCGACTCCTGGGTTGGGAAGATCCCCTAGAGAAGAGATAGGCTACCCACTCCAGTATTCATGGGCTTCCCTGGTGGCTCAGATGGTCAAGAACCCGCCTGCAATGTGGGAGACCTGGGTTTGGAAGATCCCAAGGAGAAGGGAACGGCTACCCAGTCCAGTCTTCTGGCCTGGAGAACTGCATGAACAGAGGAGCCCACGGGCTCCAGTCCATGGGGTCTCAAAGAGTCAGACACGACTGAGCAACTTCCACAAATGGAAAAACAGTCAAGTCCTATCGTAAACCTTATATAAGATGTGTCCTATTTATTCCACCCAGATTGATAATAATCATTAGAGCAAAGCCAATGAACCACCCAACTGGCTTTCATATAAAGCAGGGCATCGAGGGGTCACTTACTTGTGCCCTGACTCGTGAGCGATGGTGAAGGCCAGGCCAAGCCCTGTGTCCTCATTGATGGTACAGCTTCGGTACTTGCTGCACATCCCACTGATGGGGGCGAACCCTGTGGAGAGAACAATTTCAAATCCAAAGGAAACACTCCTCATCATGTCTGATGTCCAAATGCTGTACACACTTTTAGTTTAAAAGATGATTTTTTTTTTCTTTTGCAGAAAAAGTGCTAAAGGTATATGGCTCTCTGTCCTCTCTTTTGGATAAGAGTAGAACTTAACACTTTGTTTCTTTTTAAAGATACTTTCAGCTGAGTCCTTCAAAGTTCAAATAACTTTTTAAAAAAAGCATGCTTACTTAGGGGCACAGTTGAATGCCACAGAGAATAGGCAGGCTCTTTTCAGCTGTCCAGCTCTGCACTCAAGATGCTTAGGGAATAACCTACAACTTGCATAGTTAAACAATAATTGAAAAAAAAAAACNTTTATCAGGTTAGTAATGGCAGGATGGCTATATACTGTGACCTGATCAGTGAGGGCCCCAGGGACTTAAAAATTTTTTTTTAATTAATTTTTGCTGGTTGCTTCACAATACTGTTAGTATTTACTGTACAGCAAGGTGAATCAGCTACACGTATACACATCCCCTCTTTTTTAGGTTTCCTTCCCTTTTAGGTCACTGCAGAGCCCTGCGTAGGGGTCCCTCTGCTACAGCAGGTCCCCTAGTGATCTGTTTTATCCACAGCGGTGTGCACACGTCAGTTCAGTCTCCCAGTTCATCCCACTGCCTCTTCCTCCTTACTGCCCATACATTTGTTCTCTACATCATCTAGGTCTCTGTTTTGGTTTTGTAAAAAAGCAGATCCATGCTACTTTTCTAGATTCAACACACACGTGTTAATCCACGGTATTGGAGGTGATGGATCCACACTTAGGTATTTATTAACCTCAACATACACTCAGGGAAAGCAGTTTCCCAAGCTCCACTTTGCCCAATTCGGTTCTTCTTTGTACCTCACCAAGAAGCTAAGGGGTTTGTTTGGGAGACAGTCTTTCTAAATATATTTGTGAAAGTCAAAAGCAGAGGGAAATTTATATATAAAGCACCAAAAAGAAAGAGTAAGAGTCACAGAAATGGGGATAAGGTGGGGAGAGATCAAAGCCATTTCTCTAAGAGGAAAAGGTCATTAAACCAGCACCTTCGTGTAGTTTTCCAGATATAAGACATCCAGTTGAATTGGATTTTGAACTTAAAATTTTTTAAATTTCCTAACTTTGATTTGACAGCCTATCAGAAGATAATATGCATTTTCTTTGGTACATGTCAAAAGTTTTATCAAAATCGTATGACTTGTCTCCTTCATAATTTAACTATTAGGCCATGTTACTTACAGTCTGAACAACAACAGCAAAGTCCATTTACACACACACTGGAATACGAAGTATCCAACAATTATCTCATGTTGTTCAACAAGAGCCTTGACAATGCCTGGCCTCTGTTTGGGCCCTTCTTTCAGTCAAGCGTGATCTTCCCTGGTAGCTCAGCTGGTAAAGAATCTGCCTGCATTGCAGGAGACCCTGATTCGACTCCTGGGTTGGGAAGATCCCCTAGAGAAGAGATAGGCTACCCACTCCAGTATTCATGGGCTTCCCTGGTGGCTCAGATGGTCAAGAACCCGCCTGCAATGTGGGAGACCTGGGTTTGGAAGATCCCAAGGAGAAGGGAACGGCTACCCAGTCCAGTCTTCTGGCCTGGAGAACTGCATGAACAGGGGAGCCCACGGGCTCCAGTCCATGGGGTCTCAAAGAGTCAGACACGACTGAGCAACTTCCACAAATGGAAAAACAGTCAAGTCCTATCGTAAACCTTATATAAGATGTGTCCTATTTATTCCACCCAGATTGATAATAATCATTAGAGCAAAGCCAATGAACCACCCAACTGGCTTTCATATAAAGCAGGGCATCGAGGGGTCACTTACTTGTGCCCTGACTCGTGAGCGATGGTGAAGGCCAGGCCAAGCCCTGTGTCCTCATTGATGGTACAGCTTCGGTACTTGCTGCACATCCCACTGATGGGGGCGAACCCTGTGGAGAGAACAATTTCAAATCCAAAGGAAACACTCCTCATCATGTCTGATGTCCAAATGCTGTACACACTTTTAGTTTAAAAGATGATTTTTTTTTTCTTTTGCAGAAAAAGTGCTAAAGGTATATGGCTCTCTGTCCTCTCTTTTGGATAAGAGTAGAACTTAACACTTTGTTTCTTTTTAAAGATACTTTCAGCTGAGTCCTTCAAAGTTCAAATAACTTTTTAAAAAAAGCATGCTTACTTAGGGGCACAGTTGAATGCCACAGAGAATAGGCAGGCTCTTTTCAGCTATCCAGCTCTGCACTCAAGATGCTTAGGGAATAACCTACAACTTGCATAGTTAAACAATAATTGAAAAAAAAAAAACAATAATTGATCTCATGCCTGCAGGATCATTACAAAGTTTAATAAAGAAAAACACAACAGGAACAAAGTAAAGGGGCCCCCATTCCACGCTGTTCAGTTAAACAGAACAATATTCAGAGAGGGTACAATGAGGATACTCCACAATTTAAAGATTATCTCCTTAATAAGAATCCCAAGAGCCACTCACCCGAAAGAAAGTTGCCAGCCTGTGTTTTCAGCTGACATGGGTGTGCATGAAGCATGTGTTCATATCATACCTAGAGTGTCACATGGTTCATTCTTCCAGGAACAGATATCAAACCCCGTGAGTAAGACAGCATGGTCATGCCTCTTGCCATTCTTTCCAACGAGGGCAGACTGCCACTGACAGAAACTATTCAGAGACTGGTCTGCGTGATGGTTGATCAGTAATCCTCCCTACAGGAAAACCGCACAAACCAAAGTGTGAATGTGTGACAGACGTGAGAATGTTGCATCACTCCACTTGTACACAGAAGCATCCCGCTGCTGGGGGAAGGGTCAACAGGGAAAACACTTGAGCTAAGGTTGGACATGACTGGTGTTTAAAACTGTTGCAGGTAAATGTGCACAATATTGGAAGTAACCACAGAGTTTTGGTAGTGTGCTTTGTGACCAGTGGTATTTCTATAACAAATAAATCGGCATCAGTTAGAAACACCTTTGTCTGTCTCACACTGGCACCATCTTTATAGAACTGTTACTACTTTTACAACATAATTATTCCTTAGTGGGGTAAGGTGCACCGGATCTTTCAGTTGAACATGAGGACAGAACCGTCCATGGCTTGCTTACTCCTAGGTCAAAATTTCCAGGAAAGGGCTCAGCACATCATAGCTACAGTCCATCAGTCAATAAACTGAAAGCTCACTGAATGGATGAAGAAACAAATAATTACAATGTTCTAAAGGGGAAGCAAGGACCTACTCTTAAAATAATTTTTTAATCAAATTTTTCCCAAGAACTATTAACTTGGGTCAAGTTGAGAGTTTTTAGACAAAACCCTTAATTATCAGTGAATTAGGATGCTACTGACTTTGAGTCCTTGGGAACAGTGTAAGCGGTAAATTAGAAGTATCTCCCAAACAACATACACCTTTTCTTCTCTTCTAAAATTCTAAGAATAATTTGATACATTGTTAACCTCTGGAGCACTAGAGACCTGGCAATTATATTCATTTTTGCCTCACCTCTGACTCTCTGCTTTGTCTATTCATTACTGGGTTTACAGATGAAGAGGAAAAAGCCTTAGGGGACTTAAAAATAGTCAGGTTGGCAATTCCCACCTCAGAAAATACAGTTGTATTCAAAACACCACAAAGCAGGAGACGCTGTACAAGTTAACACTTGATAATATGTTCTGCTTGCATCTCCCTGTAACTAAGTCAAGGGCAGTTAAATATCCCTAGTTTATTTTCTACAGTACCTAAGGTGGTGCTGGGAGACAGTAAGCTATTTACCTGAATTTTCAGATGACTTATTTTCAGTATATTTTCAAAATATCCTTTTGTAATTACCCAGAATCTCCATCTTGCCAAATCCAGCTAACATTTAAATCTCCTACCAAATGTACTTTCCTTGTGAAGCCTGCATAATATTTTATAATGTCTATATTCTACTTTTTGTATTCATTTTACTTTTTTGTAGTCATATTACATATGCACTTTTAATCATATTTTATATCATTGTATATCTACACATATATTGTATGTTTATATGTAAATTATCCTTTTGTGAGGTTTTAGTATTTAAATACACAACCCTATCGTGTTGCACTTTCCTTGAGGGTAATTTGAAGTTTTCAAAGTTGAATTTCTAATGACAATTCCATGGCGGGGCAACACAGCAGGTGTTTGTAAGTGTATCCTGAATGGCAGAATGAATGAGGAAAAAAGAAATGAAGTGTGGCACCTACAGGTTCTTGTTCCAGAAGAATGAGGCTCACCACGACAATGTTTATATCACTTCCAATGGTCCCATCTTTAAAGAGGCTGGAAACCTGTTGAAACAAATTGAAATCAGAGAAAAGTAAAAATAAAAAAAAATTTTTAATTTCCAAAATTGCAAGGGAAGATCAATAAGACATATTTATGAGCAAGTATGCATTGATTTGGCCAAATATATTTATGTAGGAAGCCAATTTCCTTCCAACTTAATTTTTTTCCATACAATCACAGGGCTGCATCTGCCGTTGAACTCATACACGGGAATTCCATGATGCTGAGCTATCTCGGGGAGGCAGAGGGCCGGGCTCCTGACTGTCTGCGTACCATGTTCATGACCGTGAGAATGTACGTGGTGACGTTGGCCTTGCCGTGCTTCTCCACCATCTTCTTGTCTGCTACCACAAGGGTTTCCACATTGAGGCCCTTCTGTGACTTGCCAGCTGATCTTCTGGGCCGTCCCGAGCTCCCATATTCATCATACCTGAGATAGGCGTCCTCTGTGGGAGGCTTAGGGGCATCTACAAGGAACAGAAGAGCATTTGGAAGGGCCGTCAGCAGAGATCAGCAGGGGAGACAGACAGACATCTAAACCAGGGGAGGAGGGAGACCACGTAACAATGACAAATGATGCCACTGCGCCCGTTCTGGGACTTTGGGCCTCATCTGTGGTCAAGAGAGGCTCTTTCAGTAGAAGGATGGACAGGCAAATGGATTGAGGAACTCAAAATGCTCTCCAAAGAGTCAAAGAAAAGAAGCTACAATTCTAGCTGGAAGAGTGGGTCAAGAAAAATCAGTATTGGGGGAAGAATCTTTAAAAACATACAATGTGCATTTTATTTTATTGCTTAGAAACTGCTGACACAGACATTTTCCTTTGCTTCTGAATTCATTATCACACTTTGTATCGCTGTTCTTGTTCAGTTGCTAAGTCATGTCTGACTCTTGGCAACTCCATAGGTTGCAGCAGGCCAGGATTCCGGGTCCCTCACTATCTCCCAGAATTTGCTCAGTGTCATGTCCATTGAGTTGGTGATGCTATCCAACCATCTCATCCTCTGCTGCCCCCTTCTCCTTTTTTTCTATATACAGTTTGTATATTATTTTCTAACTAAAGTTTACAAATATGTATCCTGTAGAATGCTGTCCACGTTGTTGTTTCATCAACACAGACTTTAATATAGTACAAAATAAGTGGTCAGTAGGACTCTTTGACCCAATATTAATTTAGTTGCTGTGGAAACAGAATAGTCAGAAGTGATATTTTAAAATTCTATTAAATGCTTTGTAATAGATAAGGTGCTGCTGCTGCTGCTGCTGCTGCTAAGTCACTTCAGTCGTGTCCGACTCTGTGTGACCCCACAGACGGCAGCCCACCAGGCTCCCCCATCCCTGGGATTCTCCAGGCAAGAATACTGGAGTGGGTTGCCATTTCCTTCTCCAATGCATGAAAGAGAAAAGTGAAAGTGAAGTCGCTCAGTCTGTCCGAATGTTAGCGACCCCATAGACTGCAGCCCACCAGGCTTCTCCGTCCATTGGATTTTCCAGGCAAGATAAGGTGCAGGCATGGATATTGGCCATAGTGTCTGAGCAGAGACCTCCAAGTACCTGTTAGATTAGGCACCATCCCTTTAGTTAATGGACAGTGACAGATTCAAGGGTTGCTGGCTTGGAAAGCTCAGGACTGTATGTACTATAGATCCATTTAATACTGTAACAACTGGTACAGTCATTAAAGTGAAGTCAGCTCTCCACAGAGAAAAATGAAATGATTAAATCATTTAGAGCTCAATTTAAAACCTCAATTGGCCATTTTGATAAATGACTCTGAGTTTCAGTTTCCTTATCCGTGAAATGAGTATAACATCTAATCATAAAGTTGCTTTAAAGATTAGCTTTTATATTTCATATCAAGTATGTGTCATTGCCACTATGAATATCATCACTATCCTTAATACCACTAGTATTACAAATTCAGCCAAATAGATGTTCCTTGAAAAGGATATTTCAGTAATACCAAATCCCCGAAACCAATTAAAGTGCTAGACACTGTCTTTCATGACTGCTAGTGATCACCCACTTCCTCTGCTCCTGGGTACCACCCAGCTGCCCTGTCCAACGACGCAGTCACAGGCTGCTCATGGCTCCCGAGACTCTGAAACGTGGCTGGTGCCACAGAAGGAATGGGATTTTAAATTTTGTTTAATTTTTATTAATTTTATTTTATATTTAAAGGACAGTATTTGATTCAGCTATTGAAAAAACTTTATTTATGGAACAATTTGACTATGTAAATCTACTTTTTTCCTTTAAGTTTTATAAAATCTAGATACAGATTAAGCATTTCTGGTGAGAATTTACTGTCTGATTTGCAATAGTTTTCTAAGTGTAAAATAACTAGATTTCTAAAATTTAATATGAAAAAGAATATAAAATACATCGTTTAAATTGATACTTCATTGGTTATATTGATGACATACTGAGATGACATTTTGTATATATTGGGTTAAATAAAATATATCATTCATGCTAAGTTACCTACTTAAGCAATTTTTAATATGGCTATTAGAAAATTTAAAATTACATATGGGGCTGATGTCATATTTCTGTCGGACATTGGTGGTATGGAAAATGCAGATGGTTGTGCCCAGGTCACAGGCCAAGTCCAAGGCTTCCTATGTTCCATCGCCAGCTCCAATAAGGTGCCAATATGCTCGTTAACTGGGAAGTCTGTTGAGTCAGTTGCTCAGTAATGCCTGACTCTGCAACCCCATGGACTGTAGCCCGCCAGGCTCCTCTGTCCATGGGGTTCTCTAGGTAAGAATCCTGGAGTGGGCTGCCAATCCCTTCTCCAGGGGATCTTCCTGACCCAGGGATTGAACCCGTGTGTCTTGCATTGCAGGCAGATTCCTCACCATCTGAGCCACCAGGAAAGATTCAAATCTTCAAAAGGAACACCTAAGCACACCTGGGAATTCACCTCTGATCTCTCTCATCATTTGGAAGACTAGGCCCTTTTCTCATACAGGAAAGATACAGAACTAAAATAATATTGGGACATACAATTAAAAAGATATTAAAAGAGGGAAAAAAATCTTTCCAGTTTAACTGGAAAAAAAAAAAAAGGATCACCTAGTTTTTGTCTGACAGGAGTGATTTCTGGCTCATCTCCAAGATTAACTTCAGTGAGGGCTGAGCATAGCCCAGCTTTATCCTGCAAAGTCAGCACACCCAGCGATGCCCTCCGTCAAGGGCCCAGAGAGGAAGAGAACAAGAAAAGGTTTCCTTACATACATTTCTTGCGTCGTCCACAAAAATGCTGCTTTTGCAACCTTCCATGATGCTGTTCTCTCTCTGGACTCCAAGAGGTGTAGGGTGTGTGACTTGGGGGGTGACCCGCAGGGTTCCGGCCGGAGCGCAGGTAGCCTTGGCAACGCCGGACCTTCTCCTCCGCTGTCCTTTTGTACAGCACGTGAGGATGGTGGCCTGCAGGGGAGCTGTAGTTGTGTTCCTGGGCCAGGAGTTGAGGTAATGGCGAGATGAGGAATTCATTTTTGTGTGTCCTTATGAGGCCTGACTAAAAAGCCAAACACAAAGGAAACATTAGGGATTCCTTGCATCCCTGGTTTGCGTGTGCAGATTTTCAGCAACTTCCTGTGTGCAGGCATCGCCCTAAGTACTGGGCACAGGCCGTGTCATTTTATCTGCACCATGAACAGCTGCAACTGTTATTACCCCCATTTCACAGGTGAGAAAACTGAGGCTAAGACAGTAAGTAGGAAAGCTAGTATTGGTACCTAGAATTCTCTACTTAGTGGGGCAGTGCTGTTAACTTCTATTCTAGGCAGCTAATCTCGATGTTTGGGACTGAAGGTCTGAGTCATATGACATTCTGGGATTCTCCACACTTAGGACAGGGCAGATACCATAGTCAACACTGGACACAGTGGTGTATTTAAAAACAGCCCCACCCTCCAAGAGCTTATGGTATAGACAGTAAAAACAACGACATTCCATCTTGACTTCCTAAGCGCTCAATAAAAGAACTAGCAAGGATGGGAGAGAGAGGAGTGAGTGACTCTTGGTTATCTTCAAGTAAGGGTCTGGGGAATCTGAATGGTTACACCAACATGGACAGACAGACGAGCTAAATCAGGAAGAAAGAGGAGACCAGGACAAGCCCATCCAACCACAACGTCACTTTCAAGTTCACGGCACAACATGTCTTTGTACCTGAAATTTCAGACACAACACACCCCTGCCTTTCCCCCCACGTGTGTTGTACTCTCTCTTCTCTGCATTTGTTCAGAATTTCCCTGATCCCCAGGCACTGCTGCGAAAAGTGTGGTCTATGGACCAGCAGCTTCAGCCTCACCGGCAGGCTGGCTAGAAATGTGGACTCTCAGGTCTCTCCCCAGACCTGCTGGCTCGGAATTTCTGTAGATCCCCGGGTCATTTGTCTGCCCGTTAACACTTGAGAAGCACTGACAGAGGCCAGCGGGGCTTCCCAGGTGGCGCTAGTGGTGAAGAACCCGCCCGCCAATGCAGGAGACTTAAGAGCCGCGGGTTCCACCCCTGGGTCGCGGAGATCCGCTGGAGGAGGGCGTGGTGACCCACTCCAGTGTGCTTGCCTGGAGAATCCCACGGACAGGGGAGCCTGGCGGGCTGCAGTCCACGGGGCCGCAGAGTCAGCCACAACTGAGGCGACTTAGCACGTATGCACACACGCATAACACAGGCCAGGAGCTCTTAAGCTCTGTTGAACGTAGGAATGCCTGCAGATCTTAAATATGTGCACACACACGTACAGGGTCACTCACACCCAGGCGGAATTCCATCCTATCCAAGAGTGACTCTCTTGTGATTCACACATCAGAATTGTTTAAACTGCCTCAATGGTTATCCCAATGTACAAACGAGTTTATGACCTAGGTCCTACCTTCCTCAGGTGCAAAACAGAGAAATTTTCCTGCCCAGACCACCTAATAAGGGGAGATAAAGTAACTACTGCAGAAACCCTTTACACGCTTTCAGTCCCAGTTTAGATGACTGATGATGATGAGTAATTGAATCAACCCACATTCACGGAAAGCCAGCAAGGTGCTACGCACTTGGGTAAGGGCTAACACGCACCTGTGCAGGAAATATGCACACACACGCAGAGCATGCGGCTTACTGGGGAGTCAGACGTAAATATTCAAGTATGTAAGGGGGTGCTGGGGTGAGGGCAGGTTTCCAAGGGAACAGAGAGAGGTGTGGGGGGGCATCACCAGGGGTGTCCCCAGGCCGTACTGTAACCCTCTGTTAGGGTTCAGTTTCTCCCTCCTAGAAGGAGCCCCAGGATGTGTGTGTGATCCTGATTTTTCTTACAGTTTAGGAGTCTGCTGCCTTCTTAAAGACTGTCTCATGGGGACTTTCCTGGTGGTCCAGAGGCTAAGAGTCTGTACTTCCACTGCACGGGGCAGAGGCTCGATCCCCGGTCAGAGACTAAGATCCTACCTGCCATACAGTGCTGCCAAAAAAAAAAAGGAAAAACGTCCCCAAACAATACAAAACAAATCCCGCCAACAGACAAAGAACAAAGACCGCCTTGTGGTCTGCTGTGCCAGCATGTTGCTTTCCTTTGCTCAGCAGATACACACTGAGTATCTAACTCAAGCCCAGATTCAGACCTTGGCAGGAAGAGAAGAGGCAGAAAGTCAAGAAGAGGCAGAAAGTCAGGAAACAGTCCACACTCATGCTCTCATGAAGATGATGGGACAATTAATCAGCAACAAAAATTTGAGGAGGTGAAATCTCACGACCCCAGAAATCCTGCCCCACCTCCCCCTGCTGTACCTTCATTCAGGATGGATCTCAGCACAGTTAGCCCTCTCTGCCCAGCCCAGTGCCAAGCTGCAGACACGCTCATCCCTCGTTTGAGCACTCTATCACGTCTTCCAAATGCCCCTCGTCTTCTCCACTACGGTCCCCCGACACCGGCCAGCATCCTCAGCCAAGAGCATCAGCTCACCTCACACGTGCTGACAACTGATTCCCTATCCCCAGGTCACAGACCCCTCCATCACCTGTCCCCTCTGGAGCCTGGCAGCTGGGTCTGCCCCCTTCTCCTTCCTACTGTTCTGAACAGGACACTTCTGTGACTTCTTGAATCAGCATTTGCCACCCCCAAATGCACCTCCTGGGCGTAAGGGTTAGCCTGGGCTGGTTTAACAGCAGAAACCAGAGGAGCTCTGGGCAGCCAGCAGACGGGAGCCTTTTCTGAGAGCATTTCCCTTCAAAGGGAAATCTCCATGTGTCGGGCCAGGGGTGGGGGCTCCCTCTCCTACCAGGAAGGAGAGGTTGACTGCGACTCCAGAAACTTTTATCTGCTGAGAAGGTTCCGCTTTAAATGTGTGTAACAACCATACCCTTACTTACTGGGCTTTGCCTGACAGGCTCACGTAACTGCCACCTACCCCGTTCTTTCTTTGGTCTTTAGGTATTTACAGGGGGTGGTTTGGGTCTTCTGGGGGAATTATTCAGCTTTCCTGGGTCTCTCAGGTACACAGGAGGTATGTGAAGCGAAGTGTTGGCTGTTCAGCCATGTCTGATGCTTTACGACCCATGGACTGTAGCCCGCCAGGCTCCTCTGTTCATGGAATTCTCCAGGCAAATACTGGAGTGGGTTGCCATGCCCTTCTCCAGGGGATCTTCCCAACCCAGGGATCGAACCCGGGTCTCCTGCATTGCAGGCAGATTCTCTACTGTCTGAGCTACCAGGGAAGGCTATACACATGTTATTAACATCTATCTGCTTTTTTCCTGTTAATCTGTCCTTTATTACAATGAGGTGGCAGGGGGCGTGGTTGTTGGTTACAGCCAAGAATCTAGAGCGGTAAAGGGGAAATCCTTTTCGTTGTCTACACACCCTTAACCAATTTTGCACATCCTTTTCCTTTGCCCGTCCACCTTCTTCCCCCAGAGACTCACTGGTGTGGCCTTCTGGTGCTTTTTGCTTTTGTTTCAGATTAAACAACATCTTCTCAGAGAGACAGGAGTCAGCACCCTATTGAAAACTACCCTTCCCCATTTCCAGCTACGGCTTATGTGCTGTGTATCCATCTTCAATGAAGGAAACAAAGAAGATGCAACCTTCCTATCACCTCTGACAGAGCCTTAACATCCACACTGTATACGGGCATCCCTGGTGTACGCCACAAATCATCAGTCAATAAGTAAACGGCTATCAGCCCACAGACATGTGTAGAATAAGTGAACAAGCGACCTGAAAAACCTCAGAATGGAGCGGATGCTGAAGCTGGGCATGCCAATATCCTCCTCCCTTTCCAGTCAGGGAAACCAGAGCTAGGCAGTGACACGCTCCAGTTCATAAACACCATGAACTCTTTCTCCGTTACAGACGTTGTAAGCAGACTGATTATGGGTTTCCCAGAGGAGGAGGACCAGGAGTGGTTTCTTGACATAAGGGAAGCCATTTTGGGCTAAGGCATTTTGTGATCTAAGGCCAGTCACATGCTTGCCCTTGAACAGGTCTTGGTAGTCAATGATCTTACAGGAGTGAAGAAATGCAGGCGGCCAAACAATACTGCAGTGACAAAGCAGGCTCTCAGTTCCTCCTCAAGGGGTATGTATAATCTTTATCTTTGAGATACACGGGCTTGAAGGCCCCCACCCCGGTGCAGGATGGAATGATGACATTGACCCTCTTGACTTCAATCAACTAAAGCATGGATCTTGGCCTCAGTTCTATACGGAATTATTCTCTGCCCAAGCTCCCGCATGAATATGCATGTGCCATTAGCTTCAAATTCTCCAGTTTTGCTGTTCAGGGAAAGATCCCTGCGGACAGGGCAATGGCACCCCACTCCAGTACTCTTGCCTGGAAAATCCCATGGATGGAGGAGCCTGGTAGGCTGCAATCCATGGGGTCGCACAGAGTCAGACACGACCGAAGCAACTTAGTAGCAGCAGCAGCAGCAAAATCCCTGATGCTTTGGGAAAGATCCCTAGTGTGCTCCTTACTTGCTGCAAATAATAATAAATCCTTCCTTCTCCCCATCTTCTCTCAGCATGGCTGGGACTATTGGCTGGATATCCACCAAGAGGCAAAGCCAGTTTTGGGGGAACAGTGTGAAGCCAGGAGCCCCTCACCCCCGTAACCCCTATTTAAACCTCAAGGTCACCTATGGGGCGCTCAGCTGGAAGTCCAGGTAGAATTCAGGCCCCACTTCTGAGCAGGGCCCTCACATCTAAGCCCCGGCACCCAGTGCCCTCACCTCTCCAAACTGCGTGAAGACAAAAGACCCCATTTACAGCCCAGAGGACCGAGTGAACAGTTAAAGAAGAAAAAGAAAAACAGTGAACTATCCAGGAAGGCCCTCCAGCCTTACTAACTTCCTGACTTGGTTCAACTCATATCAAAGGCTTAAGCCACTCAGCTGCCTTAACTGGAGGAACCGGTTTGGAAGCTTTCTCTTTACTCCGTATTTCTTGAGAACTGTGGGCATCTCAAATGCAGAGTGACTTCTAAGAAAGCAATTAAAATAGCCTCTTATACTGGGACCAACACAGCCCTCCGTATTTAATCCAGTTTTGGGCGGCAAGGATAGAACGATTCTTTACAATCAATAAAAATATTCCTTTTTGGGAGTTTAGTCTCATGGAAAATAATGAAGTCCAACCAAAAATACTTTTTATGGTTTAAAACATAAACCTAGTACCTCGAAGAGGAGCCACCTATTTAACTATAGAATGTGTGAAGCATTTTGAATGACTGAACACTTCCGATGTTTTTGACAAAATGTGGCCTGGAAACAAGACCTCTGGTCCCAACAGGCTTCCAATTAAATGGGCAAAGCAGGGGTGAAATAAGGGAAGATCACAAGCAACCATTCCGTTGTGTCAAGTGTGGAGGGAAAAAAAGCAGGATTCTGTGAGTGAGAGTCGCTCAGTCGGGTCCGACTCTTTGCAACCCCACGGACTATACAGTTCATGGAATTCTCCAGGCCAGAATCCTGGAGTGGGTAGACTCTCCCTTCTCCAGGGGATCTTCCCAACCCAGGGATCGAGCGCGGCTTTCTCACATTGCAGGCGGATTCTTTATCAGCTGAGTGACAAGGAAACTCCATGATTCTATGGGAGAGATAAGATCAAAGACTGAACGGAGAGGAGAGACTGATTTTGGAAGTTTAAACCATTTTTTAAAATTCAAATACAGTTGATTTACAATATTTTGGGTGCAGAGCAAAGTGACTGAGTAATATACATATGCATACACACGCGCACGCACACATACATATATGCACACACACATATATATGCACATATGACTGTGTGTGTGTTCAGTTGCTCAGTCACGTCCAACACTTTGTGACCCTATGGACTGTAGCCTGCCAGACTCCTCTGTCTATGGAATTTCCCAGGCAAGAATGCTGCAGTGGGTGGGTGTTCAGTCCTTGGAGGAGGCATGGCAACCCACTCCAGCACTTTTGCCTGGAGAATCCTGTGGACAGAGGAGCCTGGCGGACTACAGTCCCTAGGGTCGCAAAGAGTCGGACAGGACTGAAGTGAAAGCATGCACCCACAGTAAATGCAAACACAAAAAAAGGGAGTCATGGCTTTAAAAAAGAAAATTAGAGACTTGAGAGGATATGGGGAATAGAAAAACAGACTTCAGGTGAAAAGCCGTGGAACTATTTCTGGTCCCATGGTCAGAGATGAATCAAAGTCTGATGACACTAGGCTGAGAGCATATGCACCGTAATAACTGCCTCAGTTCTCCATAAAGTGCGTCATTCTAAGAAACTGAAATAGAATTTTCTGCCATCTGCATCTACACACGCAGAGCTGGTTTAACAGACAACTGGGACAGGCCCTCACATGTAGACACATTCTGAAAAAAGAATGTGTGTTCAGGATTCCACATTACTGTCAAAGGGGGGAAAATCTCCTATACTTTGGGACCAAAAAACCCAAAAATAGTTATGTCAACAAAAATCTAGCATTTCTCATCCATTCACTGATATTAATATGAACATCAGCAGGACTCCAATACAATGTGGAAGGGGATTTATGCTTTCCAGATTCATATACACAGCAATCTTTCTTCAAAAATCTGTAAAGCCTAGTCCATCAACATTTAATCAGATACCATCAATACCCGCACATTGCTCACAGCCTGGTGACAGGGGGGTATGAAGCTAACGAGAGCCACACCACACAGTATTTTCAACCCGTTGAAGTGCCCTTTCCAGCTTTTATCTCCTGAGGAAGTTTACATACCTCTCAAGAACAAACCTGTCATTTCCCAAGTCCCAGACTGTAAAAGAAGAGTGATAGCATCTCCCTGAGCAGGTTTTTAGAGAATTAACTGAGTTAATACTTTTAAAGTGGTAAAAGCAGTGCCTGGCACAGAAAACACTCAAGTGTGTTTACTGTTACAATGATTATGTTTGATCAGATGAGGGAAGAGAGCCTTTTCCTAAGTGGGTATTATAACTGTCCCCTTCAACTGGACCTGCAATTCTGGGAAGTGGTATCAGTGTTCTGTTATTGATAAAAACAATGAAAGGACTAAACGCACACATGCTCAAAACCGCGCTCAGTTTGAGTGAGTAGCCACGATCTGTGTTTCAACATTTATAAATTAATCCAAGTGGTTTAATCACGATCAGTAGATACTCTCCCCGCCACCCCATCATCCTTTCCGGCCCCATCTGGAGGACCATTTCACCGTTTTCTGCGTACCAGACACTGCAAAGCACTCTACCTGCAAAATCTCATCGCACTGATGGGTGCTTTACCTCTTGTATTCCAGGGCCGTCTGAGCACTCAACCCTTCCTCAGTCTTAACCACTCCTCCTGCTTGTCATTTCGTGGTTTCAGTGTGTCCGACTCTTTGCAACTCTATGGACTGTAGGCCGCCAGGCTGCTCTGTCCATGGGATTTTCCAGGCAAGGGTACTGGACTGGGTCACTCTGTGCTCCTCCAGGGGATCTTTATGACCCAGGGATTGAAGCCCTGTCTCCTGCGTTGGCAGGAGGTTTTATTTACCACAGAGCCAGCAAGGAAGCACACATATCCTATTAGGAGTCAGGAAAAGTTCCGGAAACACTGAATGGAAATGTACTAAGAGAGTGCAACATAAATGTTCACACACACACACAGGTAAACAGGTAAAGTGATGGACATATAAACTTAATGGGGGGAGCAGCTACGGCACAGCTATGGATGTCAGGGTATGTAGTGCTCAACTCTTTGGGAGAGGTATGCACAGACTGATAAGGAAAAGAAGCCATATCTTCCCAGCCCTTCAGACAGCTAATTATGCTCAGTCGCTCAATTGTGTCTGACTCTTTGTGACCCTTTGGACTATAGCCTGCCAGGCTCCTCCATCGATGGGATTTTTCAGGCAAGAATACTGGACTGGGTTGCCACTTTCTCCTCCAGAGGATCTTCCTAACCCAGGAATCTAGCCCACGTCTCCTTCATCTCCTGCACTGCAGGCAGATTCTTTACTCCTGAGCCATCGGGCAAGCCTACACGTTGACAAGCGACAGGAAGGACAGATGACGAAGCCGCGTGGCCCTTACGGGCAGTGCGGTCATGAAGATCAAGGCAGGAGCCATCTGACAGCCTCGCGTCATGGGATCCTCTGTTCCAGCCCGGCCTCAAGAATCACATCATTTCAAAGGAAGCTTAAGGAAGCATGCCATTTGGCAAGCACGTGACTGCTGTAACGGCTGTTGGGGAATTGTGAGGGTCCAAGTGGAGAGAGCTGGCATGTCTGGGTTTCATAGAAACCAGACTTGCTGCAAACTTCACGTGGGACTGTGCAGCCAGCCCTTCCCCCACATCACCAGAGGCTTTGGCGCTGTGTCTGTTAGTAACAGTCCTCCTCCTTCACACATCACGTCAGCATCCTCTGGAAGACGGGGGAGGAGAGTACGCTAAATGTTTGGGAGGAGATGCTCGGAACTAACACCCAACTTGTGTTTGTAATGGCAATTTCAGAATCCAAATCTGTGTTCCCAAGCTCAATACTCCATCTTCTTCGAACAGCACCCTACTGGCATTCACATTTCTCTTGCATTCACAATTCTCACAGCACTGACCTTAGTGCTCCAGCTCAGTCCTGTTTCACCCCAGGTGGACAGTTAAAGCAGTGGTCTCCTATTTCACCATGCTGTTGGCAATCCCTACCCTTTTCTGGTCTGAACACACTTTTCTCAAGCATCAGTTTGAAGAGGTTCACATTCAGGCTGTTGTCACAAGATAAGTGCTGGAACAAGGAATGTGGGATCCATACCACTTTAGTATAGTCTACTCTAAAGACCTAAGATGGACGGGTCATTTGTCTCTGACAAAACGTGGTCCACTGAAGAAGGGAATGGCAAACCACTTCAGTATGCTTGCCTGGAGAACCCCAGGAACAGTATGAAAAGGCAAAAAGATAGGACACTGAAAGATGAACTCCCCAGGCTGGTAGGTGCCCAGTATGCTACTAGAGATCAGTGGAGAAATAAATCCAGAAAGAATGAAGGGATAGAGCTAAAGCAAAAACAATACCCAGCTGTGGATGTGACTGGTGATAGAAGCAAGATCTGATGCTGTAAAGAGCAATATCGCATAGGAACCTGGAATGTCAGGTCCATGAATCAAGGTAAATTGGAAGTGGTCAAACAGGAGATGGCAAGAGTGAATGTCGACATTCTAGGAATCAGTGAACTAAAATGGACTGGAATGGGTGAATTTAACTCAGATGACCATTATATCTACTACTGTGGGCAGGAATCCCTCAGATGAAGTGGAGTAGCCATCATGGTCAAAAAAAGAGTCCAAAATGCAGTACTTGGATGCAATCTCAAAAATGACAGAATGATCTCTGTTCGTCTCCAAGGCAAACCAAAGTAATCCAAGTCTATGCCCCAACTAGTAATGCTGAAGAAGCTGAAATTGAACAGTTCTATGAAGACCTAAAGACCTTCTAGAACTAACACCCAAAAAGGATGTCCTTTTCACTATACGGGCCTGGAATGCAAAAGTGGGAAGTCAAGAGATACCTGGAGTAAAGGGAAATTTGGCCTTGGAGTATGGAATGAAGCAGGGCAAAGGCTAAGTTTTGCAAAGAGAATGCACTGGTCATAGCAAACATCCTTTTCCAACAACACAAGAGAAGACTCTACACATGGACATCACCAGATGGTCAATACCAAAATCTGATTGATTATATTCCTTGCGGCCAAAGATGGAGAAGCTCTATACAGTCAGCAAAAACAAGATTAGGAGCTGACTATGGCTCAAATCATGAACTCCTTATTGCCAAATTCAGACTGAAATTGAACAAAGCAGGGAAAACCACTGGACAATTCAGGTATGATCTAAATCAAACAAACCCCTTACAATTATACAGTGGAAGTGAGAAACAGATTCAAGGGATTAGATCTGATAGACAGAGTGCCTGAAGAACTATGGACGGAGGTTCATGACATTGTACAGGAGACAGGGATCAAGACCATCCCCAAGAAAAAGAAATGCAAGAAAGGCAAATGGCTGTCTGAGAAGGGCTTACAAATAGCTGAGAAAAGAAGAGAAGTGAAAGGCAAAGAAGAAAGGAAAAATATACCCATCTGAATGCAGAGTTCCAAAGAATAGCAAGGAGAGATAAGAAAGCCTTCCTCAGTGATCAGTGCAAAGAAATAGAGGAAAACAATAGAATGGAAAAGACTAGAGATCTTTTCAAGAAAATTAGAGATACCAAGGGAGTATTTCACACAAAGATGGGCTCAGTAAAGGACAGAAATGGTATGAACCTATCAGAAGCAGAAGATATTAAGAGGAGGTGGCAAGAATACACAGAAGAACTGTACAGAAAAGATCTTCACAACCAAGATAACCACAATGGTGTGACCACTCACCTAGAGCCAGATATCCTGGAATGCGAGGTCAATCGGGCCT
>SJYX01022643.1:177243-213667 GCA_006410675.1 Oreotragus oreotragus
TTTGCCAACAAAGGTCCATCTAGTCAAAGCTATGATTTTTCCAGTAGTCGCGTATGGATGTGAGAGTTGGACCATAAAGAAAACTGAGCACTGAAGAATTAATGCTTTTCAACTGTGATGTTTGAGAGTCCCTTGGACTCCAAGGAGATCCAACCAGTCCATCCTAAAGGAAATCAGTCCTGAATATTTACTGGAAGGACTGATGCTGAAGCTGAAACTCTAATACTTTGGCCATCTGATGTGAAGAACTGACTCATTAGAAAAGACCCTGATGCTCGGAAAGATTGAAGGTGGGAGGAGAAGGGGACGACAGAGGATGAGATGGTTGGATGGCATCACCGACTCAGTGGACATGAGTTGAGTTAGCTCCGGGAGTTGGTGATGGACAGGGAAGCCTGGAGTGCTGCAGTCCGTGGGGCTGCGAAGCTCAGTCCATGAGTGAGTGACCGAACTGAACTGAACTCTAAAGCTATCCCTCAGTGGCCTGTCTATTCACCTGCCACCCTCTTCTACTGAACTGCAGGTACGATGGCTCCATTGCTCGTCCATCAACAAGACAGCCCACCCTTCCCAGGGCTGTGGTGAATGCTGTCTGGTTTGTTTCAAATGATCTCTTTTCAGTTACTTCACTTTATTTAGTGTTTTTTGCCTAAGGGTGATCTCTTCAAACTATTCTATAAAAACAAAGCCGACCTTGTCATTCTTCGTTTCAGTTTCATTTTTTTGTACAGTCCTGATCCCTACTTGATGGTCTACCGTGTAGCTGTGTATCTGTTTTTCTTATTAGCTTCCCCAAGCCTAGGTCTTGTCTCTCTCTTGCTAATTTTCATGTGACCAGTGTTTACCACACAACTGTAAAAGTGAAAGTGTTAGTCACTCAGTCGTGTCTGACGCTTTGTGACCCCACGGACTGTAGCCCACCAGGGTCCTCTGTCCGTGGGATTCTCCAGGCACGAATACCGGAGTGGGTTGCCATCTCCTTCTTCAGTGGATCTTCCCGACCCAGGGATCAAACCTGGGTCTCCCACACCGCAGGCAGATTCTTTACTGTCTGAGCCAGCAGTGCTCAGTAAATACTGGCCAAAAAGCTCATCTGGTTTTCCAGTCCAATGTTACCAAAATCTGAATGAACTTTTTGGACAAGCCAATGGTGGCGTTAGTGGTATAGAGCCCACCTGCTAATGCAGGAGACATAAGAGACACAGGTTCTATTCCTTGGCCGGGAAAATCCTCTGGAGGAGGAAATGGCAACCTGCTCCTCTATTCTTGCCTGGAGAATTTCATCAACAGAGGAGCCTGGTGGGCTACAGTCCATGAGACAGTAAAAAGTGGGATAAGACTGAGCGCACACACACAGTGTGGAACTGTGGAATTAAGTAATGAGCTAGAAACAAGGCAACATGCTCGGTACTATGAGAGCCAAAAACAAAAACAAAAAACAAGCAAGACACCGATGCCTGCGCTTAAGGATGCTGCTGGAACAGGAGACAAACATGTCACCAATTAACTAGATGTATCCTTTTCCTTATTTACCTTCTGGCTTGCCTCTCAAGTAGGCTTCTCACCATCCTGCAAGGAATGAGAGGACATAAAAAATTCTGTGGGAATCGAAAGTCTGGGGACACCATCTGTGAGGATAATATTCCAACTCTTGTATTGGACAGTGAGGGATGGCTGAAGATTCTGAAGGAAAATGCTCTAAGGACTGATCTGTGGAAGAGAAAACTGGCTGGACCCAAGATGTCAAGACTCTTGGCCTCCTGTANTTCTGTGGGAATAGAAAGTCTGGGGACACCATCTGTGAGGATAATATTCCAACTCTTGTATTGGACAGTGAGGGATGGCTGAAGATTCTGAAGGAAAACGCTCTAAGGACTGATCTGTGGAAGAGAAAACTGGCTGGACCCAAGATGTCAAGACTCTTGGCCTCCTGTAACAGCGAAGGAAAAACTGACTTGACCCTTTGTATTCTGCCTGGCGTTAGTGTGAAATATCCCAAAAATTTAGACAAGAAGTGAGCCCACGTTAGCTGACATCTATCTAGTTTGTCAATTCTTGTTATATACCATCTTTGGCTTTGGATTTATTTTTCATTTTGTAAAGAGCCTAAATACTATAGCTAGAGGTATTCCGGTATTGAAACCTAAACTCTCAGGATCAATTAAGATGAATATTTTCATATAAGGTTAGTATCCCAGACTATCAAAAATTTAATTCCTCACTATCTGAGAATAACGAGTATATTATTGGTATCTTTTGCTATTTAAATGATCACTACCCAAATTTATTTGGTTTCTGAGTTTGGAGAGACATGTATTTATGTGGCGGTGGTTTAGTCACTAAGTCGTTGGCCGACTTCTGCGACCTCATGGACTGCAGCCCACCAGGCTCCTCTGTCCATGGGATTCTCCAGGCAAGAATACTGGAGTGGGTTGCCATTTCCTTTCCCAGGGGATCTTCCCAACCCAGGAATTAAACCCGGGTCTCCTGCATGGGAGGCGATTCTTTACCAACTGAGCTATGAGGGAAGCCCAGTGTATTTATGTAGCTGGTGCCTAATATGTTTGCTGTAAAACCACTGATTTTCCTATAAGGAACGCTTGACAGGGGTCCCATGACTCCGCTGGAGCTGTATAAATAATGTCCACTGTACTGCAAGACAGGGGAGCAACCTTTTCTGGAATAAGTGATGCTCCTCCATTCCCAAAGCTGCTGCCTGTTGATGCACAGCATCAGGAAGACACATGTTTTCACTTGTTTCTATAGTGGTGATCGTTAATGTCAAGCTCTCCGCCCCACCCTTCCCTGCCTCCCTTGGAACTGACAGCATCCATCTGTTACGAAGACAGCTGGAGCTGGAAGCCATGCCAGTAACCAGCTGTGAGCGACAGTGATGAAGTCTGCCACGTGGCAGCATCCCATTGGACAGCTGCACAGAGGAGCGGATGATTGACAGGACTTCCCAAGTTCTCCTGGCGGTGGGGTGTAAGAGCCAGGGGTGGACACCATATTGGAAACGCCTGGTCCCAATTTTCCTCGACTATTTATCTTCTCCTTTCCCTCCTCACCCCCTANCAGTGATGAAGTCTGCCACGCGGCAGCATCCCATTGGACAGCTGCACAGAGGAGCGGATGATTGACAGGACTTCCCAAGTTCTCCTGGCGGTGGGGTGTAAGAGCCAGGGGTGGACACCATATTGGAAACGCCTGGTCCCAATTTTCCTCCACTATTTATCTTCTCCTTTCCCTCCTCACCCCCTACCTTAAGGTAAAACCAAGGGAAATAATCACAGGATTACGGGATGTTAGCGATCGTGTACTTCATCCCCCTGGATTTACAGGGAAAGGAAATGAGATCAAGGGAGAACAAAGGAAGTACCCCAAATCTCACCACTTAGAAGCAGTATGTTGCTCTGCTTCTCGTCCCCTTCACGAAGAGATGAGACTTAAGGGCCCTTCCACATCTGAAAATCTACTCTTTTGATCAGTTGGTATGACATGCAGGGGGCTTCCCTGGCGGCTCAGCAGTAAAGGATGAGCCCGCCAATGCAGGAGACGTGTGTTTGATCCCTGGGTCAGGAAGATCCCCTGGAGAAGGAAATGGCAACCCACTCCAGTACTCCTCCCTGGGAAACCCCACGGACAGAGAAGCCTGGCAGGATACAGTCCACAGGGTCACAAAAGTGTCGGATATGACTGAGCAACTGAACAACATGAATGACGTGCAGGTAACTTACTGCCGTGCTGAAAACAATTTCTGCGTAAGATCGCATAAGCTGGCTTGAGGGCCTGGCACACACGTGACAGTTAACGTGTCTACTGAGAGCAGTAATAGTTTAGTTGCTAAGTCGTGTCCGACTCTTGCGACCCCATGGACGGTAGCCCACCAGGCTCCTCTCTCCATGGGATTCTCCAGGCAAGAATACTGGAGTGGATTGCCATTTCCTTCTCCAGAGGACCTTCCTGACCCAGGAATTGAATCTGGGTCTCCTGCACTGCAGGCAGATTCTTTACCAACTGAGGTACAAGGGAAGCCCGTTTACTGATGGTGCTAATATCAGAGCCCATTCATAGCCCTGAGATCTGATCTTCAACCTGGCTGAACACTCAGCTTAAAGATGCAGACACCTGTCTTCAACTTAGCCCTTTTAGAGTCTAAATTTCTAGAGTTTGAAAAGCAATCTTCTAGAACACTCTTCCAGTTTATTACAGTCTCCACCATCCCCACTGTCCCATGTCTCTCACGACACCAACAGCCTGGCTCCCGCGGGCATCTGGCTTTGTGACCTCTGCCCTAATCCAATTTACACTCAACGTGCAGCTTCTTTAAAGAGTCAGGCCTTGTTTTCCAAGGTGCTTCTTTTTCCTTCTTTCATATCTGCCCAATCCCCTAGTACAATGATAACTCCCCATACAAGCCTATTAAGGAAAACACCTGCTTATAAAGAGTCTGTGTCCTACTCTTTGCGACCCCGTGGTCTAGAGAGTCCATGGAATTCTCCAGGCCAGAATACTGGAGTGGGTAGCCTTTTCCTTCTCCAGGGGATCTTCCCAACCCAGGGATCGAACCCAGGTCTCCCGCATTGCAGGCGGATTCTTTCCCAGCTGAGCCACCAGGGAAACTCGATAAAGAGTCTATATCGAGGAGAAAAGAAGAAGACCTGGGATTCTGAGTCTGGTCTGGTTACAGGGTTCTGAGTCTTACCTGGTTATCAGTAACCTTGGACCATTTGCATGGCTTACCTTAGTCTTAGTCTCCTCATCTGGAAAATGAGAACAACACAGAATTCTGGTTTTCAGCATTGCCTGGGATGCCGCTAGGAAACGCCTGGTGAGCACAGTGCGTGGCGGCAGATATCCGCGAAGAGACCAACGCACGGTCCCTGCGCACGCGAGGCGGGTAGGTAAACACGGCCTTCTTAGAAAACTGGAATAGAAGCCTCGTTTATTTACTCTGTGAGGTCTGGGAGTTCGCAAATACTTGGTGTCTTCATGCAGAAGCAAACTACAGAAGCCGGCAACTGGGTAAACATTTCTGCTCTGTGAACCTAACTTGCCTTCCATAGCATCCAAATTCCCACTCTAAACACATGCTGGGGATGGAGGAGGAAGCCTGGGGCAAAAATAGCAAAGGACTGTTTGCCTTCAATTAAACGAATACCCTCCGTCCAGATTCTGCTCCAGAGAGACATAAACAAGACAGAATGGAAGGCAAACAGATACGCTGTTAGCTCATTAATACAGCCTGGGGATTAACTGAGTGTGTGCCATGACTCCCAAGCTTTCTTCACGCTCTTGCAGATTCCCTTGGCTCATCCAACCATCATGCAACTTCTCTTCCTGTTACAAGCACAAGAGTGGCAGGAAGACAGGAAGTGGTCTTCTTGCCAAAGGTCGGGTCACTTCCATCTACTGTCAGGAGTCACAGATCAGTCTGTCATGGGGCAAGGATCAGTTTACAAAGTTATCCAAATTGTCAGATGGCACAAGCTGCCCTTGAACTAAGATAAGCTGTATTTCAATAAACCAAGTATGTACAGGCTTCCAGACACCTGATCAAAACAGGTAACTAGGTTAGCCGATGCAAACTATTATGTATAGAATGGATAACAATGCTATACAGTCCTACTGGATAGCACAGGGAACTATATTCAGTATCCTGTGATTAAACCATCGTGGAAAAGAACGTGAAAAAGAATATATATGTATGCCTAACTGAATCCGTTCACTGCATGGCAGAAAGGAACACAGCAGTGTCATTCAACTACGTGTGCATGCTAAGTCACGTTGGTCGTGTCTGACTCTGTGTGACCCTATGGACTGTAGCCCGCCAGGCTCCTTTGTCTCAGTTTCCCGAGGACAAATGAAGAAGGACACAGAGGCTCTGAGCATTACAGATGACAATATAGGGAAACCATCTAGGACAGTGGCGGACACAGGGAGGGCCTGGCTGGCTCATTTCAGGTGCCGCTTCACTCCTCAAAGTCCTGGGCTTCCCAGTGGGCTGGTCGGCTGGCTTTCCTACTAGCATGGGGGGCAGCAAAGTCGAGAGGCCTTGTATGTTCTTGTCCTGGTTTTCATTCCCTAAGCTTCCCAGCACCAAGAGTATCTGATGTATAAAAGCAAGCTAGGTGTCCACCAGCAGATGAATGGATGGGGACAATGCGGTGCACACGTATGCTCAACAAACTCGTGACTAGAACAAAAGAGCAGACTCACAGATATCGAGAACAAATTAGTGCTTACCCGTAGGGAGAGGGCTTCCCCAGTGGCTCAGAGAGTAAAGAGTCCTCCTGCAATGTGGGGGACCGGGGTTTGATCCCTGGGTTAGGAAGATCCCCTGAAGGGAACGGCTGCCCACTCCAGTATTCTGGCCTGGAGAATTCCAAGGACTGTATAGTCCCTGGGGTTGCAAAGAGTCGGACACAACTGAGTGACTTGCACTTTCCCTTTCAGTAGGGAGAGGAAAGGAGAGGGGGAAATGTAGGGATTTAGAGGTACAAACTGTGAGGTACAAAATAAGCTACAAGGATATAATGTATAATACAGGGAATATAGCCAACATTTTATAATAACTATAAACAAAATATAACCTTTATACTGTATATCTATAACATATAATACTGTACAGCAACCATACTTCAATAAACCTAGAGCAGTGTTGGACACATGGCAGATTATAAGTATTTGTTGACTGAATGAGTGATGTCCAAACGATGCTTTTGCAGCAGCCACTAATGAAGCTGGCAGGAGTCGACTGAGCGGTCGTTAGGTGGGAAGCCAGGGATGTGACTCGGTAATAAATAAAAACAAGTGCATCCCAAACTTTGTATTAGCTAGTTTCACAAAACGTATATGAGATTATAGCCTGTATGAGGAGCTGGGCTTTACTGCACTACTTTTGTTGAGAGGTCGCAGGGTGGGGTCTGCATAACTCCCCACAGGACAGCATGTGATGGTCAGACGAAGTCATTCAACAAATACTGAGTATTTACAATGTGCGCAATGCTGACCGAGGCCCTGGGGATAAGGAATGAAACAGTTCTGGCCTCTGACTCGGGTGCTCTTCACCAGGGAGACCAACAGCTAAAAAGACATCCCAAGACAGTCTCCTTCTCCTCACCCGCTATGTCCCCAAGGAGCTTGGAAACCACTGGAGGGGCACCAACAAATTCTTAAGAGAGGCTTCTAAGAAGGGATTTCTAAGCTTAGCCTTTAATCTTGTCGAAGACCAGATGAGCAAGGTGAGGGTGGGGGTAGGGTGGATATCCAGGTGAGGGAGCAAAGGTGAAGAGAGAGAGAGGGGAGAGAGACTTGTTTGCCTGGAGCTATTTGACAGGTCATGCATAATACGTCCTGTGCTTCGGCATGCCTATGCTTTTGGAAGTGGAAAGGGGCAGACTGTTTCAAGTCCCCAAATAGGAAAAAGCTGGCGCATACACGTGTGATTCCAAACAAAAATAACATGATCAAGAAAACTTACATTCAGCTGACACAGAAAAAGCCAGAACTTTACAACCTGCAAAGGGAAAATGTCATTCGGCTCATTAAAGCTAAGGTCTGTGAGCTTTATCCTGAGGAAAAAAAAAATGGAGATTAATCAGGGACTTAATCCTAGGGGGAGTTAACGTGGCTGCGATGCAGAGGATGGATGGAACAACGACAGGAATGGAGACAAAGAAACCCAGCAGAGGGTCCTGTCTGGGGTTTTGCAAGAGAAAATGGCAAGAGAAATGAAGTCATGGTGGTAAAGACGGCATAAAGCAGACAAGTTAACAAGAAGAACAAAAAAGAACGTGGACTTGCCAGGGTTTAATAATTGGGAATGGGTCGTTAAGCAAAGTACTCATATCTCTTTGGCAGGCAACTGGGTAGATAAGCGGTATAAGGAGCCTTTGGTCTCAAGTTTTTAAGAGTTGTTCAGCCCTGCTAACTTCCTACAGACAACCCCTAAGACCCATCAAATCTATACTGCTCAATATGGGGACCACGGGCCACATGTGGCTATTTACAAGGTGGCCACCCTTAAAGTCTTTACTGAATTTGTTACAATATTGTTTCTCCTTTACGTTTTTGTTTTTTTTTCTCTCAAGGCACGTGGGATCCTAGCTCCCCAACCAGGGATCGGACCCGCATGCCCCGCATTAGAAGGAGAAGTCCTAACCACTGGCCCACCAGGGAAGCCCCAGCTATTTAAATTGAATTCATTAACATGAAATAGAAGCGCAGTTCCTCAGTCCCGCCAGGACACTCTTAAGTGCTCACTGATCACATGCAGAGGTGGCCACCGTCTTGGAGAGCACAGGAAGATGTTGGACACACCCGCCACCATCCTTACATTAGCATTATCCAATAAATTTTCCTTAATCCCACACATGTATATTTTGTTTTCCTTTTTAATCTAAAAGATGTCAAGCTACTTCTAAAGATAAGAATCTTTATCTACCTACCTGCATAAATTAAATGCCACCACATAAGTGCATTTGGAAGAGAATGGTGGCAGGATTAGACACCAACCCACAGAGAAGACTAGTACAGGCTTGCTCCAAACAAGCTGGGACCGGTAACATCAAACAACAAGTCATTCTTTGGATGTTGCTGATAAAGTACCAACAGCCAAGGGAAGGGAGAAGAGCGGGATCCAGCAAGAAGACTCTGTCAATATCCCTTTTAATACCTTCAAAGAGCCTATGGACAACCTAAAACCTGCTGGGGTTAGAAATTCACAGCATCTGAAAACAGTAACAAAAACTGCGACAACTGTATTTGATTTCAAGTTGCACAGAAGGTAAAGGTACTGTTTTCCTCATGCAGAGGGACAGCCAAAGGGACCCAGGACTTCATTTCAGATCAGCTGACAGCTCAACCCTCTTGGGCTTCCAAAGAGCCTCACGAAGAGATCAGTCCACATCGCTGGAGAAAGTGGCTTGCGGAACTGGACAAAGGTGGCTTCACTTTGAAAAACGTAAATTCACACTGCTGTTAACTAAGAAAATAGCTCCATCGACTACCTACATTCACAGAGACTTTACTACCAAGAAAGCAGTCCCTTCTACATGAAGGATACTCAGTCATGCTACCGTGCACGCACACATGCTAAGTCACTTCAGTCGTGTCTGACTTTTTGGGACCCTACGGACCATAGCCTGCCATGGGATTCTCCAGGCAAGAATACTGGAGTGGGTTGCATGCCATCCTCCAGGGAATCTTCCTGACCCGGGGATCATACCCACAACTCTTGCATCTCCTGCACTGGCAGGCAGGTTCTTTACCACTAGCGCCACCTGGGAAGCCCATTGTGGAAGAGCAAATCAGACAAAACATGAGAAGCATTTAGTCGAACTGCTGATCACATACCAAACGCCAGGCACAATTGGTCATGTTATGGGAAAGGAGACAATCAAGGTCAAAACTCAAACGTTTTCTACTCGGAACACTTGGGTGGTTCCTGTTTGGCTCAGAGCAAAGGTCAAGGTACTCATCACAGCCTACGTGGGGGTGTCATGTTAATTCCATGATTTTCGTGATTCTTCTTTGACTGCATTTCCTAATGCTTGACCTTCACTAACTGACTGCTGCTGCTGCTAAGTCACTTCAGTCGTGTCAGACTGTGTGTGACCTGCCACTATATTGGCCTGTTGGCTAACCCTGAAATATACGAAGTATAACGTTCCTGTCTAGGGCCTTTGTAAATCCTGTTTATTCTGCCAAAAACACTCTTCCCAACTTGGCGTACACCCTCATTTCCTTCCTGCTCACCTCAGTGTCAGCAAGACCTTCCCTGACCCCCATGAATGAACTTCCTGCCCCACCCCTTCCCCACGGCCATCCCTCACCTTTACTTTCCTTCCTAACACTTGACCTGCTGCTAGATTATCAGTGCATTTACTTAGGGTCCATTTCCTCCCACTAGAGTTCAGGCTCCAGCGGGGAGAAATCAGCATTGAGAAAGCCCTTAGGCATATTTAGAACCATTCTAGAGAAATGTCATGGACAGCATTATCATTCCTACCACTGTTACTACAAGTACCAAGGCCAGCAGAAGTTCTTTTTATATGGATGAAGCACTTATCACAATGCACTAGGCAGGGTGCCAAGCTGCTTAATCTCATTTACTTCTCCTAATAGCACTCTTGGGTGGGAAGAATACCATTAATATTTTGTAGATGAGAAAGCCGAGCCTCAGAAAAAGTTTAGCCACTTGCCCAGGGCCACCCAGCTGGTAGGGGAAGGCAGGCTTTTCACTAGCCATTGGACCCCCAAGCTTGAGCACTAAACCACAATAATCTAGAACTTTCCACCACACTCCGTCCAAGTTTTACATGGAATCAGCGAGTTTTTAATCTCTAGACATCCCCATTGGGTAAATAAAGCTCCTGCCACTGGACAGCAAGAGAAGCCAAGAGGTTAATCGACATTCTGTGTTTGCCATAAAGAGAAATTTGAAATATCAGCAGAAAAAAACCCCCGTATCAATATGGCTTCAAACTGCTGCAAATTAAAAACAGATCACCGCCTTTCTACAAAAATATGACTACACTTCAGCATAAAGTCATTTAAGAATAACTATTTCCAGACGCCATATGGATTATAGACCAGTTTCACATTATTAGTGTAATTTTTGAAGGAAGTTGTTATCAGAACCGCAGGGTTGAAAAATCATTTTCGACTAAAACCGCAGGACTATTCAAAGGGAAAAGTCTTAATGGGAAAACAAATCTTGAAGGTAAGGCAACAGGTCGAGAGAAAGCCTGCAAAGTGCAAGTTCTAAATTCCAGTGCACAGGGGAAAGCTGGATTCCGAGAAAGCGTGTCAGAAGCGGGGACTGGTTTATTTTGTAAACCAAAGTCAAAGACCAGGTGAATTCCAAACCCATTATTGTGTTCAGAGCGTTCATATTAAAGGACACCCCCAGCTTTGCTTGCTAAGCCTGTGCCGATCTGCACTGCTTTTAAAATGCTCACACTATGCCAAATCTAATACTATTATTTCCATCAGCAGAGAAGAGAAGAGAAAGTCATTTTCAAATCTGTTTCACACTTGCGAAAGAAGAAAACTTATCTGTGTGGAAAGGAGGAACTCTGTGCACTTATCTATTCTGACATACTGTTGCTGCCTAGTCGCCAAGTCGGACACGACTCTTTGTGACCCCATGGACTGTAGCCCACCAGGTTCCTCCATCCGTGGGATTTCCCAGGCAAGAATACCAGAGTGGGTTGCCATTTCCTTCTCCAGGGGATCTTCCCGACCCAGGGACTGAACACAATTCTCCTGCATTGGCAGGAGGTTTCTTTACTGCCGAGTCACCA
Source organism: Oreotragus oreotragus (assembly GCA_006410675.1). Taxonomy (NCBI): domain Eukaryota; kingdom Metazoa; phylum Chordata; class Mammalia; order Artiodactyla; family Bovidae; genus Oreotragus; species Oreotragus oreotragus. The sequence goes on from SJYX01022643.1 coordinate 188,553, forward strand.
GGGAGGACCTATTCCTGCAAAAGTGAAATATAAATATATAGATAGATAAATAAAGAGAAAGAGATATAAAGATATATGCAGGATGACAGGATCCTCATTTTTCCAATTTACCCTACCTAAGTACAATTATAAAAACACGTCAGCGTTCCCAAATGCTGTGGCCAGGAGATTACTGTATCATAGGGTCTCTTCTCTGTCATCATTTTCATCAACACCATCACTCAGCAGGTTACATTCACAGAAATGCACAAGTATCTCTATTCCAAAGAGCACCCTTTGACAAGCTGAATGAAATCATCGTTATGGGACATACAGGCCTTGAAGAATTTGGAGTCATTAGTTAATCGATGCTAACTGAGTCCAAGAAACTCAGTAAGTTTGTGACTGCCCAGAATACGAGAAGAAAACAGCTCGTTTATTTATTTGGCCACGCTGTGGGATCTCGGTTCCTCGAACAGGGATCGAACCCATGTCCCCTGCAGAGGAAGCCCAGAGTCCTAACCAGTGGGCTGCCAGGGAAGTCCCAACCGAGTTTAAAAAAAAAAAAAAAAAATCCCCAGGAAATTCTGATATTGAAGGCAGAGGAAGTTACATACTGATGATAGAGAAGAAGTCGCCCACACTAAACACAGAAAGATTTCATACTATCCAGATGCATGGGTTGCCTTGGAAACTCAAGGAAGCTAGCAACACTGGGCCACCCTCCCGAGAAGCTAGAGATGACAAGGAGCTGCCTCTTCACCTGAGACCACAGCCCCCTGTGCCTCAGTCTCCCGTGTGGCTCCTCCGTGAACTGGTGCACTGAGCTTGCTTGCTTGATTTGTGCCTCCTGCCTGGGCCCAGGATTTGCACGGGGGACACCTGATATACAGAATGACAAGGGTGGGAAACTAGGAAGAAAGGGGCGAAAGAAGAGCAGGAAACCCAGGGGAGGGGGGTTACTAGCACTCAGTGGGAGGAGGCCAGGGTCGCAGCTAAATGTCCTACAGCAGCGGCCCCACCCCCCACGGCAACATCTCACCTGGACTCAGATATCACGCAAAGGCTGAGAACCGAGTCTCTAATCAGAGCCTTAAAACTATGTCGGAAAAAACCACTATGTCTAGAACATGTTTCCCACGTCTCAAGCGGATTTGAAATCTTTTTTTCCTTCTTTACTGGTGGAAATAATAGTATTAGATTTGGAATAAGGTACCTTAAAAAGCAACATATATTGGCACACGTTGAGTCAACAGTCACATACTCCAAGGCAATGGAGGGTTTCCAGATGATCATGGTCAAAACTGCCAAACATTTTGGAAAGGCTGGATAATCTCAGGGCTGAGAGGAATGGGCTGGCTTTAGCAACAGGGAGGATGTGATCGCTTTGGTCATAAGTTTTTTTTAAATTTTACTTTAACATAGTTGATTTACAATGTTGTGCCAATTTCTTCTGTACAGCAAGGTGACTCAGTTTTATATATATATATATAAATGATAAGTATTTAGTTTTAGATATAGTATCATATGTTTATATACACACACATAGATGTTCCTTTCCATATCTGTCCCATTATGGTTTGTGACAGGATACTGAACGCAGTTCCCTATACAGCAGGCCTTTGCTGTTCCTCCATTCATATGTAATAGTTTGCCTCTGCTAATCCCTAACCCTACTCCTCCCCTTCCCTGCCCCTCACCCCCTTGGCAACCACAGGTCTGTTCTCTGTCAGTCTGTCTTTGTCTTGCAGATATGTTGATGTGCATCATATTTTATATTCCACGTGTAAGTGATATTGTCTGGTATTTGTCTTTCTCGTTCTGATTTACTTCACTTCGTACGGTCATCTCTCGTTCCGTCCTTGCTGCTGTAAGTGGCATTATGTCACTCTCTTTCATGACTGAGTAGTATTCCACTGTCTATGCACACCACGTTTTCTTTACCCATCCATCTGTCGATGCACGTTGAAGTTGCTTCCGTGTCTGGCTACTGTAAATAGTGCTGCAGTGAACATTGTGCTGCATGTTATCTTTTCAAATTACGGTTTTGCCTGGGCGTTTTTATAAAAATTTAATTTTAGTTCATCTGCAATGCTGAGTACAGCAAAGTGAATCACTTGTATGCGTATTATATATGTATCATTACATACATATTCCTTTTCATAGGCTTTTCCATCATGTGTTTATTACAGGATATTGAACAGAGTTCCCTACACTATACAGTAGATCCTTGTTGCTTATCTATTTAATATATAGGAGCGTCACAACAGTTTTAAGGCACTGACCTAGATCTTAGGTTCTCAGCCTCTGCCGTATTGATATCTTGGACCAGGTGAAACTTGTTGGGGACTGTGCTGCGCTCTAAGATGCTGAGCCCCACCCTAGCCTCAGCCCACTAGATACTAATGGTAACCCCTTCCCGACATGGGACAACCCGAAATGCCTGTGTGTGTGTGTTAGTTGCTCAGTTGTGTCTGACTTTGCGACCCCATGGAGTGTAGCCCGCCAGGCTCCTCTGTCCATGAAATTCTCCAGGCAAGAATATTGGAGTGGGTGGCCACTTCCTTCTCCAGAGAAGCCTCCTAACTCAGGGATCGAACTGGGGTCTCCTGCATCTACAAGCAGATTCTGNCAGGCAAGAATATTGGAGTGGGTGGCCATTTCCTTCTCCAGAGAAGCCTCCTAACTCAGGGATCGAACTGGGGTCTCCTGCATCTACAAGCAGATTCTGTACCATCTGAGCTACCAGGACAGCCCCAAGTGTCTCTAGATACTGTCACATGTCTCCTGGGGGACAATTTTGCCCATGGTTGAAAACAGAGGGAAGTGAGTTAAGGAACGGAAATTCAAGCCTGAAGAGAAGGATGATTGAAAATATGTATCTAGAAGTTTGGATGTGATAAAGAAAAAGCAGGCACAGAGTGACAGCCACAGGGAGACAAGGGGTGTGCAGAATGATTGCTCATTTATGTACAGACGCAAAGTCAGCGGTGACAGGAACCTGAGCAGCGGCCATCAGCGTTCTGACCCGCCTGGTGGCCCTTCGTCTGGGCCAGAAGCCACACCTCTTCGGGGGCAAATGCCTTCCAAACCCCGCCATTCCATGTGGTTCAGGTGCCAGGTGGCCCCACCACTCTCTCTGGGAGCTGCCACTTTACCTGGGTCCTGAGATGAGCCCATCTTGATCCTGGTTGCGGACAGTCAGCCCGGGCGTGGAGCTGGATCTTGTGGGAAAGAAGCTGTCCCTAGTCGGAGATCATTAAACTGGTAGGAAGTGAGACCAGGACTGTTCTGGCCAAACTGAGGGGGGGGTCCATGCAAGAAGGCAACATGGGAGGAAGTGGACCCAAGAGATGGAGAGAGAACAAGTCCTGATAATACTCTGTAACACACGAATCCAGCAGAACCCCAAACCAGACTCGCCTTGGTTCACTCAAATCAGGGCTGTCAAGCTTCTCTCCATTGTGGAAGAGCAAATCAGACAAAACATGAGAAGCATTTAGTCGAACTGCTGATCACATACCAAACGCCAGGCACAATTGGTCATGTTATGGGAAAGGAGACAATCAAGGTCAAAACTCAAACGTTTTCTACTCGGAACACTTGGGTGGTTCCTGTTTGGCTCAGAGCAAAGGTCAAGGTACTCATCACAGCCTACGTGGGGGTGTCATGTTAATTCCATGATTTTCGTGATTCTTCTTTGACTGCATTTCCTAATGCTTGACCTTCACTAACTGACTGCTGCTGCTGCTAAGTCACTTCAGTCGTGTCCGACTGTGTGTGACCTGCCACTATATTGGCCTGTTGGCTAACCCTGAAATATACGAAGTATAACGTTCCTGTCTAGGGCCTTTGTAAATCCTGTTTATTCTGCCAAAAACACTCTTCCCTACTTGGCGTACACCCTCATTTCCTTCCTGCTCACCTCAGTGTCAGCAAGACCTTCCCTGACCCCCATGAATGAACTTCCTGCCCTACCCCTTCCCCACGGCCATCCCTCACCTTTACTTTCCTTCCTAACACTTGACCTGCTGCTAGATTATCAGTGCATTTACTTAGGGTCCATTTCCTCCCACTAGAGTTCAGGCTCCAGCGGGGAGAAATCAGCATTGAGAAAGCCCTTAGGCATATTTAGAACCATTCTAGAGAAATGTCATGGACAGCATTATGATTCCTACCACTGTTACTACAAGTACCAAGGCCAGCAGAAGTTCTTTTTATATGGATGAAGCACTTATCACAATGCACTAGGCAGGGTGCCAAGCTGCTTAATCTCATTTACTTCTCCTAATAGCACTCTTGGGTGGGAAGAATACCATTAATATTTTGTAGATGAGAAAGCCGAGCCTCAGAAAAAGTTTAGCCACTTGCCCAGGGCCACCCAGCTGGTAGGGGAAGGCAGGCTTTTCACTAGCCATTGGACCCCCAAGCTTGAGCACTAAACCACAATAATCTAGAACTTTCCACCACACTCCGTCCAAGTTTTACATGGAATCAGCGAGTTTTTAATCTCTAGACATCCCCATTGGGTAAATAAAGCTCCTGCCACTGGACAGCAAGAGAAGCCAAGAGGTTAATCGACATTCTGTGTTTGCCATAAAGAGAAATTTGAAATATCAGCAGAAAAAAACCCCCGTATCAATATGGCTTCAAACTGCTGCAAATTAAAAACAGATCACCGCCTTTCTACAAAAATATGACTACACTTCAGCATAAAGTCATTTAAGAATAACTATTTCCAGACGCCATATGGATTATAGACCAGTTTCACATTATTAGTGTAATTTTTGAAGGAAGTTGTTATCAGAACCGCAGGGTTGAAAAATCATTTTCCACTAAAACCGCAGGACTATTCAAAGGGAAAAGTCTTAATGGGAAAACAAATCTTGAAGGTAAGGCAACAGGTCGAGAGAAAGCCTGCAAAGTGCAAGTTCTAAATTCCAGTGCACAGGGGAAAGCTGGATTCCGAGAAAGCGTGTCAGAAGCGGGGACTGGTTTATTTTGTAAACCAAAGTCAAAGACCAGGTGAATTCCAAACCCATTATTGTGTTCAGAGCGTTCATATTAAAGGACACCCCCAGCTTTGCTTGCTAAGCCTGTGCCGATCTGCACTGCTTTTAAAATGCTCACACTATGCCAAATCTAATACTATTATTTCCATCAGCAGAGAAGAGAAGAGAAAGTCATTTTCAAATCTGTTTCACACTTGCGAAAGAAGAAAACTTATCTGTGTGGAAAGGAGGAACTCTGTGCACTTATCTATTCTGACATACTGTTGCTGCCTAGTCGCCAAGTCGGACACGACTCTTTGTGACCCCATGGACTGTAGCCCACCAGGTTCCTCCATCCGTGGGATTTCCCAGGCAAGAATACCAGAGTGGGTTGCCATTTCCTTCTCCAGGGGATCTTCCCGACCCAGGGACTGAACACAATTCTCCTGCATTGGCAGGAGGTTTCTTTACTGCCGAGTCACCAGGGAGGACCTATTCCTGCAAAAGTGAAATATAAATATATAGATAGATAAATAAAGAGAAAGAGATATAAAGATATATGCAGGATGACAGGATCCTCATTTTTCCAATTTACCCTACCTAAGTACAATTATAAAAACACGTCAGCGTTCCCAAATGCTGTGGCCAGGAGATTACTGTATCATAGGGTCTCTTCTCTGTCATCATTTTCATCAACACCATCACTCAGCAGGTTACATTCACAGAAATGCACAAGTATCTCTATTCCAAAGAGCACCCTTTGACAAGCTGAATGAAATCATCGTTATGGGACATACAGGCCTTGAAGAATTTGGAGTCATTAGTTAATCGATGCTAACTGAGTCCAAGAAACTCAGTAAGTTTGTGACTGCCCAGAATACGAGAAGAAAACAGCTCGTTTATTTATTTGGCCACGCTGTGGGATCTCGGTTCCTCGAACAGGGATCGAACCCATGTCCCCTGCAGAGGAAGCCCAGAGTCCTAACCAGTGGGCTGCCAGGGAAGTCCCAACCGAGTTTAAAAAAAAAAAAAAAAAATCCCCAGGAAATTCTGATATTGAAGGCAGAGGAAGTTACATACTGATGATAGAGAAGAAGTCGCCCACACTAAACACAGAAAGATTTCATACTATCCAGATGCATGGGTTGCCTTGGAAACTCAAGGAAGCTAGCAACACTGGGCCACCCTCCCGAGAAGCTAGAGATGACAAGGAGCTGCCTCTTCACCTGAGACCACAGCCCCCTGTGCCTCAGTCTCCCGTGTGGCTCCTCCGTGAACTGGTGCACTGAGCTTGCTTGCTTGATTTGTGCCTCCTGCCTGGGCCCAGGATTTGCACGGGGGACACCTGATATACAGAATGACAAGGGTGGGAAACTAGGAAGAAAGGGGCGAAAGAAGAGCAGGAAACCCAGGGGAGGGGGGTTACTAGCACTCAGTGGGAGGAGGCCAGGGTCGCAGCTAAATGTCCTACAGCAGCGGCCCCACCCCCCACGGCAACATCTCACCTGGACTCAGATATCACGCAAAGGCTGAGAACCGAGTCTCTAATCAGAGCCTTAAAACTATGTCGGAAAAAACCACTATGTCTAGAACATGTTTCCCACGTCTCAAGCGGATTTGAAATCTTTTTTTCCTTCTTTACTGGTGGAAATAATAGTATTAGATTTGGAATAAGGTACCTTAAAAAGCAACATATATTGGCACACGTTGAGTCAACAGTCACATACTCCAAGGCAATGGAGGGTTTCCAGATGATCATGGTCAAAACTGCCAAACATTTTGGAAAGGCTGGATAATCTCAGGGCTGAGAGGAATGGGCTGGCTTTAGCAACAGGGAGGATGTGATCGCTTTGGTCATAAGTTTTTTTTAAATTTTACTTTAACATAGTTGATTTACAATGTTGTGCCAATTTCTTCTGTACAGCAAGGTGACTCAGTTTTATATATATATATATAAATGATAAGTATTTAGTTTTAGATATAGTATCATATGTTTATATACACACACATAGATGTTCCTTTCCATATCTGTCCCATTATGGTTTGTGACAGGATACTGAACGCAGTTCCCTATACAGCAGGCCTTTGCTGTTCCTCCATTCATATGTAATAGTTTGCCTCTGCTAATCCCTAACCCTACTCCTCCCCTTCCCTGCCCCTCACCCCCTTGGCAACCACAGGTCTGTTCTCTGTCAGTCTGTCTTTGTCTTGCAGATATGTTGATGTGCATCATATTTTATATTCCACGTGTAAGTGATATTGTCTGGTATTTGTCTTTCTCGTTCTGATTTACTTCACTTCGTACGGTCATCTCTCGTTCCGTCCTTGCTGCTGTAAGCGGCATTATGTCACTCTCTTTCATGACCGAGTAGTATTCCATTGCCTATACACACCACGTTTTCTTTACCCATCCATCTGTCGATGCACGCTGAAGTTGCTTCCGTGTCTGGCTACTGTAAATAGTGCTGCAGTGAACATTGTGCTGCATGTTATCTTTTCAAATTACGGTTTTGCCTGGGCGTTTTTATAAAAATTTAATTTTAGTTCATCTGCAATGCTGAGTACAGCAAAGTGAATCACTTGTATGCGTATTATATATGTATCATTACATACATATTCTTTTTCATAGTCTTTTCCATCATGTGTTTATTACAGGATATTGAACAGAGTTCCCTACACTATACAGTAGATCCTTGTTGCTTATCTATTTAATATATAGGAGCGTCACAACAGTTTTAAGGCACTGACCTAGATCTTAGGTTCTCAGCCTCTGCCGTATTGATATCTTGGACCAGGTGAAACTTGTTGGGGACTGTGCTGCGCTCTAAGATGCTGAGCCCCACCCTAGCCTCAGCCCACTAGATACTAATGGTAACCCCTTCCCGACATGGGACAACCCGAAATGCCTGTGTGTGTGTGTTAGTTGCTCAGTTGTGTCTGACTTTGCGACCCCATGGAGTGTAGCCCGCCAGGCTCCTCTGTCCATGAAATTCTCCAGGCAAGAATATTGGAGTGGGTGGCCACTTCCTTCTCCAGAGAAGCCTCCTAACTCAGGGATCGAACTGGGGTCTCCTGCATCTACAAGCAGATTCTGTACCATCTGAGCTACCAGGACAGCCCCAAGTGTCTCTAGATACTGTCACATGTCTCCTGGGGGACAATTTTGCCCATGGTTGAAAACAGAGGGAAGTGAGTTAAGGAATGGAAATTCAAGCCTGAAGAGAAGGATGATTGAAAATATGTATCTAGAAGTTTGGATGTGATAAAGAAAAAGCAGGCACAGAGTGACAGCCACAGGGAGACAAGGGGTGTGCAGAATGATTGCTCATTTATGTACAGACGCAAAGTCAGCGGTGACAGGAACCTGAGCAGCGGCCATCAGCGTTCTGACCCGCCTGGTGGCCCTTCGTCTGGGCCAGAAGCCACACCTCTTCGGGGGCAAATGCCTTCCAAACCCCGCCATTCCACGTGGTTCAGGTGCCAGGTGGCCCCACCACTCTCTCTGGGAGCTGCCACTTTACCTGGGTCCTGAGATGAGCCCATCTTGATCCTGGTTGCGGACAGTCAGCCCGGGCGTGGAGCTGGATCTTGTGGGAAAGAAGCTGTCCCTAGTCGGAGATCATTAAACTGGTAGGAAGTGAGACCAGGACTGTTCTGGCCAAACTGAGGGGGGGGTCCATGCAAGAAGGCAACATGGGAGGAAGTGGACCCAAGAGATGTAGAGAGAACAAGTCCTGATAATACTCTGTAACACACGAATCCAGCAGAACCCCAAACCAGACTCGCCTTGGTTCACTCAAATCAGGGCTGTCAAGCTTCTCACTCTTGGAAGCTGCGGGAGAGTTAAGAGTTCTAAAATTTTCAACGTTTTGTTTTCTTTAAACACACACACACACACACACACACACACACACACAAACAAACTAAGTGGTATCTGTTGTTTCTTCTCACTCTAAATAAGGTGTTATGACCCTGGAAAGTTAGTTACTTTCTCTGACCTTCAGTTGCTTCAATTATCAAACGGGAAAGCTGACACTGCAGCTTTTTTTTTTTTTTTTACAGAGTTATCCTGGGCTGTAAGTTAACGCTGCCTGACACCACGCACAGTGCCTGGGTGATGCCAATGCTCAGTACGGAATATATGCCGATAGGTACTATGCAGCATTTGACCATGGCTTAACTACTACTAGCCCTGGATGGGCTTCCCTGATAGCTCAGTTGGTAGAGAATCTGCCTGCAATGCAGGGGACCCTGGTTCGATTCCTGGGTCGGGAAGATCCGCTGGAGAAGGGATAGGCTACCCACTCCAGTATTCTTGGACTTCCCTTGTGGCTCAGCTGGTAAAGAATCCACCTGCAATGTGGGAGACCTGGATTTGATCCTTGGGTTGGGAAGATCCCCTGGAGAAGGGAAAGGCTACCCCCTCCAGTATTCTGACCTGGAGAATTCCATGGACTGTATAGTCCATGGGGTTGCAAAGAAATGGACACGACTGAACGACTTTCACTTTCACTTCAACCCTGAATATTCACTGGAAGGACTGACGCTGAAGCTTCAATACTTTGACCACCTGATGTCAAGACCCTGCTCACCAGAAAAGACTCAAAAGCTGGGAAAGATTGAAGGCAGGAGGAGAAGGGGGTGACGGAAGATGAGATGGTTGGATGGCATCACCAACTCAATGGACATGAGTCTGAGCAAACTCTGAGAGATGGTGAAGGACAGGGAAGCCTGGCATGCTGCAGTGCATGGGGTCATGAGGAGCTGGACACAACTTGGGGATGAACAACAAGAAAGGCACAACAATGCAAGATAATCAGAGCTACTGTGTTTACTGTTTCAGGTGCCAAGGCCAGAGCTGCACTTAAATCAATTCAGCAGTCCTTCAAAGCAGGTGATAATATTAACTCTGCTTTTGAGATGTGGACACTGAGGCCCAGGACATTTAAGTCATTTGCCTCCACATAGTGGAACTGGAGTTTGTACCTGGTTTGACTCCAGACCCTTAATAACTGTGTTATACTGTTCCCATCAGACTCTAGAATTCACAAGTTCTGTCTTCTTCCAGAACAGTCAGAAAAAAAACAGGTAGAAAAGAACTTCGGTTATTTAATGAGATGTTCAGTTTCTTAAGTTTCCTGTTACAGCACAAAGTATGACCCAACACTTGCTTCCCACCCAAAGAGAAGGCTATTGCATGGGAAGGTGCCTGCAGCTCCTCGTTTGATCACACTGGTCCTTTCCCTGGAGGCGGCCATAGGGACCAGCAGGGTTCATTACCCCGACAGTGCAGAGAACCCCTTTCTAAAGACATATTCTAGCAGAAAGGATCTAGGTCCTGCAAACCCCTGGGTGTAGCATTCAAGCATGGCAACCAGAGAACAGAGCCCACTTTTGAGTGCTGGCTGAGGTTCCTAATGGGGCTTTAAATTCTGAGAGCAAATTTTAAGTTCCAGATTTAAGCAGAATGTAAACAATGTTAAAAAGCAACCTTTAGTGGGAGAGTGTTTACATGCCTTCTTATCTTCTTGATATACGAACCTGCATTTGAACAACATGGATAATTAAACTAAAGACTGGGTAGAAAATACATTTTTATGAAACAAAGAAATGAAGGCTGGATTAGCACTCTTGGCTCCCCCAAAACAGAGTTTGAGCTTTCCAGTTCATATTCTTACAAAATCATCCCAACTCTCTGCAGTTTTAAGAGATGCCTGGCTCAATACCAAGGGCTCCAGCCATGGATGAATGCCCCGAATTCTTTACCTCTGCAGCTGGCTTCCTCCTGGGAAATGTCCCAGGATATCATAAAAACATAGTCTCTATCAAAGCACATGAAGCAATCATTGGGCAGGAGTCACATGGTGATATATTATTAGTACTTATTTTTATCATAATTACTATAAATTATAACAAAGAAATCTAATACCTTAACTGCTTCTTATGTGCCAAGCACTGTTTAAAACTCTCTACAAGTATTAACTCCATCTCACATTCAATATGACTATGAGATAGATAATAATAATCATCAGCTTTATAGTTAAGACAAATGATACACAACAAAGCTAAGCGATTTGGACAAAATCACAGTGATAAAGAGAGGAAGAGTAGAGGAATTTATCATCAAGAGGTGTTGATACCATTAAGAGGTAGAATGGTAGATACAAGTCTAGAGAGATTTTATCCCTGGGCTAAAATTTGACATTATTGGGGATAATAATGCAAGCACTTATTGAGTATGCTTTCTTTAACTCACTTCATTTAACCTACATAATATCTGCTGCTGCTGCTAAGTCACTTCAGTCGTGTCCAACTCTGTGTGACCCCATAGACAGCAGCCCACCGGGCTCCCCCGTCCCTGGGATTCTCCAGGCAAGAACACTAGAGTGGGTTGCCATTTCCTTCTCCAATGCATGAAAGTGAAAGTGAAGTCGCTCAGTCATATCTGACTCTTAGGGATCCCATGGACTGCAGCCTACCAGGCTCCTCCACCCATGCGATTTTCCAAGCAAGAGTACTGGCGTGGGGCGCCATCGCCTTCTCTGCTACATAAAATCTAGATGGAAGAAATGTGTTATCCATATTTGGAGGTGGGCTATGAAGAATTGAAGATTTAAGCCATTCTTCCAATGTCACAATTCTGTTAACTAGCAGAGACAAGATTTGAACTTAAGATTGTCTAAACTCAGAGTCTGTGCTTTAAACCCACTACATCACACTATGTATGACATATGAGGAAATAGATTGGAGGTCTTGGGGACCCATAGGTGTTAGAAGTCAACATTTCTTTTGCTTCTGGGCATCTGGATAGCTCTGCCTGGAACACAGCCTTTTGCCATCCAAGCGGGTCCTCTGAACAATGTCTGAATGGTCTTCATGTCTTGGCCAGTTTATTTTCTATTATAGGACACAGTCATTGTTTCATTCAAAATATATGTGTGGGTACTTGTATATGCCAGATAATATGAGCAAAACAGAGTCCTGCCTCACAGTTCTTGAGGTCAAGTAGAACAGAGAAACAAGAACCAAAGGATCACGCAATGAAGAATCTACTAATTACAAATGGAGATCAGAATTTTGGAAGGAAGAGACATGGAGGTGTGAAGGTATAAAACAAAGGGACTTGAACAAATCTAGTTTGGAAAGAAGGCTTTCCTGAGAGTGTGACCTGGAAAAGAGGAGGCCTGGAGTTAGATTTGCAGCCAATTCTTCAGATGTTGGTTCTTGTGCCTTGAGAGTCTTGGCCTCTAAGAAGACTGTGCCTCCTTGTGGGACAAAGAGGAGGAAGCAGCGGATCAAAGGGCTAGGAAGGAATGAATCAAGAGCTTGAGTTGAGTTCTGCATCACTGCAAAAACCGTCATAAAGCTCCGTAAGACAACGGATGCCTGTGACCAGGGAGAAGCAAGTGCTTCTGAGGGACAAGAAGAGAAATTTGGAGGTTAACATGACCTCCATTAACATCAGGGTCACAAAATACCAGGTTTGAGAGAAAACAGATTTTGAGTGCAAACCTCAGTTTCACCTGACTATATTATCAAATGGATCCAGGGCTTCTAAGTTAATAACAGAACCAGTAACAGCAACATAATTATAAGCAGACAAGAAACAAAGCCACAGAAAATGTACAGTAAACTCCAAGGCTAATGATTGTTTAAAAATCAATTTGGGAAACAATAGTAATCATGCTTTGACTCTCAAATACATGTAGATGGGGCAGTTAAGAATGCTGGAGTTTCCTGTTTGTCCTGTTGTGTAATGAAAAGCTATAAACCCTCAAAGCTCAATTCAGGTCATTCTGTCCACCTACTTTTCTATATATTTTGTACCCAGTTCATTCTGTGATCTTTTGCATCTAATGTGACTGATTCTATGCAAAGATTATAATCTGGCCTTTTTCCTCAAAGGGTTACCTATCAGGGAGTAAACAGGTATTTGCCATGCAGCATGGTGACCAAGGTAAACCCTAAAAGCACAAAGCTTGAGTCCTTAACTCAGCACAGGAGCATCAGAGATTTCGTGATGAAAAGGATGTTTGAACAAAACCTTAATGAAAGACAACACCAGAGCCTCCAGAAAAACATTTTTAAACATGGCTGTTAATTGCCTGAGCCATGGGTGAGGACAAAATTCCAACTGATTTTGGGCAGATCTGACTAAAACTGACGTTGAAATCCAGACATGGGGAATGCAAAAGAGAGACTTAATTTAAGATTTTGTCTTGAAGCAGCATTTGGCCACCCCTGTGCGGAGACTGGGAGAGAGAATCTGGGCATTCCAATGTTGTGTTGACAGCTAAGTGGACTGAAATTCATGTCCAGACAAGCAGCTCTTGGAAAAACGTATCCAAAAATTTTCAGTCCTGAATGGAAATCAAACTGAAATAATGGAATTCTTTTCAATATCTTGAGCACCTCTCCAGTCCACTTGGGAGAACATCTTGCAAGGCCCAATCCATCGTCCAACGCAGCCCCAGTTTCAATCATCAATAGAACAGATCCATTTCAATGCTTTCAATGAGCAGACAGGCTATAATCAGGTTTCAAGTTCACTTAACATTGATGTATACTGCTTAGGAAATGAACTTTTCCAGTGTGTTTTTAATAAGAAGCCAGTATCATTCCTTATGGCAGAAAGTGAGGAGGAGCTAAAAAGCCTCTTGATGAAAGTGAAGGAGGAGAGCGAAAAAGTTGGCTTAAGGCTCAACATTCAGAAAACGAAGATCATGGCATCCGGTCCCATCACTTCATGGGAAATAGATGGGGAAACAGTGGAAACAGTGTCAGACTTTATTTTTTTGGGCTCCAAAATCACTGCAGATGGTGACTGCAGCCATGAAATTAAAAGACGCTTACTCCTTGGAAGAAAAGTTATGACCAACCTGGATAGTATATTCAAAAGCAGAGACATTACTTTGCCGACTAAGGTCCGCCTAGTCAAGGCTATGGTTTTTCCTGTGGTCATGTATGGATGTGAAAGTTGGACTGTGAAGAAAGCTGAGCGCCGAAGAATCGATGCTTTTGAACTGTGGTGTTGGAGAAGACTCTTGAGAGTCCCTTGGACTGCAAGGAGATCCAACCAGTCCATTCTGAAGGAGATCAACCCTGGGATTTCTTTGGAAGGAATGATGCTAAAGCTGAAACTCCAGTACTTTGGCCACCTCATGCGAAGAGTTGACTCATTGGAAAAGACTCTGATGCTGGGAGGGATTGGGGGCGGGAGGAGAAGGGGACGACCGAGGATGAGATGGCTGGATGGCATCACGGACTCGATGGACGTGAGTCTGAGTGAACTCCGGGAGATGGTGATGGACAGGGAGGCCTGGCGTGCTGCGATTCATGGGGTCGCAAAGAGTCGGACACGATTGAGCGACTGAACTGAACTGAACTGAACTGATCATTCCTATCATGGTTATTCCTCTGCCTCAGTAGTTGAGTCTTTAAGTGGTTAAGTCCTTACATTAGGCAACTAAGGCTGCCATAACAAAATAACCAACTGAGTTGCTTCAACAACAGAAATGTATCTTTTCACAATCTGGGGGGCTGAAGTTTCCAGTTAAGATGTCAGCCAGTTCAGGCCCTGGTGAGAGTTCTCCCACTGGCTTGAAGACAACCACTTTCTGCTTGGTCCTCATCTGGTCGAAAAAGAACTCTGATGTCTCTTCCTCTTTGTATAAAGGCAACATTTCTATCAGATCAGGGTCCCACTCTCATGACTTCATTCAATCTTCATTACTTCCTGTCTCCAAACATAATCATTTATAGGGTTAGACCTCCGACATATGGATCCTGGGATGCAGGGAGACACAAACATTCTGTTTCTAATGCCTAATGCTTCATTTCTTCTTCTGTAAGAAACTTAGACCAAGAGAAACACTCTTTAAATTACTAGCTGTATATAGAAGCGATTTGGATGAGGAAATGAAATGTCCCACTCTCTTATTAAGTATAACTCTTCATTATAAAAACAGCATTACATACCAAATAATTATACCTCTTTACAGTACTTGTGTGGCTTTTTTGTCTCTCAGTTCCTCATAAAACCAGCCGCCAAATAGGTATTCAGTAGAAATTTATGTTGTCTAGTCTCATCATACCCAAACTCTCCTTCTCTTTCTTTTCTACAGTGTCTTCAATAATTCAATAGAAAAGCAATAAAGACATAAATTGAGTTAATCTTGTTGTAGACCATCCTTTCCACTAAGAACAGCTAGAAAAGTATTTTAAGATGTCTTCAGTTCAGTTCAGTCGCTCAGTTGTGTCCAACTCTTTGCGACCCGTGACTGCAGCACGCCAGGCCTCCCTGTCCATCACCAACTCCCGGAGTTTATTCAAACTCATGTCTATTGAGTCAGTGATGTCATCCCACCACCTCATCCTCTGATGACCCTTCTCCCACTTTGAATCTTCCCCAGCATCCGGGTCTTTTCAAATGAGTCAGTTCCTCACATCAGCTGGCCAAAGTATTGGAGTTTCAGCTATAGCATAGTCCTTCCAGTGAATATTCAGGACTGATCTCCTTTAGGATGGACTGGTTGGATTTCCTTGCAGTCCAAGGGATTCTCAAGACTCTTCTCCAACACCACAGTTCAAAAGCATCAATTCTTCGGCACTCAGCCTTCTTCACAGTCCAACTCTCACATCCGTACATGACTACTGGAAACACCATAGCTTTGACTAGATGGACTTTTGTTGGCAAAGTGATGTCTCTGCTTTTTAATATGCTGTTTAGGTTGGTCATAACTTTTCTTCCAAGGAGCAAGCATCTTAATTTCATGGCTGCGGTCACCTTCTGCAGTAATTTTGGAGCCCAAGAAAATAAAGTCTGCCATTGTTTCCATTGTTTCCCCATTTATTTGCCATGAAGTGATGGGACCAGATGTCATGATCTTAGTTTCCTGAGTTCTAAGCCAACTTTTTCACTCTCCTCTTTCACTTTCATCAAGAGGCTCTTTAGTTCCTCTGCATTTTTTGTCATAAGTGTGGTGTCATCTGCATATCTGAGGTTATTGNCAACTGCAGTGATTTTGGAGCCCCCCCAAAATAAAGTCTGACACTGTTTCCACTGTTTCCCCATCTATTTCCCATGAAGTGATGGGACCAGATGCCATGATCTTCATTTTCTAAATGTTGAGCTTAAGCCAACTTTTTCACTCTCCTCTCTTACTTTCATCAGAGGCTTTTTAGTTCCTCTTCCCTTTCTGCCATAAGGGTGGTGTCATCTGCATATCTGAGGTTATTGATATTTCTCCCAGCAGTCTTGATTCCAGCTTGTGCTTCTTCCAGCCCAGCATTTCTCATGATGTACTCTGCATATAAGTTAAATAAGCAGGGTGACAGTATACAGCCTTGACGTACTCCTTTTCCTATTTGGAACCAGTCTGTTGTTCCATGTCCAGTTCTAATTGTTGCTTCCTGACCTGCATATAGGTTTCTCAAGAGATAGGTCAGGTGATCTGGTATTCCCATCTCTTTCAGAATTTTCCACAGTTTATTGTGATCCACATGGCTTAGCTATTATAAATAGTGTTGCTATGATCATTGGAGGTGCATTTATCTTTTTGAATTAGAGTTTTAATCATTTCTGGATATATGCCCAGGAGTAGGATTGGTGGATCATCCGGTAGTACTATTTTTATTTTTGTAAGGAACCTCCATACTGTTTTCCATAGTTGCTACACCAACTTTCATTCTTATCAACAGTGTGGATTCCCTTTTTCTCTCTCTCGACTTTTTTGGTGATGGCCATTCTAATCAATGTGAGGTGATACCCCGTGGTAGTTATTATTTGTTTTTCTCTAGTAATTAGTGATGTGGAACATCTTTTGGCCATCTGCATGTCTTCTTTTGGAGAAGGAAGTGACAACTCACTCCAGTATTCTTGCTTGGAGAATTCCATGGTTGGAGGAGCCTGATGGGCTACAGTCCTTGCAGTCACAAAGAATTGGACTTGAGTGAGTGACTAACACACACACTATGTCTTCTTTGGAGAAATGTTTAATTTGGGTCTTCCTCTCATTTTTGATTGCATTATTTGTGTTTTTGAAATTGAGTTATATGAGTTGCCACATATTTTGGAAATTAACCCCATCTCACTTGCATCATTTGCAAATATTTTTGATCATTCTGTAGGTCTTTTCATTTTTTTGATGGTTTCTTTTGCTGTGCAAAAGCTTTTAAGTTTGATTAGATTCCTTTGTTTATTCTTGCTTTATTTTCTATTACCTTGGGAGACTGATCTAAGAAAATATTGCTATAATTATGTCCAAGAATGTTTTGCCTATGTTTTCTTCTGTGAGTTTTATGGTGTCATGTCTTATATTTATGTCTATAAGTCATTTTGAGTTTATTTTTGTGTATGGTGTGAAGGAGTGCTCTAATTTCATTGGCATATATATAGCTGTCTGGCTTTCCTAACACCAGTTTTTTTTTTTTTAGTTATTATTTGCTGCTTTGAGTCTTATTTTATGAGTTCAGCTATTTCGCTTTTTTAAGAGACTGTTTTTCTACACTGTATATTCTTGCCTCCTTTGTCATAGATTAATTGATTATAGGTATCTGGATTTGTTTCTGGGCTCTCTATTTTGTTTATTGATCTATATGTCCTGTGTCAATACCACACTATTTTGACTACATAGCTTTGTAGTATTTGTCTGAAATCTGAAAGATTTGCCTCAAGTTTTGCTCTTTTTCTTTGGGATTGCTTCATTAATTCTGGATCTTTGGTGGTTTCATATAAATTTTAGTATAATTTGTTCTAGTTCTGTGAAAAATGTTATGGATATTTGATAGGGATTACATTAAATCTGTATTACTTTGGGTAGTATGGCCATTTAAACAATATTAATTTTTTCAACTCAAGAGCATAGGCTATCTTTCTATTTTTTGAGCCATCTTCAGTTTCATCTATGTTTTACAGTTTTCAACATATAGGTCTTTCACCTCCCTGATTAAGTTTATTCCTAGGTATTTCTTAAAATGCAATTTAAATGGACTTTTTTTTTTTGCTTTATCTAATATTTCATTTCATTTTCAGTGTAAAGAAATACAAAAATTTCTATATATTTATCTTGTATTCTTTTACCTTGCTGGCTTCATTTATTCAAATAGCTTTGGTGTGGGGACTAAAGGATTCTCTTTAGAGCATATTGTGTCATCTACAAATAGTGAGTTTTGTCTCTTCCTTTTGATTTGGATACCTTTTATTTCTTTTTCTTGCTGCATTGCTCTGGCTAGGACTTCAAGTAGTATGTTGAATAGAAGTGATGAGAGTGAGCATACTCATCTTCTTACTGGGAAGGCTTTTCTCTTTTCACTGTTAAATATTATGCTAGCTGTAGGCTAGTAATAAATGGCTTTTATTATGTTGAAATAATTTTCCTTCTGTATCCACTTTGCCTAGGGTTTTTACCAATAATTGATGCTGAATTTTATAAAATGCTTTTTATGCGACCATTGAGATGATTATGTGATTTTTTTTTGGTCTTTTATTTTGTGGTGGTGTATCATAATGATTGAGTTGCATATGTTGATCCAGCATTACAAACCTGGAATGAATCCAACTTGACCATGGCATATGATCCTTCTTATGTATTGTTGGATTTGTCTTGCTAATATTTTGTTGGGATTTTTACATCTGTATTCATGAAAGCCATCTGTCTATAATTTTCCTTTTCAGACCCACTTTTAATAATGATCTTCCACTTGAACATATTATTATCATTTAGATCCCAAGATATTGAGAATAATGTTTTATCCTAAGCCTAAACTTACCTTGAAAAATAGCTACTAGGCCTAATCCAGGCTCTCTCACTTAGAGATCCTGGGCTGCTTTCCTTCTTTTCTAGCTGTTTATCATCTGTGCAAATGTAAAATACAAATCAGACCAAATAGACTTAAGTGATGAAATATTATTCCTTAAAGGAAACCTGAAAACATTTACATTGACTTCTTTATTTTATAACTCAAGTTACAGGCCAACTCAACTCATTCTTGGAAGTATAGTACTCTGACTAAAGTCATACCACTTGACAGTGGGGACCAAGCAGAGATTAGAACTTAATTCTCTGGATCCTAATCTAGCATTTCTTTTCTTAATCCAAATTCTTTTTAACCAGTCTCCCCAGGCTATAGTGGCTAGGTATCCACTGCACGATTCCACTCGTGCATGCACTGCTGTAAAGAAAATAATATTTTGTTTCAGATCTGAAAAGCTATTCAAATGAGATAAATAAAAGAGAGTTAGTGAATTTACCTAAATGCAGATGAATATAATAGAAAATGAAAAACCAATTCATAATCACAGATGTGGTTTGTAAGTTACAAAGAAATTACCCTGAGCCTTCACTGTACCTTCACTGTGCCCATGGGGGAAGTAATGTACAATACTGACTGCTGTATTGTGCTCACTTACTTCAGTAGTGTCTGACTCTTTGTGATCCCATGGACGATTGTATGCTAGGCCCCTCTGTGCATGGGATTTTTCCCAGCAAGAGTACTAGAGCAGGTTGCTATGCCCTCCTCTGGAGATCTTCCAGACTCAGGGGTCAAACCTATGTGTACTGCAGGAGGATCCTTTACAGCTGAGCTGCCAAGGAAGCCCACAATACTGTCTGAACCCATATTTTACAATGAGTGCTATTCAGTCTATAAAACTAATCATTATCTCCACATACCAACAATTTGTCTCATCCCCCTAAATTAACTACAGGTGCAGATTAAGCTGTTAACCTAGTCAGGTTCCTGCAGTGCACAAATTTTATGAACTATGTTTTCGTGGCAGAACATCAAGATCCAGAAAAACTTAGATCTAGACTGAATTTTGTTTATTAATAAATGAGAAACATTCCAAGATCATCTCTGAGAGTGACAGATTCTATTAACACCTAAGAAGGAATTTATTTTCTCTAATCAGCTCTTAAGCATGCATAAGCTTCCACTTGAACTGTAGTAACCCAATCTAAAGTCTTTAGTTCTTCTTAAGCATAAGTTTTGGGCATTAGGATCATTAATCAAATTTATCTTCCTTTTCACAAATACCGACAAATTAGAGTAAAATGAGAATAATAGTATTACTTCAATTTTGCAGTTTTTACTAAAAGCCTATATGTGAAATAAAATTCTTATTATTCTTTGGGTAAGCCAGTCTCTGAGCAGAGCCTGCCATCTGCTCACCCACTTACATCTCCACTTTATTTAGGCAGAAATGCTTTTAAGCACAGTCTACCTGAAAATATCTGAGTATATACATAGGCATAAAGTTTATGAATCAGCATGCAGCCCAGGTGTGCACATTGTAAGAAGTTGTTCTTGAATTTCTTAAAATCTATTTTCCAACTGCTCCTTAAGTATTGTAGGTCTTATCATTCTTGGCCAGATGCTAATTTTCCAGATCAGTGGACCTGAGGTCAATACCGGAAATACAAGTAGACCTAGTCTTCAATTTATTTTTTTTTATTATTTCTGATAGGATTTCTCTAAGAATGTCAAATATTACATTAAATGTTCACTTTTTGTAGCAGTTAGCATGTGCTTAAGCCCCTTCCTATATTCAGAGCCTCTTTAAAACTTGCAAAACTGGTGAAAAGGAACACAGGTTAAAAAAGTTTTTAACTCACCCTTTGTTTGAATTAAACATTGACGTTGAAAGTTGAAGGCATAGTACCAACTTTATTTATATCAGATATTTTAAAAGTTCCTGATGAGTCAAATGAAAGAAAAATTGAAAGTTAATCTTCTCAAAGAAATTTAATGTGAAAAAGATATACATTTCAAAGTTTGTGTCTACTTCTACAAATTGAACATTGGAACGTATGATTTTTAGTGAATATTTTTACTGAATATAACTTTAAGATTAAAATAGATAGCAGACAGCAAAGTTAGTAGGAAAACACATAAAATTTAGGAACCCTGGCAGATTCATGAGTGCAGATGCGTATAATTTTCGAAAGAAAGATTTCACTCAAAGAAGAGCTTAACATGAGTATGACCTTCAAAAAGCGTCATATTCAGTTCCTCCATTTGAAAAGCCATAGGGATTCAGACTGAGGGAAAATAAACCCTGAATGATGTGAAGATAAAGCAGACTTGATAGATTCATTGTTTTCAATATAAATACTCCATGGCTTTGAAATTGGGAATTCTTCTAAACTTTACTCATTCATTTGGTATCTAATTGAGATAAATTTAAGAACTATAAGTTTGTTTTTGTACATAATTCCCTCTATGCTGCTGCTGCTGCTAAGTCGCTTCAGTTGTGTCCGACTCTGTGCGACCCCATAGACAGCAGCCCACCAGGCACCCCCATTCTGGGATTCTCCAGGCAAGAACACTGGAGTGGGTTGCCATTTCCTTCTCCAATACCCTCTATAAAACATGTTTAAAGTTATTTTTATTTGGTCTCACTTGGTGAAGATGCACAGGCATACAGATACACACAAATTTTAAAGAGAAGACAACTTTTTGTTATGCAGAAAATATAATAAATTCTTATACCCTACTTAATATAATGTGGGCATCATCCTAAGTATTTTTTGAATTGTCCAATTCATTAATGATTGTGAAAATCAGTTTGGAGATGTATAGTGAGTTCTTATCTTTGAAGAATCATACACATATGACATATATGTTTAAAGTTACCTTTTTGTATATTTGCATATGCTAGAATAATTACTTATATAAGAAGCTGGGAAGAACCTGGGAGAATAAGAACCATGGACTACTAACTTTTAAAGTAACAAGTCATAATCATTTACTTCAGTCATAAACAGTAACATTTCTGTTAGAGTTATGATGTATATTTTAAAAGATGTTGAAAAACATTCCTCTTCAATAGCCATTTGCAACTTCCAAGCTTTGCACAACATGGAAACATCAGCCCTGTCTTGAATCATCATCAGGCTTCACTCTTCATATTGTTCTTCCTGATTGAAAATATCTCCTTGAGCCACATTAGCTTTATCCTTTAGAGAAAGCCTTACTATGAAGCCATTTTACAGACATTTAGCTACTCAACTCAAGAATGACTATCATCAGAATGAATACAAATAACAAATGTTGGCAAGGATGTGGAGAAAGTGAACCCTTGTTCACTATTGGTGGGAATGTGAGTTGGTGCAGCCACCATGGAAAACAGCATGAATTTTTCTTGAAAAATTACAAATAGAACTATCATATGACATAGCAATTATATTCCTGAATACATATCAAAAAAAAAACCCCAAAACATTAATTTGAAAAGGTACATGCTCCAATGTTCACAGTAGCATTATTTTCCATTGCCAAGAAACAAAGCTAGCTAAGTGTAGGTTGCTTTATCAACAGTTAAATGGATAAAGCAGCTGTGGCAGAAGAAGACAAATATTGCATTATATCACTTATATGTAGAATCTAAAAATAGAGCAAACTGGTGAATGTAACCAAAAAGAAACAGACTCAAGGCATAGAAAACAAACCACCAATGGGAAGAGGGAAGGAAGGAGGGACAAGATAAAGGTAGGGGTTTAGAAGGCTGAGCGCAGAAGAATTGATGCTTTTGAACTGTGGTGTTGGAGAAGACTCCTGAGAGTCCCTTGGACTGCAAGGAGATCCAACCAGTCCATTCTGAAGGAGATCAGCCCTGTGATTTCTTTGGAAGAAATGATGCTAAAACTGAAACTCCAGTACTTTGGCCACCTCATGCGAAGAGTTGACTCATTGGAAAAGACTCTGATGCTTGGAGGGATTGGGGGAAGAAGGAGAAGGGGACGACCGAGGATGAGATGGCTGGATGGCATCACTGACTCGATGGACGTGAATCTGAGTGAACTCCAGGAGTCGGTAATAGACAGGGAGGCTTGGTGTGCTGCGATTCATGGGGTTGCAAAGAGTTGGACACGACTGAACTGAACTGAAGAATTAAAAACGATTATGTATAAAATAAGCTATAAAGATACATTATACAACAGGAAATGTGAAGTGAAGTGAAAGTCAGTCATGTCCAACTCTCTAGTATTTTTTTTTAATTTTTATTTTTACTTTGTTTTGCTTTACAATACTGTATTAGTATTTTATAGTAACTATCAGGATCAAAGGGCTTTGCTGTTGGCTCAGACAGTAAAGAATCTGCCAGCAATGTGGGATACCCAGGTTCGTTCCCTGGGTTGGAAAGGTCCTTGGTGAAAGGAATGGCTACCCACTCCAGTATTCTTGCCTGGAGGATTCCATGGACAGAGGAGTCTGGCAGGCTACAGTCATGGGGCTGCAAAGAGTTGGACACAACTGAGCGACTAACACACACACACATAGAGGGATCAAACCCTGGTTTCCTGTACTGCAAGCAGATTCTTTACCATCTGAACCACAGGGGAAGTCCTTTTTTCACTTTAATATATTCACCCATCTCTTTGAAAAGTAGGTCAGTAAATTCTGATTCGTGTCTTATACAAATCAAACATTAGAGTTTGAAGATGACGTGTTACATAAGATACCTGCTAGTGCTTAGGATTCAAAGGATTATATATACATATCTCCAGTTGCTAACAGAAGTAAAATGCTTAGAGTCAATTCAAGTTTATGAATCTCTTCAAACTACCATAGACTCTGAGTTTATATATTTTGTGATTTCATTTGGGTGGTTGATCTTTTCTAATGAAGTGAAATCCACAATGAAACATCTACATTTTAAATCCAGATGGGAATTTAAAGCACTATCTGACATTAAGCCAAGTGCAGATTTTATCCTTTTTTGCATGACATAATATCATATAATCCACATACTCGACAATGTCTCCATCTATTACATTTATTTAAAAATGAATCATTTAATCATGACTAAAAGTGACTGCTTACACTGCTGCTATTATATTATCACTTCCTAATTTTATTATTTATAAGCCACTGAACACAATTATCTTTTCAACCATGAATTATGTTCATTGATGTTCTTTTCCAATATTTCTCTTAATAAATTTGTATATACATTAAAGCAAAATCTTTTGGAAAAAGTGAAATCTTTATATTTGAGAATGAAGAGCAATCACAATAATTTATTCCCAGATTTTATTTCCTAAGATATAAGCATCTGAATGCAGAGTTCCAAAGGATAGCAAGAAGAGATAAGAAAGCCTTCTTCAATGATCAATGCAAAGAAATAGAGGAAAACAACAGAATGGGAAAGACTAGAGATCTCTTTAAGAAAATTAGAGATACCAAGGGAACCTTTCATGCAAAGATGGGCTCAATAAAGGACAGAAATGGTATGGACCTAACAGAAGTAGAAGATATTAAGAAGAGGTGGCAAGAATATACAGAAGAACTGTACAAAAAAGATCTTCACGACCCAGATAATCATGAGGATGTGATCACTAATCTAGAGCCAGACATCTTGGAATGTGAAGTCAAGTGGGCCTTAGAAAGCATCACTAAGAACAAAGATAGTGGAGGTGATGGAATTCCCGTTGAGCTGTTTCAAATCCTGGAAGATGATGCTGTGAAAGTGGTGCACTCAATATGCCAGCAAATTTGGAAAACTCAGCAGTGGCCACAGGACTGGAAAAGGTCAGTTTTCATTCCAATTCCAAAGAAAGGCAATGTAAAAGAATACTCAAACTATCACACGGTTGCACTCATCTCACATGCTAGTAAAGTAATGCTCAAAATTCTCCAAGCCAAGCTTCAGCAATACGTGAACTGTGAACTCCCTGATTTTCAAGCTGGTTTTAGAAAAGGCAGAGGAACCAGAGATCAAATTGCCAACATCTGCTGGATCATGGAAAAAGTAAGAGAGTTCCAGAAAAACATCTATTTTTGATTTATTGACTATGCCAAAGCCTTTGACTGTGTGGATCACAAGAAACTGTGGAAAATTCTAAGAAAGATGGGAATACCAGACCACCTAACCAGCCTCTTGAGAAATCTGTATGCAGGTCAGGAAGCAACAGTTAGAACTGGACATAGAACAACAGACTGGTTCCAAATAGGAAAAGGAGTAGGTCAAGGCTGTATATTGTCACCCTGCTTATTTAACTTATATGCAGAGTACATCATGAGAAATGCTGGACTGGAAGAAATACAAGCTGGAATCAAGATTTCAGGGAGAAATATCAATAACCTCAGATATGCAGATGACACCACCCTTATGGCAGAAAGTGAAGAGGAGCTAAAAAGCCT
>SJYX01022643.1:221069-234494 GCA_006410675.1 Oreotragus oreotragus
ACTGTGGCTTTGTAGTAGAGCTTGAAGTCAGATAAGTTTATTCCTCCGGTTCCATTCTTCTTTCTCAAGATTGCTTTGGCTATTCGAGGTTTTTAGTATTTCCATACAAATCTTGAAATTATTTTTTCTAGCTCTGTGAAAAATACCGCTGGTAGCTTGATAGGGATTGCATTGAATCTGTAGATTGCTTTGGGTAGTATACTCATTTTCACTATATTGATTCTTCTGATCTATTAGTGTCCTCTTTGATTTCTTTTATCAGTGTTTTATAGTTTTCGATATATAGGTCTTTAGTTTCTTTAGGTTGATATTCCTAAGTATTTTATTCTTTTTGTTGCAATGGTGAATGGAATTGTTTCTATTATTTTTATAATTTTGTTTTTGTCTTTTAAAATGTCTAGTTGGTCTTTTACCTTTAATTTTTCCTCTAAAGAACCTGCTTGTTAATTCATTATTTCTGAGTGTTTTCCTTATTAACAAACACATGATTTTTCTTTCTTTTTCTCTCCAAGTTTCTCTCTTTATTAAGTCTACCCCAGACAAGGGAAGGGAGACAACCATGGTTACTGTAGTGACCTCTACCTTTGCCTCAGGACATAAGGAATCTCTTCTGTCTTTACCTTACCTCTTCCCCCTGCCCAATAAATAAAAGCAGACAAGGAAATATGGGGTAACTGAGGTATGCTTTTCCTTGTTAATTATTTTGTTACCAAACCAAAATTTGGTCAGTTTCCAGTGGACAGCAAAGCCAAATTATTGACACCAGGCTGTGGTGAAGGAAAGTATAGAGTTTATTGAAGGCACTCAGTGTCAGGACAAACAAGGTGAATGGGGCCAGTGTTGGTCAGTGTTCCATGTGAGCTTGAAAATTATGTGTATTCTGTGGCTGCTGGATGAAGTAATCTACAGATTTTAATTATATCTGTATATATGCTGATTGATGGTATTGTTGAATTCAACTCTGTCCTTTCTGAATTTTTTTTCCTTGCTGAATCTGTCATTTTTGATAGAGTGATGAAGTCCCAACTGTAAAGTGAGTTCATTTATTTCTCCTTGGAGTTCTACCAGTTTCTGCTTCATAGAATTTGACGCTTTTTTTGTATACAAAAAGTGCGTACACAATGAGAATTGTTATGTCTTCTAGGAGAATTGACCCCTTTATCATTGTGCAATGCCCCTCCTTATCCCTGATATTTTCTTATTCTGAAGGGTACATGATCCAGAACCCAATATAGCTAGCTACCCTCACATTTTTTGAAAATCTGTTATACCTTTCTTCATCCTATTACCTTTAATCTATAAGTGTTCTTCAGAGAAGGCAATGGCACCCCACTCCAGTACTCTTGCCTGGAAAATCCCATGGATGGAGGAGCCTGGAAGGCTGCAGTCCATGGGGTTGCTGAGGGTCAGACATGACTGAGCGACTTCACTTTCACTTTCCTGCATTGGAGAAGGAAATGGCAACCCACTCCAGTGTTCTTGCCTGGAGAATCCCAGGGAAGGAGGAGTCTGCTGGGCTGCCGTCTGTGGGGTCACACAGAGTCGGATACGACTGAAGTGACTTAGCAGCATAAGCGTTCTTGATATTTAAAGTATAAGGAATATATAGTTGTGTCTTACTTTTTGATACATTCTGACATCTGTCTTTTGGGCTATTTAAATTATTGATATTCAAAGTGATTATTAATATATTAATATATTTAATATATAATATATTTGTGCTATTAATATAGGAAATATATTTGTGCTATTAATATAGGAAATATATTTGCAATGTACACTTACAACTAATGCAAGTGTACTTTAAAATAACCTATACCATTTTACAGTTAGTGCAAGTACCTTACAATAACAAAATGATCTTAATTCCTCCAATTTGCCCCTTGTACATGGATGTTATTCATGTTGTTTACTCACATTAATTTTTGTTATTTTTATTTTGAATAAATTATTATGTGTTATGTGTACAATCTAGAAAAATTAAGATTTTTATTTTATCTTCACTTATTCCTTCTCTGTACCCACTCCAGTATTCGTGGCTTCCCTGGTGTCTCAAACGGTAAATAATCTGCCTGCAATGCAGGAGACCTGGGTTGGGAAGATCCTCTGGAGAAGGAAATGGAAACCCACTCCAGTATTCTTGTCTGGAGAATCCCCATGGATGTTGGAGAATGGCGGACTACA
Source organism: Oreotragus oreotragus (assembly GCA_006410675.1). Lineage (NCBI taxonomy): Eukaryota > Metazoa > Chordata > Mammalia > Artiodactyla > Bovidae > Oreotragus > Oreotragus oreotragus. Next base: position 223,254 of record SJYX01022643.1, read on the forward strand.
GTCCATGGAGTTGCAGAGTCGGACACGACTGAGCGACTAAACACAGGACAACATCCCTTCTCTGATACTCTTCTTTTATGTAAGTCCAAGTTTCATACCTATGTAATTTCCTCCTTACTAAAGAACTTCTTTCAACATCTCTTGCAAGACAGTCTACTAGTAACAAATTCCCTCAATTTGTGTTTTTCTGGCAGTCTTTATCTTTCATTTCTGCAAGATATTTTTGCAAGGCACAGAATTCTAAAGTGGTAGGGTATTTTTCCTCAACATTTTCAATATTTTCTCCACAGTAATCATCTTTGCATGTTTTCTAAGGAGAAATGAGATAAAATTACTTCTATGGAAGTATCCATCTCTCAAGCTTCTTTCCTTTCAGGATTTTTTTTCCTTTGTCCTTTATTTTTCTATAATTTAAATATAACATGTATAAGTGAAGTTTTTTGGCATTTACCTTGCTTGTTGCTCTCAAAGCTTCTTGGATGTGTGGTTTGTAATTATCAGTCATTACTGTTTCAAATATTGTTTCTAATCCTTTTTCTCTTGTTTTCCCTTCTATTATTTCTATTGTCCATATGTCACATATTCTGCAGTTGTCCTACAGCTCTTGGATATTTTGGTTTTTTATTCCCCTGAGGCTTTTTGCCATTTGCTTTTTGCAATTTAGGAGATTACTAGTTAGATATCCTCAAGTCCGGGGAAGGCAATGGCACCCCACCCCAGTACTCTTGCCTGGAAAATCCAATGGACGTAGTAGCCTGGTGGGCTGCAGTCCATGGGGTCGCTAACAGTCGGATAGACTGAGCGACTTCACTTTCACTTTTCTCTTTCATGCATTGGAGAAGGAAATGGCAACCCACTCCAGTGTTCTTGCCTGGAGAACCCCAGGGCTGGGGGAGCCTGGTGGGCTGCCGTCTATGGGGTTGCACAGAGTCGGACACGACTGAAGTGACTTAGCAGCAGCAGCAGCATCCTCAAGTCAGAAATTCTTTCCTCAGCTGTGTCCTATCTGCTAACAAGCTCATCAAAGGTATTCTTTTTGTTACAGAGTTTTTGATCTTAAGCATTTCTTTCTGGGTCCTTCTTAAAAGTTTCATCTCTAATCTTATATCACCCATGTGTTCATGCATACTATCTACTTTTTCCACTGGATCCCTGAGCCTACTAATCGTAGCTGTTTTAAATTCCTTGTCTGATAATTCCAACATCATTGCCATTTTGGGGTCTGGTTCTGATGCATTCTCTCTCTCATGCATGTTTTGTCTTTTATCTATGTTTTTGCCTTTGAATGTGTCTTGGGTTTGTTTTTGGTAGTTGGGCAAGATATACTGGATAAAAGAAACTTCTGTAAGTAGGCTTAGAGTACTGTAGTGGCAAGTTGTGGAGGGAGAGAAAGCTGTAGGATAGTGCTATGTTTAGACCTCAGTTTTTCAGTCTGCCCATGCCTCTGGGACTGTGAACTGCACACAGTGCTTCTCATCCCCAGCCTCTCTTAGGAGGGACAGAATAGCTAAAGTGAACTGGCATTGGGTCTTTTTGTCTCTCCAAAGAGAAAATTGGAGCCGGCAGTGCTGCATATTTCTTTTCCCCCAGATTAATTAGGCTCTAATAATCCCCAGCAGTTTAGAATCTGGTTAAGCAGTTTCCTCTGAGAACAGGCCTTATTAAGAAAAACAAAATGCATTGGTGCATTTTAAAATGGCTCCTCTTCCTTTTTTGCATGCCTGAAGCCCAAGTGGAATTTTCCCTGGTATTCACTGTGAAAACTTGGTCAGGTTCCTGGAGGTAAATCTCACCAAATTGTGGAGGCTCCTCTCTGGCTAGGTTTTTTGGAGGTTTTAACTCTCAAATTTGCCCACAGTGGGCTTCTAGAAATGCATCAATAATAGTTCAGGCTTTCCTATTTCAACTAGTTTTGGAAGTTTCAGCTTATGGTTTTCTGATCAGGTATGTTGTAATTCTCTGTATTTACCTGTGAATAGCTCCAACTTGGGAACAATAATTTGTCCTTTGGTGCCACCACTACCCCTGAGGGATCTTAGAAGAGTTGTTGCTGTTTTTGGTTATTCAGTGTTTGGTTTTTTTCCCCCCATTGTTAGGATGGAGTGTTAGCCTCTAACAGGCTGAACAAGAAACTGGAAGTCCTATTCATAATAATTCCTGTTTTAGTGATCCCTTGCCAGTTACAGACTCAGCAATTTAGAAATTTAAGAACCATTTTTTTCCCTTAGATTTCTGAAGTGTGTTTTCCCATTTATTTTTTTCTTTTTTTTGTACCAGTGCTATGTAAGCTTTTAAGTGGAACTATAGTTAATTTACAACATTAGTTTCAGGTGTGCAGCAAAGGTATTCCGTATTTTTACAGATTATACACCATTAAAAGTTACTACAAGGTAATGACTACAATCCCCTGTGCTATACCATATATCCTTGTTTATTATTTGTTTTATGCATAGTAGTTTGAATCTCCTAATTCCATATTTCTAATTTATCCTCCCAGATTCTCTATCGCCTTGGTAATCATAAGTTTGTTTCCTATATCTGTGAATCTCCATTTTGCATATACACTGATTTTTATGATTTGTATTATTTTTAGCTTCCATATATAAGTGATATTCTACAGTATTTGTTTTTCAGTGTCCGAGTTATTTTACTAAGCATAATATTCCCAAAGTCTATCCATGTTGCTGCAAAAGCAGGAATTTCCAGGATCCTGTTTTAATAAATTGCCCTCCACTACCCTCCCTAACCCTCTTCCTTGTTTTACTTTTTCTTTAGTAATTTGCCACATTTCAATATACTGTAGGATTTAACTACTCATTTAGTTTGTCACCTATCTTCCATGAGTTAAAAAAAAAAAAACTCAAAAATATCCTGAGCAGGTATTCTTGAACCATTTTTATGACCTGTTTTAAACTGGTAGTCATTGACATTCACACACACTCTAAAAGATATGTATTGTTTACTCCCCTATTCCATTTTGTGTTATGGATGTCATATCTTATATCGTCATACTTATCTCTTCATTATTTATTGTAGTTATACTTGCTTTTATACTATTTTGTCTTTTAATCTACCATCTGGCTTATTTACCTCTAATCTTTACTATAGATTTTCCTTTCCAAGTGGAATTTTTCCTTTTCTATATATTCTATTCTTCATTGAGAGACGACCCCAGAGCATTTATCTTAGGGTAGGTATAATATTGATAAATTCTTGTATATTTTGCTTGTCTAGACGTTCTTTATCTCTTCTTGTATATAAACAATAATCTTGCTACCTAGAATATGCTAAGTAAAGGTTTTTCCCTTTCAGCACTATTCCCTTCTGGTGTGTACTTTCTGCAGAAGTATCAGCTGATAGTCTTAATGGTAATTCCTTTGTATATGATTATTTGTATTTCTCTAGGCACCTTTGGAATTGCCTCTTTAATTTCTGTTATTTTTAATTTTTATATTACTTTATGTGGATCTTTGGGAGGTTCACCTTATTATGATCTTCTGTGATTCCTATGAAAGTGAAAGTCACTCAGTCGTCCCACTCTTTGCGACCCCATGGACTGTATAGTTCATGGAATTCTCCAGGCCAGAATACTGGAGTGGGTAGCCTTTCCCTTCTCCAGGGGATCTTCCCAACTCAGGGATAATATCTAGGTCTCCTGCACTGCAGGTGGAGTCTTTACCAACTGAGCTATCAGCCAATCTATTTCCTCCTTCAAGTGTGGGGCACTTCCAGCTATAATTTCTTCATATTTGATTTCACATTTTTCACATTTTTGATTCCTTACTTGCTCTCTTGGACTTCTGTAACACTTGTAATGCAAATATTGGAATGTATATCTAGGTCTCCTGCACTGCAGGTGGAGTCTTTACCAACTGAGCTATCAGCCAATCTATTTCCTCCTTCAAGTGTGGGGCACTTCCAGCTATAATTTCTTCATATTTGATTTCACATTTTTCACATTTTTGATTCCTTACTTGCTCTCTTGGACTTCTGTAACACTTGTAATGCAAATATTGGAATGTTTAATTTAATCCTAGCCATCTCTTAAGTTGCTTTAATTTTGTAAATTGTTTTTCTTTCTGTCATCCTGATTGGGTGATTTCCATTATTCTATCATCTAGATGACATGTGTTCTTCTACATCACTTAGTGTCCTATTCATTTCTTCTAGTGTGTGTGCATTTCTGTTTTTTGAATTTCAGTTATTGAATTATTAATTTTTGACTGGGTCTTTTCTATATTTTCTAGTTCCCTGTTAAAATGTTAAGTATTTAGATTATTTTACCTAATTTAACAGTCTATTACCAATGTTTTGAATTCTTTATTTTGTAAGTGTTTTGTTTAAATTAGGTTTCATTATTTTGTCAGGGGTTTTCTCTTCCTCTTTCAACTGGATGTAGTTCTTCTGCCTTAAGATTTTAACTTTCTCTTCCTCTGTGCATTTAGGTAAAACATTTACCTATTGTGTTTTTGAAGGTGTACACTATTGTGGGAGTGTCCCAGTGCAGACTGCATGTGCCCAAGGCTTTTGGTGGAATGGCTGGATGTGAAGTAGATGCCAGTCATATCTTTCCTCAGGTTGTGCTGGCAGTTGCCATCTTGGTAGCACATTGGGCTGGAGATGGAGGAGCTGGCACCATGATAGAGGTGTAACTTCCTCTCTTCTCAGTGGCCATCACTGCCCTGTGATGCATAGGGTCTGATTCCAATTTGCTGGAGCAGAAGCCCTGAGGTTCAGGCTGCAGCTGACTTTGTTCTCTTCTCTGTGTGTTTTTCCTCTACCAGCACCATGTTCTTTGCCCAGAGGAAGGGCGTGATTAAGTAAGTGGGGCTTGTGCATATGTAGAGGTCCAGTGCACTGCCTGTGGAGATCTCTTCATCTCCACTCAGAATTCATGGTTGAGTCTTGTCTCTGGTCTTGGCCACCCCAGACTGTCTGTGATGTGGACTGAGTGCAGAGCATTTGCTTGGTCTGCGCTGGGGCACGTGGTGAGGTGCTCTTAGGACACCTGGCATTCACTAGAGCAGACTTTTCTCCACTCGGCCTTGGGGCCAAGTCGCCTTTGTCTCTCATGGCTCCTCACTGACCTCAGTCTCTCCTACTTTCCCTCTGTGTGAAACTGCCCTTCAGAGGGGTATGAGGGCGTGTTTTTTCTCTGCAAGTATCCTGGGTGAGCTGTATCAGAGTTGCCATCATCAGAAATCTGGGCTGCTTCTGGGACACCACNTTGCTATTCTTTGGAATTCTGCATTCAAATGGGTATATCTTTCCTTTTCTCCTTTGCCTTTCACTTCTCGTCTTTTCTCAGCTATTGTTAAGGCCTCCTCAGACAATCATTTTGCCTTTTTGCACTTCTTTTCCTTGGGGATGGTCTTGCTCACTGCCTGCTGTACAATGTCACGAACCTCTATCCATAGTTCATCAGGCACTCTGTCTATCAGATATAATCCCTTGAATCTATTTGTCGCTTCCACTGTATAATCATAAGGGATTTGATTTAGGTCATACCTGAATGGTCTAGTGGTTTTCCCTACCTTCTTCAATTTCAGTCTGAATTTGGCAATAAGGAGTTCATGATCTGAGCCACAGTCAGCTCCCTGTCTTATTTTTCCAACTGTATAGAGTTTCTCCATCTTTGGCTGCAAAGAATATAATCAATCTGATTTCAGTACTGACCATCTGGTAATGTCCATGTGTAGAAAGCAATGGCACCCCACTGCAGTACTCTTGCCTCGAAAATCGCATGGGTGGAGGAGCCTGGTAGGCTGCAGTCCATGGACTGTCTTATTTTTCCAACTGTATAGAGTTTCTCCATCTTTGGCTGCAAAGAATATAATCAATCTGATTTCAGTACTGACCATCTGGTAATGTCCATGTGTAGAAAGCAATGGCACCCCACTGCAGTACTCTTGCCTCGAAAATCGCATGGGTGGAGGAGCCTGGTAGGCTGCAGTCCATGGGGTCCCTAAGAGTCAGATATGACTGAGTGATTTCACTTTCACTTTTCACTTTCATGCACTGGAGAAGGAAATGGCAACCCAATCCAGTGGTCTTGCCTGGAGAATTCCAGGAACAGGGGAGCCTATGGGCTGCCATCTATGGGGTCGCACAGAGTTGGATACGACTGAAGTGACTTAGCAGCAGCAGCAGAAGAGTCTTCTCTTGTGTTGTTGGAAGAGGGTGTTTTCTATGACCAGTGTGTTCTCTTCGCAAAAACCTATTAGCCTTTGCCCTACTTCATTCTGTACTCCAAGGCCAAATTTGCCTGTTACTCCAGGTGTTTCTTGACTTTCTACTTTTGTATTCCAGGCCCCTATGATGAAAAGGACATCTTTTTGGGGTGTTAGTTCTAGAAGGTCTTGTAAGTCTTCATAGAACTGTTCAGCTTCTTCAGCGTTAACTGGTGAGGGTATATACTTTGATTACCGTGATATTGAATGGTTTGCCTTGGAAGTGAACAGAGATCATTCTGTCTTTTTGAGATTGCATCCAAGTATTGCATTTCAGACTCTTTTGTTGACTATGATGGCTACTCCATTTCTTCTAAGGGATTCTTGCCCACAGTAGTAGATTTTATGGTCATCTTAGTTAAATTCACCCATTCCAGTCCATTTTAGCTCACTGATTCTTAAAATGTCAGTGTTCACTTGACATCTCCTGTTTGACCACTTCCAATTTGCCTTGATTCATGGATCTAATATTCCAGGTTCCTATGCAATATTGCTCTTTACAGCATCAGACTTTACTTCCATCACCCATCACATCCACAACTGGTTGTTGGTTTTGCTTGGCTCCGTCTCTTCATTCTTTCTGGAGTTATTTCTCTACTGATGTCCAGTAGCATATCAGGCACCTACCAACCTGGAGAGTTCATCTTTCAGTGTCCTATCTTTTTTTCCTTTTCATACTGTTCATGGGGTTCTCAAAGCAAGAATACTGAAGTGGTTTGCCATTCCCTTCTCCAGTGGACCACGTTTTGTCAGACCTTTCCACCATGACCCATCCGTCTTGGGTGGCCCTACACAGCATGGCTCATAATTTCATTGAGTTAGACAAGGCTGTGGTCCATGTGATCAGATTGGTTAGTTTTCTGTGATTGTGGTTTTCAGTCTGTCTGCCCTCTGATGGAGAAGGATAAGAGGCTTATGGACGCTTCCTGATGGGAGAAACTGACTGAGGGGGAAACTGGCTACCTCCCCTTAAAATCTATTTGAAGATAGTACGTAACTATAAAGATACTCAGAATCAAAAGGGCAACGATTCCAGAGGGAAGGGAAAGGCTGTTAAATGATTTCAACATCCTACATTATTTTCCCCTCAGAACATTCAATGAATAGGCTAAAAACACAAAAGCAACTGGTAAGAGATAAAAACCATAGCCCAGTTCTCTGCTGCTTCAAGAAAGGAGGAGAACCAAAACTTGTGTTTGGAGCTTATAAATATATCTAGGACCTGAAAGGCCAAGATCCCATAGAGAAGAGGAGTGCAAAGAAGAGAGTGCAATGGTCTGAAATGCTTATCTCTTTGAGGGACTCGCTATGTCATAAATGGCGATGATTTAGAGAAACCAAAGAGAAAGTAACAACTCAAAGTTTGAAAGAGCTAAACCAAGGTCTTGGTAGTTTCATGGGGAGATAAAAAGAAGGCTGAGCTGATTAATCACCAAAGAAGATGAAAACTAGTGAAAACGTCCAGTCTTCAGTGGAGCACCTGGAGGTTTGCCTCCTAGGTATAGGGGGAAACTGGAAGAACAGCTGACTCTAAAAGACTGCAGCTCAGCCTCAAAACAGTTCATTGGATTAAATTAGTACACCCTCACCTAACAGTCTCACGAAGTTAAAGGTTCACCTAGAGCGACTTCACTTTCACTTTTCACTTTCATGCATTGGAGAGGGAAATGGCAACCCACTCCAGTGTTCTTGCTTGGAGAATCCCGAGGATGGGGGAGTCTGGTGGGCTTCCATCTATGGGGTCGCACAGAGTCGGACACAATTGAAGTGACTTAGCAGTAGCATCACTGCTCGTGTATAACATTCAGTATTTAATTAAAATCACAAGGCACAAGCAGCAGGACCAAAGAGGGGGAAACCCCAGAAACTAGAGAGAGATCCACAAGTGAGGTAAATATTGATGTTTTAGCCACAGACTTTGAAGAACTGTGGATAACATGTTCAAAAAAATGTGCATCCAGTGAGAAAATTTCACTGGAAAACAAAAATTTATTTTAAAAATCAAATTTGAGAAGCTACGATTCAAATCAAGAACTCAGATGTGTTTTAAAAAGATTCAGACACAGCTGAAAGGAGGATTAACATTTTGGAAAACAGGCAAATAGAAAATATTTAATATACATGTTATTGGTATATTTTAATGAAAAGACATATGTAATATATATGCAACTGAAGCCTCAGACGAGGAGGTGAGACAATAAGTCAGATGAAACATGTGAAAAGATAATGATCAGAAACCTTTCAAAGCTGAACATGACTTCAAACCACATATCAAGATGCATTATAAGTTCCAAGAGTTTAAACAAAAAAGAAAAAAGTACCCAGGCACATCATAGTAATACTGCTGCACACTAAAGGTGTAAAAAATATTTCAAACAGCTAAAATTAAGACAATAAGACATATTACTTTAAGAAAAGCAACAGTAAGAAAGACGGTGGTTGACTTAATAGAAACAATAGAAGTCAGGAGATAATGAATTAACATTTTTAAAGAGCTGAAGGAAAATACTGGCCACCCTAGAATTCTAAATCCACTAGAAACAAACAGAAATCAAACACATTTCCAGACAAAGCAACACCGACAGAATTATTTGTCACCATCAGATGTATACTAAAATAAATATTAACGCAATTTCTTCAAGCATACTATAGAGGAATGAATACATACACTTACAACACAAATGCACACACACACACATATTTATTCCCAGATGGAAGAATGGAAATAAGAGAGAATGAATAACAAAGTGAAACAGGTACATGTGGGTAAATCTAAATGAATATTAATGTTGCAAGCAATAATGATAATACCTTATTGGGTATAAAATTAAAACACTTAACAATAACCTAGCAGAGGGCAGATGGATTTCAAGCATTCTAAGTTTACTAAACATAAGAGAAGTGCTAAAGGTATTCATTTATGCTGCTGCTGCTGCTGAGTCGCCTCAGTCATGTCCGACTCTGTGCGACCCCATAGACAGCAGCCCATCCCCGTCCCTGGGAGTCTCCAGGCAAGAACACTGGAGTGGGTTGCCATTTCCTTCTCCAATGCAGGAAAGTGAAAAGTGAAAGTGAAGTCACTCGGTCGTGTCCGACCCTTAGCGATCCCATGGACTGCAGCCCACCAGGCTCCTCCGTCCATGGGATTTTCCAGGCAAGAGTACTGGAGTGGGGTGCCATCAAAGATACATGTTGAAATCTCTAGGATAATACTATAAGAATTAAAAATAATTCACATCTAATAAGCGGAAAAGGGGAAAATAGAACAGTAGAGATAAAAATAGCGATTAACCCAAAACAAGGTGAGAAAGAAGAAAAACCAAACAGAGAAAGTGGGACAATCTGAAAACAAATAACTAGTAACAAATATCAGAATGAACTTTAAAAACTTTACTATGTGCTATTTATAAATGATTCTTTTTAGAATAAAAGATACAAATTTCTAGTTAAAAAAAAAAATGTCATGGGCAATGAAATGTACAGCATAGAGAATATATTAAATAACAGTATGGTGACACATGGTAGCTAGATTTATCATACTGGTCATTTTGTAAAGTATAGAAATATCAAGTCACTATGTTATATACCTGAAGCTAATATTGTAATCCAATTATACCTCAATTAAAAATTAACAAATTAATACCTCACCTCAAAACTAAGGACAAAAATATGTAGAAAGTGAAAGGATGGAACAAAGTGATACCACAAAAATATCAAACAAAATAAAACTGCTGCTGTACTAATCAAAAATAGACTAAGGCAAGAAACATTACTTGTAGATAAAAAGAGACATTTTATATTTTGAAACAGCTTAACTGATCAGGAAAAGATAAAAAATTTAAATCTGTATTAGCCCATACCAGAAATTCAAAATAAAGCAAATTTTGCGAAACTAACAAAAAACAGATAACTTCACAACCACAATGAGAGACTTTAATATGCATGTCTCAAAAGTTGACAGGTCGAGTAGCCAGAAAAATCAGTAACGACAGAAACAATCTGACTAGCAGGTTAATATGAAAGTGAAAGTGATAGCCGCTCAATCGTATCCGACTCTGCGGCCCCATGGTCTACACAGTCCATGGAATTCTCCAGGCCAGAATCCTGGAGTGGGTAGCCTTCCCCTCCTCCAGGGGATCTTCCCCACCCAGGGATAGAACCCAGGTCTCCCACACTGCAGGCAGATTCTTTACCAGTTGAGCCACAAGGGAAGCCCAAGGATACTGGAGTGGGTAGCCTATCCCTTCTCCAGCGGATCTTCCCGACCCAAGAATCGAACCAGGGTCTCCTGCATTGCAGGTAATTCTTTACCAGCTGAGCCATGAGGGAACCCATGGTTAATGTACTTGACAGAACTGGTGAATAAACACTGTACACGTAATAAAGTGAAGTTGCTCAGTCGTGCCCGACTCTGTGCAACCCCGTGGACTGTAGCCCACCAGACTCCTCCGTCTCTGGGATTCTCCAGGCAAGAACACTGGAGTGGGTGCCATTTCCTTCTCCAGGGGATCTTCCTGACCCAGGAATCGGACCCAGGTCTCCCGCATTGCAGGCAGATGCTTTAACCTCTGAGCCCCCGGGGAAGCCCTGATAATAAGTGAATTCATACTCATTCCAAATACATAGGGAACAGTTATCTTGAACCCCAAAAATGACCACATCCTAGACCATAAAGCAAGATTCAATAAATTTCAAAGAGTAGAAAAGTGGATGGATGTTCTAAAAATCACTGTGAAACTAAACTAGCTGGTGTATGGGGATGATCCGGAGGGATGATGTGGGGTGGGAGGTGGGGGGGGGTTCATTTTTGGGAATTCATGTACACCCATGATGGATTCATGTCAATGTATGCCAAAACCAATACCTGTCTCTTATACACATCTCCCAGCATTTCTCATGATGTGCTCTGCATATAAGTTAAATAAGCAGGGTGACAATATACAGCCTTGACGTACTCCTTTTCCTATTTGTTACCAGTCTGTTGTTCCATGTCCAGTTCTAACTGTTGCTT
>SJYX01022643.1:234880-267824 GCA_006410675.1 Oreotragus oreotragus
TGTTAAAAATGATGTCCAAAGGGGATTATAAAATATTTTTAATAAATGTCAATAAAGATTTAATATATTAAAATTTGTAATGTATAGATAAGGTAATATTTATGTTAAATGTTTAGTTTTAAAAGCATATATTAGTTTTAAAGCATATATCAGAAAAGGAAAAGTTTACAAAGCAATGACCTAAGAGTCCCCATTATAAAAAAAAATAGCAAATTAAACCCAAGGAAAGTAGTAGCAAATTTTTTTTCAATTCATTTTATGAAAACAGCCTAACTTCATTACCCAAGGATGTAATAAGAAAAGCTACAGACTAATTTTTCTCACAAGCATCTGTAAGAAAATTACACAAATACTTTGAGATCATATTCAACAATGACTGAAAGTACATCATGGCCAAGCATAAGTTTATTTCAGGAAAGCAAGGTTGACTTAATACTTGAAGTAATCAGTATGTTTAATTAAAAAAGATTCATATGATCTCAACAGATGCTAAAATTAAAAAAAAAATTAGCAAACTACAAATAAAAGGAACATTATCAATCTGATGACGTATACAGACAAAGAAACCTACAGTTAACGTCATGCTGGTGAAAGAGTAAAACTATTACCCCCTCAAGATCAGGAATGAAACAAAGATGTTTAATATGATCACTTATATTCTACATCATTCATAAGGTCCTTGACTTTGCAAGAGGCAAAATAATAAAAAAATAATAATACATTTAAAAAGATAGGGAGAAACGGTCAAAGACATGATTTCATATAAAGAAGAAAATTATAAGTAAATTTCTAAAATTGAGAAATGAAGGATTTCCAGACAAAACTCTATATGCAAACATCAATTTCACTTCTACTTATCAACAGCAAAAGTTTAGAAAATGAAATAAGTGCGAATATTCGGCAGCATCGAAAACATCAGTCAAGAAAAATAATCTAACAACCTCTATTATGAAAATTACCATTACTGAAAGAACTTAAAGAGTTAAACAAATGAGATACACCATATTTATGCATTGAAAAATAGCATTGTCAAGATTAACCTATAAACGCAACATAATCCAAGCAAATATCCCAGTGGCATTCTAATGGGAATTGGCAAACTGATCCTAAAATGCATATAAAGGTGCAAACAATTCAAGCCAGTCTTGAAGTATAAAGATGTAGGACTTACACTGTTATCGATAGATATCAAGACAAGTTAGAGAGCTATAATAACTAATGAAGTGTGGTATTAGAAAAAGACTTTTAAAAATAGAATAAAACAGAGAAGGAACAGAACAGCACATACACAATCACGTGATTCATAAGAAAGATCCCACTTCCACACAGTACACTTAAAAGAATCATCTTTGAAAGTAACAGTGCCTGCTGATATCTCCAACTGGGAAGAAAAGGTATCTTGTCCCACCCCTCATACCATTCACAAAAAACAAATTCCAAGTAGAGACTAAGTGTGCAGGTAAATAAAGCTTCTAGAATTTTACACTGGAAAACACCTTTATGATCTTGGGTGTAGGAAAGGGGTCTAATATAGCATGCCAAAGAATGATCAATTGGGAGACATTAAAATTAAGAATGTTATTTGTCAAAAGAAACCATGAATGGGATGAAAAGATGACCCAGAAAGGTGGAGGAAATACATTTATCCAAGAGATTCCCATCTCCAGATAAACCAATAGAAAAATGGCAAAAATAAAAAAACCAACCCCGATGGAGATATTTGATAAAAGGATATCTAAAGGTCTAAGGAAATGCAAAAATGCAGTACGATATACTCCACACACTCCAGATTTGTTCAAATGAAAAAAGGCAGGAAAACAAAAACCAGCGCCAAGTGCTGGCAAAGATGAGAAACAAGGGACACATATACAGCTCGCGGGAATAACGTCAATCGGGAGGCCCACTGCAAAACAGGCAGGTGCTAATGATGCTGGATTTGCACCTGCTACATATTATGACCCAGAAATTCCATTCTTCTAGATGTCCAGCAGAAATGACTGCATGTTTAAACCGTAAGACCTGCAAAAGAATTCTGACTGCAGCATTACTTGTATAGCCCCAAACCAGAAACAACCCAAATGTCCCTCAACAATAAAGTGTGGCAATTAATATAATGGCATCACATATTGGAGCAAAGCAAGTGAATAATTGACAGCTGTGTACAACCAGATGGGTGGCTATCACAACAGACTGCTGAACAAAAGGAAGCTGGTCAACTAAGAACATTCCATGGAGTGTGTTTAAACAAGGTTCAAAATCAGGCAAAAGGAATCTTCTGTGATAGGAATCCTGATAACGATAGTGTTTGAGGAGTGAGGCATTTAGGTACCGAGGGGACAGATAAGGGCTTCAGGGGTGCTGGTGACCCTCTGCTGCTGCTGCTGCCGCTAAGTCACTTCATTCGTGTCCGACTCTGTGCAACCCCATAGATGGAAGCCCACCAGGCTCCCCCGTCCTCTAAATTCCATTTATTTAATAGCTGACAGCTACATGAGTGTCCACTTTGCAAAATTTAACTAAACTACAAATTCATGATTCCTACATTTTTCTAATTTATGCTGTTTCCCCCACCCCCTCTTTTTTTTTTTTTTTCCATAAAGCAAAAAATGGAAACATTCTCTCAAGGAGAGAAGAGGCATGCAGGATTTCAGAATCACCTTGTAAAGTAAATGGCAATATTTTAGTAAAAAGCTACATGGCCTGAAGCCCTGTTCCTACTGACACAGACAACAGCAGAAAGCAGAGATAAGAACCACATTAGAGTCAAAAGGAGCATTTAACGGGGGGCTGGCTTAACTCTGCAGAGAGTAACACAAAACTGTTCACCTAAGCTGATATGACAGGATAAACAGCCCCACAGACACTCTGCCCTCAGTAGCTGACTCAACAGCCGAGGCTGACAGATTTACAATGGAGACCTGAATCCTCAGATCAAAAACTGTGTGCTCTGTTTGGGGCTTGATGACCTACAGTATACACTGAAACCCTTAAATCAACACATTTATGGCATTTACGGCAAAGCACTCCGACGGGTCTTGCTTGGTCAAACAAGCCTTGTCTTGAATCTGAGCTCAGCTAAAAGCTGGGCCATGAAAGGCAAGCATTTGCTAACAGGAGAAGACGAGTGCTCCATTTCTGTTCAACTGCTTAATGGAAATCCTGCTTGCATGATGGGGGTAAAGAAAAAACATGGCATAAATATATAGAGATGTACTTAATTTTTCAGACCTATCATATCAGTGTTAGAAAAGACATTTATCCAGTGACCCCATAGCTGCTGTTACTACGCTGGTGGTGGTGCTCGGTCGTGTCTGACTCTCTGAGAACCCCATGGACTGTAGCTCGCCAAGGTCCTCTGCTTATGGGATTTCCCAGGCAAGAATACCAGAGTGCATTGCCATTTCCTTCTCCAGGGGTCTCCCCGACCCAGGGATCGAACCGGCATCTCTTGTGTCTGTTGCTTGCCAGGCAGATTTTTACCACCATGCCTCCTGGGCACAATTCAGTGTCTGTCTGGGTTGGATCTAAGTGGCATTCACAATACCGCTTTCTTGAGGGACAATGACACACTATATCATAGCCATTAAATATGAATGCTCTGTAACAGTGTTTTTTAAACCATTTTGACTAAAAGCCATGTCTAAAAAAATTAGCATACACACTGTATACATTTTATAACCTGCCTCAGTGTATGCACACATACATGTCCACACTGCAAAATTTTATGAACCACACTTCCTAGATATCAGTAATCTGGTATTGTCTCTTTACACTAGTTTTATGCTACTCTGTAATATTTCCTTTCTCAGTGCTGCTGCTGCTGCTGCTAAGTCGCTTCAGTCGTGTCCGACTCTGTGCGACCCCATAGACAGCAGCCCACCAGGCTCCACCGTCCCTAGGATTCTCCAGGCAAGAACACTGGAGTGGGTTGCCATTTCCTTCTCCAGTGCATGAAAGTGAAAAGTCAAAGTGAAGTCACTGAGTCGTGTCCAACTCTCAGCGACCCCATGGACTGTAGTCCACCAGGCTCCTCCGTCCATGGGAGTTTCCAGGCAAGAGTATTGGAGTGGGGTGCCATTGCAAGTGTTTGTTATAACAATTAAACTGATTCATGACCCACTAATTGATCACAACTCAGAAGTTTGAAAAAGGTATTTTCTCTAGGAAACAGAATTTTTTTTTTCCAAATTGGTGAGCCAGGCAATGTTTTTCTAAACTAATATATGTAACTGACATGTAACATTATGTTAGTTTCAGGTATACAACATAATGATGTGATATATGTATATATAGCAAAATGCTCAGCACAATACATCCGGTTAATGTCCATCACCACACGCAGCTACATTTTCTCTCTTGTGATGAGATCTTTTAAGATTTATTCTGGGACTTCCCTGGTGGTCCAGTGGCTAAGATACTGTGCTCCCAATGCATGGGACCTGGGTTTGATCCCTGGTCAAGGAACTCGATCCCACGTACAGCAACTAAGAATACATACGCTGCAAGTAAAGATCCTGCAGCTTCAACCAAATGATCCTACATGCTGCAACTAAGACCTGGCATAGCCAAATAAATGCTTTTTTTTAAAAAAGATTTACTTTGTTAGAAACATTCAAAGACATGATATCTATTATTAACTACATTATTAACTACAGCACACATAGGAATGCCATACATTCCTATCCCAGGCTATCTTTTTTTTTTTTTTTTTTTCCATTTCACTGATTCTGCAAATGTGGTGAGCACAAGAATTATTGAAACTGTAAATGTCAAGGATTCCAGTCTCAGAGGTTCTAATTCAGTAGATCTAAAGTGGGGAATTTGGAATTTTAGCCAACCAGTCAATAGAAAAGGAATCCTTTTGGTTTGCTCTCACTGTGTATGTTAGGAAGCTTCAAGATAGGAGACGAATAGACAATTGAAACTGTAAATGTCAAGGATTCCAGTCTCAGAGGTTCTAATTCAGTAGATCTAAAGTGGGGAATTTGGAATTTTAGCCAACCAGTCAATAGAAAAGGAATCCTTTTGGTTTGCTCTCACTGTGTATGTTAGGAAGCTTCAAGATAGGAGACGAATAGACCTATCTTGTTCAATACAGTAGCTGTTACTGGCACTTGTAAAGTAGCTGGTCTGAACTGAACATGCAGTAACTGTAAGATGCAAACTTGATTTTGAAGACTTGTGTGTAAAATAAAAATAAAGTATCTCGTTAATCATTTTGGTATTGGTTATATTTTGCAATAACATTTTTGATATACTGGATTAAATAAAATAGACTACCAACACAAATCTCACCCATTTCTTTTGCTTTCTTTTTAACATGCTGCTACTGCTACTGCTGCTAAGTCGCTTCAGTCGTGTCCGACTCTGTGTGACCCCAGAGACGGCGGCCCACCAGGCTCCCCCGTCCCTGGGATTCTCCAGGCAAGAACACTGGAGTGGGTTGCCATTTCCTTCTCCAATGCATGAAAGTGAAGTTGCTCAGTTGTGTCCAACTTAGCGACCCCATGGACTGCAGCCTACCAGGCTCCTCCGTCCATGGGATTTTCCAGGCAAGAGTACTGGCTGGAGTGGGGTGCCATCGCCTTCTCTGCTTTTTGACATGAGTACTAGAAAATTTGAAATGACACATGTTGACTTGCATTATATTCTACCAAACAGCACTGTGCCAGAGCAGAGTTGGAATTCCATGCATCAAAAAAAGAAAGGAAGAAAGAAATAGAAGATTCATGGGGGAGAAAAACCTACTTTTGCTGTCATCATCTCAAAATTAAAAATCCACTGCAGACTAAAATTAGATTCATCAAAATAAATATCTTCAAAGACACAAATGAAGAGCATATGAACGTGGAACCATATAATCCATCACCAAGCAGTCTTGATTCACAACATCGTCCCACATGTCATCATCCCGACAATCACTGAAAAGCGGCTTCACAGTGTGAAGTCATCCTCTAAGCCAGCTGTGGAGGCTCTGTCTCCCGCCAACTGCTCACTGACAGGCATTTAGTGTGCTCACTTGCACTGGCTGCTTGGAAGCCATGTGCAGTCATGGCTGGCAGACACGGAGAGGTGTGTAGCAACAAGACAACTGACAGATACAGTAGTGAATCAACAAGCTAGATAACGCACCCAACACGCACTGTAAGGAGCAAATAGTGACTGCTCCAGAGACAGTCAGACTCTGTGCAGTGGGCCCCGCACACAATGAACACTGATCACGGAGTGTGCAAGGCAAGCTGCCCAATGCGCTGACCTGTCAGCTACTTCACGCTGAATGCCTGGTTGCCTTAAACTTGTTTTCTCTGGGAGTCTATGAGCTCTTCACAGAAAGGGTCCAGAATTTGTTCATCCCTATCGTAGTTAGGACTTTCAGTTCAAAGTGAGAAGAGTTAAATTAGATTAACCGAAAAAAAAAGAAAAAAAAAAGGAGGTGGGGAGTTATGGCTCATGGAAAGGCCAACATACTTTCATTTCAGGCATAATTGGACGTCAAGGCTGTGATGACCTTATTCTACATGACAAGATGGCTGCCACTCCAGAGTTAGAGGGCATCCTCTTTGCTTTCCCCAGGTATCCCAGAATTAATTTTATTGGCTCTGATGCTGTCAGATGTCCCTGAGCCAATCACTGCAGTCAAGGACAGCTGATGTTCTGACTGGAAAACAAAGTCACCTCCATCCAATTCCAAGGTGCAGGTAAAGAAGGTTTGTCCCCAAGGAACACTTCAATGTTCTTACCAAAAGATTGGAAAAAGGGATGCTGGGCAGATTAAAAAAAAAGTATAGGTGGCCAGTGCTGTTTCTATACCTATATCTCTAATCTGATATATAAAGGATAAAAGATATATAACTTATGAGTATTATCAATGAATGCACACATGCATAATATCTAATTCATGATGTATGTCAAACATGGAGATGATGTATCTATTTCTAAATCACCAGGATATTAAGTACACACATTCACGTAACGAGTGGTCATCGAGTGTCTACTATTTGCCAGAGATTACTCCAGCTGCTGGAGACATAGCTGTGCAGCAGCAGAGATGAAGCTGCAGGCTTCTGGAACCCAGATTTAAGAGGGAAAGGCAGAAAAGCAAGGTAATCAACAAGTCAGCCGGGTAGTGGTAAAGAGGAGGAATGAAATAAAGCAAGGTCAGGGGATGGCGCGTGACGGGGTGTCAGGGAGGAGCTTTCCGCAATAATGACCTCTGCACAGAGAGCTGAAGTGCCAGGAAGTGGTAAAAGCAACTGGGTGAGTGTCTGGGCGAAGATCATACAAAGTGCAGGCACAGGAGTGGGGGCCTCTGGGAATGCTGAAAGGGCCCAGACACCAGAAGGGCTGGGGTGGAGCAGACGACGGGAGGAGAGAGTGGACCTCAGGCCAAGGGTGCCAGACCACACAGGGCCTTGGTAAGACATTTGGATGACATCCCATGGGTCATGGAAAGCCATTCACTGGTGGGGAAAGGAAGGTGAAATCACCTGGCTACTTGAGAAAAACAGCGTCTAGGAATATGAGTTAAATGAGCATCAGCAGGATGGAAGCTGCTGCAGGAGTTCAGGACAGTGGCTCAGGTCACAGTGGTGACAATGAAGGTGGGAAGTGGCTGGAATCGGGTACTGAATCGACCTGTGGGCAATGACACTTACCTGGACTTATGTATAAGATCACCAGCGTTTACATTTCCTCACAAGCTAGTGGGGTCATTTATATAGCCTGCCCATCACACTAAAAATGAGTCTCATCCCACTCCTGGGAATACACTCGGAGAAAACCATAATTCAAAAAGACATCCCCCCACCCCCCGACCAATGTTCACT
This sequence comes from Oreotragus oreotragus, assembly GCA_006410675.1. Classification (NCBI taxonomy): domain Eukaryota; kingdom Metazoa; phylum Chordata; class Mammalia; order Artiodactyla; family Bovidae; genus Oreotragus; species Oreotragus oreotragus. The sequence continues at coordinate 242,707 of SJYX01022643.1, forward strand.
GCAGCACTATTTACAATGGCAAGAAATGGAAGCAGCCTAAATGTCCATCAACAGAGGAATGGATAAAAGAGATGTGGCACATATATACAATGAAATATTACCCAGCCATACAAAAGAACAAAATGTGGTAGACAAGAATGGACGTAGGGACTGTCATACAGAATGAAGTAAGTCAGGAAGAGAAAAATATGGTATATTAACACATATATGTGGACTCTAGAAAAATGGTATAGATTATCTTATTTGGAAAAGACCCTGATGGTGGGAAAGATTGAGGGCAGGAGGAGAAGGGGATGACAGAGGATGAGATGGCTGGATGGCATCACCGACTTGAGGGGTATGAGTTTAAGCAAGCTCTGGGAGTTGGTGATGGATGGGGAAGCCTGGTGTCTCGCAGTCCATGGGGTCGCAAAGAGTAGGACATGACTGAGTGACTAAACTGAACTGATCTTATTTGCAAAGTGGAAACAGAGACACAGACATAAAAAAACAAATGTATGATTACCAACGGGGAGAGGGAAAGGGGTGAGATGAATTGGGATATTGGCACTGACATATATACACTGATCAGTTCTGTTCAGTTGAGTTGCTCAGTCACACCTGACTCTTTGTGACCCACGGACTGCAGCATACCAGGCCTCCCTGCCCATCACCAACTCCTGGACTTTACTCAAACTCACGTCCATTGAGTCGGTGATGCCATCCAACCATCTTATCCTCTGTTGCCCCCTTTTCCTCCTGCCCTCAATCTTTCCCAGCATCAGGGTCTTTTCAAATGAGTTGTTCTTCACATCAGGTGGCCAAAGTATTGGAATTTCAGCTTCAGCATCAGTCCTTCCAATGAATATATCAGGACTGACTTCTTTTGGGATGGACAGGTTGGATCTCCTGGCAGTCCAAGGGACTCTCAAGAGTCTTCTCCAATACCACAGTTCAAAAGCATCAATTCTTGGCATTCAGCCACAGGGCTTCCCTTGTGGCTCAGACGGTAAAGCATCTGCCTACAATGTGGGAGACCTGGGTTCGATCCCTGGGTTGAGAAGATCCTCTGGAGAAGGAAATGGCAACCCACTCCAGTACTCTTGCCTAGAAAATCCCATGGACAGAGGAGCCCAGTAGGCTACAGGGGTTGCAAAGAGTCGGACATGACTGAGCAACTTCACTTCACTTCACTTTCTTTATATTTCAACTCTCAGATCAATACGTGACTACTGGAAAACCTATAGCTTTGACTAGATGGACCTTTGTTGGCAAAGTAATGTCTCTGTTTTTTAATATGCTGTCTAGGTTGGTCATAACTTTTCTCCCAAGAAGCAAGTGTCTTTTAATTTCATGGCTGCAGTCACCATCTGCAGTGACTTTGGAGCCCAGAAAAATAAAGTCAGCCACTGTTTCCCCATGTATTTGCAGTGAAGTGATGGGACCAGATGCCATAATGTTAGTTTTCTGAATGTTGAGTTTTAAGTCAACTTTTTCACTCTCCTCTTTCACTTTCATCAAGAGGCTCTTTATATTTTCTTTGCTTTCTGCCATAAGGGTGGTGTCATCTGCATATCCGAGGTTATTGATATTTCTCCCACCAGTCTTGATTCCAGCTTGTGCTTCATCCAGTACAGCATTTCTCATGATGTACTCTGCATATAAGTTAAATAAGCAGGGTGACAAAATACAAACTTGATGTACTCCTTTCCCCATTTGGAAGCAGTCTGTTGTTCCATGTCCAGTTCTAACTGTTGCTTCTTGACCTGCATACAGATTTCTCAGGAGGCAGGTCAGGTGGTCTGGTATTCCCATCTCTTTCAGAATTTTCCACAGTTTGTAGTGATCCACACAGTCAAAGGCTTTGGTTTAGTCAAGAAAGCAAATGTTTTTCTGGAACTCTCTTGCTTTTTCAAAGATCCAATGGATGTGGCAATTTGATATCTGGTTCCTCTGCCTTTTCTAGCTTGAACATCTGGAAATTCATGGTTCACATACTGTTGAAGCCTGGCTTGGAGAATTTTGAGCATTACTTTGCTAGTGTGTGAGATGAGTGCAATTGTGGAGTAGTTTGAGCATTCTTTGGCATTGCTTTTCTTTGGGATTGGAATAAAAATTGACATTTTCCAGTCCTGTGGCCACTGCTGAGTTTTCCAAATTTCCTAGCATATTGAGTGCAGCACTTTCACAGCATCATCTTTCAGGATTTGAAATAGCTCAACTGGAATTCCATCACCGCCACTAGCTTTGTTCGTAGTGATGCTTCCTAAGGCCCACTTGACTTCACATTCCAGGATGTCTGGCTCTAGGTGAGTGATCACACCATTGTGATTATCCTGGTCTTGAAGATCTTTTTTGTACAGTTCTGGGTATTCTTGCCACCTCTTCTTAATATCTTCTGCTTCTATTAGGTCCATACCACTTCTGTCCTTTATGGAGTCCATCTTTGCATGAAATGTTCCCTTGGTATCTCTAATTTTCTTGAAGAGATCTCTAGTCTTTCCCATTCTGCTCTTTTCTTCTATTTCTTTTCATTTATCGCTGAAGAAGGCTTTCTTATCTCTTCTTGCTATTCTCTGGAATTCTGCATTCAGAGGCTTATATCTTTCCTTTTCTCCTTTGCTTTTCACNTCTTTGCATTGATTGCTGAAGAAGGCTTTCTTATCTCTTCTTGCTATTCTTTGGAACTCTGCATTCAAATGGGTATATCTTTCCTTTTCTCCTTTGCTTTTAGCTTTTCTTCTTTTCTCAGCTATTTGTAAGGCCTTCTCAGACAATCATTTTGCCTTTTTGCATTTCTTTTTCTTGGGGATGGTCTTGATACCTGCCTCCTGTACAATGTCACGAACCTCCATCCATAGTTCATCAGGCACTCTGTCTATCAGATCTAGTCCCTTAAATCTATTTCTCACTTCCACTGTATAATCATAAGGGATTTGATTTAGGTCATACCTGAATGGTCTAGTGGTTTTCCCTACTTTCTCAATTTCAGTCTGAATTTGGCAGTAAGAAGTTCATGATCTGAGCCACAGTCAGCTCCCTGTCTTGTTTTTGCTGACTCTATAGAGCTTCTCCATCTTTGGCTGCAAAGAATATAATCAGTCTGATTTTGGTATTGACCATCTGGTAATGTCCTTGGGTAGAGTCTTCTCTTGTGGTGTTGGAAGAGGGTGTTTGCTATGACCAGTGCTTTCTCTTGGCAATACTCTGTTAGCCTTTGCCTTGCTTCATTTTGTACTCCAAGGCCAAATTTGCCTGTTACTCCAGGTATTTCTTGACTTTCTAAGAAGACCTATAAGACTTTCTAGAGCAAACATCCATAAAAGATGTCCTTTTCATTATAGGAATGAAATTCTGGAATGCAAAAGTAGGAAGTCAAGAGATACACTATGCTACTGTGTGTAAAACAGATAACCAATGAGAACCTACTGTATGGCACAGGGAACTCTACTCAATGTTCTGTGCTGATCTAAACGGGAAGGAAATCCAAGGAAGAGGAAATATATGTATATGTGTGGCTCATTCACTTTGCTGTACAGCCGAAACACAGCATTGTAAAGCAACTATACTCAAATTTTAAAGAAAAATGTCTTACCTTATTTGCACTCTCATGGTTCTTTAAACACACCTTAGCAATTACATTAACTTGTGTCTATATATCCCTGCCACCAATCCTCCCCACAATGACAACAGAATATCCTAGGATTAAAGATCCACATTATCATTTTGGTATTTCTAAAATCTATAATAGGACTTAGGCACACAAAACATTTATTTGGAATAAATGTTTTGGATCAGAAGGACGGGTAGATGGGTGGAAAAGAGGAAGGAAGAGAGAGGAAGAAGAAATACTAAAATAGCGAGAAGAAATACTAGTAATTCATTGCTGAGAGCTAAGAAGTGGGCCCTGAAGTGACCTTGGCTTTGCTTACCTGGTATATTTATAAAGAGACTGAGTAATTTAAAGAATGTTGCAAATTATATAGGACCATATATAATTTCACTCTTAGATGAAGGGTCTATTCAAACAAGGGATGACAGAAATAGATTCAGTGATCAGGTAAGCCGGTAAATCTATGCGTATGAGAAACTTAGGTTCCTTACCTAGCATTCCAGTTAAAACAGAGTTCCAGAGTACTGGCTCTGAGTACCCCACGTCATGCATCACACTTGCACTGGTCACCTGTTTTACATGTGGTGATATAGATGTTTCAATGCTATTCTCTCAAATCATCGCACCCTCACCTTCTCCCACAGAGTCCAAAAGTCTGTTCTTTACATCTGAGTCTCTTTCAATATATGGCAATATGGCAAAAATCACCACAATATTGTAAAGTTATTATCTTCCAATTAAAATAAATTAATTAAAAAACAAACAGACAGAGCTCCAAACTTCCCTGAGTACCTTGCCTCTCCAAGTACTAAGCAATTAATGTATAATAGGTCACCCAATTCCATGCAGGTGACAGAGAGATCTACTATATCTTTACAAGGTTCCTAGGTTGAACGTTATTGCTCAGTCACAAACTCACGTCCGGCTCTTTGTGACCCCATGAACTGCAGCACGCCAGGCTTCCCTGTCCTTCACTATCTCCGGGAGCTTGCTCAAACTCTGGTCTGTTGAGTCAGTGATCCCATGCAACTGTCTCATCCTGTTGCCCCTCCTCTTGCCCTCAGTCTTTCTCAGCACAATGGTTGAACATACAATCACAAAACGCAGAGAACATTCCCACTTCATCCCCAGAATTGCCCACTGCCCCCAACCTTCTAGATCAAGAGAACACGCAGGATATTTAACTTCTGTCTAAGCTCAGCTGCAAATTCAGAAACAGAATCCACATTTCTAACCTACATCCTCCATGGTTAGGTTCCCTCCTGCATAGGAATGCAAGAGTCAATTTTCTTATAAAGATATCTTTGCACCAACAGAGATCCAGCTATTTTCAGCAGGGTAGGCTGGCATTCTGTGAAATTCAAAACAAATACACATTTTTAAATGTATTTCCAGACAGTTTTTCTGCCTCCAGTCAGTTCATGCTCCAGCTCCCATATATCATTCATCTTGGTCTCCCTAGCTAAATTCCTCCAAAGTAGGTGAAGTACCTAACATTGTTATTCTTCATGGCACTGAGATCAACAAGTATACCCTAAAAAAAAAAAAAAAAAATAGACTTACGCAAATGCATTCTGTTAAAGAGGCCAGTTTGTGATAGTTTAGTATCACTGGTTCTTCCTGGTGTCCCCAGGGAATACCTGGCTATGTCTGGAAACAGTTTTGGACACAGCCAGGGGGGTACTACTGACATCTCATGGGTAGAGGCCTGGGATGCTTCTGAGAACCCTACAATGCCCCGGACCGCCCCCTCCCCACCTCTGCAGTGAGCCCCAGGCGTCCATCCACACCCACACCATCAATGGTGCGCCGATAAGCCCTGGGCTAAATATCACAATTTACTGCACAACTGTGAACAGTGAATATTGAAGGACACTTGCTTCTTCTCCTCAGCCCCACTATTCCACCTGCTCCATGAGGAGCTGATGGATAATCTCAGACACCCAGATTCTACGATGGGAAGGGACTCATCACGTGTTCACACCAGCTGCAGAGGAAGCCTTCTAGACATTTTCTTTTTTTTAAATTGCTCTAGAAGAAATTACCACATATTTAGCAGCTTGAAAATAATCTCAATTTATTAGCTCCCAGTTCCGCAAGTCAGAAGTCTGGGCACAGTGTGACTGGGTTCTAGGCTCAGGGCTCCTGCCTGAGCCAGGCTGCATTCCTTTCTCTGGGAAAAAGCCCACTTTCAAGTTCATTCAGGTGGTTGGCAGCATTCAGTCCCTTCTATTTGTACAACTGAAGCTCCATTTCCTGGTCATCACTAGACGCCATGTGGTCCCCTCCGCCTCCAAAACCAGCCATGGAGAATTTTTCACATGTCAAATCCCTCTAGCTATGATGCTCCCTGACTTTCCTGACTCTGTGGGATCATAGGATAGCTCACACCTACCTGGACAATATCCCCGTTGTAAGGTCAAGGTCAAGTGATTTGATGCCTTCATTACATCTGCAAAATCCCCTCCCAGCAGCACCTAAATTAGCACCAGTGAGCAAATCACTGGAAGGCGTGTACACAGCAGGGGCTGGGAAGCTTGGGGGCCCACTTAGAACTCTATCTCCCACAGCTCTTACACTTTATCATTATCTCATTTGATTCTTACAGTAACCCTTTCCAAACAGGAGTAAAGGGGGCAGGGAACAAGAATGACACAGCCCTTGAGGATACAACATAACCTGGTTAGAACCAGCGAGGGCCAAGATGGTGGAAGATTCGACTTCCAGTGGAGCCTGAGCCTCATCAGGGGCTCATTGTAATATACTAGCCCGAGCTAAACAACACACCCACCAGCGCCACGACAGCTCCCAGGCCAATCATAAAAGACCGAAAAACGGGCACTGACCCAGCTGCTTAAAGGAAATCTCTGCCCCTTTCTCCAGACAGTTGAACAATCCTCCCACTCATTAGCCTATGAACTTACCCAGCTCATAAACACTAACCGCTCTGTTTCTCGGGGCCTCTCGCCTTCTGCAATGGCCCACACGCTGCCTGGAGTGTGAGTCTCCCAGGGCCGCTCGCGCCTTTTGAGATGCTCTACATTTTGTCTATGAGGTATCTCTCTAAATAAATCCACTTCTTACCTATCACTTTGTCTCTCACTGAATTCTTTCTGTGATGAGAGAAAGAACTCAAGCTTCATTAAGTCCTAAGGCCAGGTGTGTGACCTCAATGAAAAGACAGTGGGTTCAAGTCCCAACCCCTGGGTTCAAGTCTGAACCTGAGGTGTGCAGCTTCACTTTGAAGTTGTTGTTTTTCCCATCTCTGCTTTACAGNGATGAGAGAAAGAACTCAAGCTTCATTAAGTCCTAAGGCCAGGTGTGTGACCTCAATGAAAAGACAGTGGGTTCAAGTCCCAACCCCTGGGTTCAAGTCTGAACCTGAGGTGTGCAGCTTCACTTTGAAGTTGTTGTTTTTCCCATCTCTGCTTTACAGACAAAGAAACTAGATTCTCAGATAATTTGATGATGTTCCAAAGCTGGGTGAAGGATACATGGGAACTCTCTATTATCTTTGCAACTGCTTGTGAATCTAAAACTATTTCAAAATAAAGTGTATCTACAAAGGATAATTTCACAAAGATCACATTAACTCTTAAGTGAAAAAGATAAACTTCTCAAATCCCATGCATTTTAACATACCATCCTGCCTTTTTAAACTACTGCACAAAGCATTTCTAAGGTGATAGCATCTCTAAAGCCTCTGGGGACATTTATCTAGAGCAGGGGTCCTCAAACTTGACTGCACATTAGAATCAACTAGGGAGTCTTTGAAAAACTGGGGAGTATTTTAAAAACATAGGTATCTGGCCCCCATTTGCAGCCATTCTGCTTTCTGTTGGATCTAGGCATTTGTATTTTTTAAAGCTCTATATGCTAAGACTCATTGATCTTGATATTATTTTAACACAAATGACAGTGTTAAATATATACCATTAAACAGAAATTAGCATTTGCTTCACACATGAGTAAAGGATCTTTTAAAGGGATTGGAATTCATCTTATTTCAATGCCTTTTACTGGAAAACAATGACTGTAAAACCCCGAGATAAGACTAAGCCTTAGGGAAATACATTAGCGTATTTAAAGAGTGAAAATGAATTTCAGCAATATTTTCTTTCGGCCGCATTTCCGTGCTGCCGAAAATAGACCTAAACTCAACAATCGAGCGGGAAATAAAAACTGTGTGCCTTATTCATCCACAGAGAAATTCATCTGGGGTAACTCTTCATTCGCCTCCTGCAAGTGACAGAGTAAAATATGAAAGGGGGTTGAACTGCGAAGTGGCAGAATGAACCCACAGACACTGCAACAGCACAGCGCTGTGGGAGAACTCAGTAAATCGTCAGAGAGATAATCCCCTTTGACGAGCTTATCTCAATCCCTTTCAAGTGCTGGTTCTAAAGAAGGGTGTGCGCATAGCTGCCTTCTAGTAAATTAGTGATGTGCACTTTATAATTTATACTGGAAAGCATGCCCCCTTGACTTGCGGTGGTAATAAGGGCAGATAAGATATTCCAAAGCTCAGTGGCATGAATAAGCAATCAAAAGAATTCAGCTGAACTTGAAATCCTCCCATACATCAAAGGCATCCCTTCAGGAGAGGTGAGCATGAAGTCCAGACAGAACCCACTCACCAGACTTGCATTATGGTATTTGAGTGAATGCGGTCCTATAATTGGATAGGAAAACCGTGGGAACCGACTTCCACGGGAATGACTTGATCTAATCGAGGAGGAGCTCCCGGGTTTGTGGACAGAGATGTGTAGGAAGTCCAGGCAAATATTTTGGGTCCTGAGAGCCTTCATGTGCACTGTTAACATTAGTCCTGTTTATACTTGGATTTCGGGAATTAATCAGTACCATTTTCTCTTAAATTGTTTACTGTTGACGGTGGGAAACCATGCAGTTTCCCCAGCACGCATGCTCTGCTGGAGACAACTGGTTTCCTAAGTGACTGTCTTAGGCTCATGGAAGACGAAACGAAACGAGTCCTCATAACCCTGCATGTTATATAACCAAGGTGAGCATGGTATTGGGTGGATAATGTCAATATCAGTAAGTCCATCTCTGGCCATAGCTAATATCCCGCCTGTGTTTGGCATCCCAGCTTTTCACAAGGTGGGTCTTTCTGTCTCTCTCATAAAATATAGGATTGCATACAACTAAGAAGACCCATTTACATGCATACTTTTTCAGCAATAGCAACCAAACTAGAAACAAACATATTAATTATAAGGGTGTGATTAAACATATAGGAATTAAGAGAATAACAAGGAACTTCAAGACACACATTATTTTTAGGCACTCCTTCTTCATCAAAAAAACCCAACAACTTCAGAAGTATGGACTAACACAATGTGTGTGTATTTTAAGGCCACACACAACAGAAAGAATCAACTCCAGTTTCAAAAAGAGCTTCAAACTGACAGATAACTGTGAAGCCCTTGGCTTACTGTCCATCCCAGACTGCCTTCTACCCACTAGTTCACAGGCTAATATACAATCCAAAATCTGATTTAGTCTTGCTTGGACACAGAGGGTTTGAGTGGGGCCCTCTGAGGCAGGTGAGAGAGCAAATAAAGCCAAGAGCCCCACACGCTTGTTCCCACGTATGACGTTGGTTACAACCGCGGCGTCACTGCAAGTCATGTGTGACACCAGGCACCCAGGGCAGCGTCTGAATCACATCTGGAATTCAGGGGTCCTGCACGTGGAGGTGCAACAAGCAGGAGGAGAAAGAGCTGAAAGGCTGACAGAAAGGATGGTGATGATGGGATTTGGTAGCTTGGGTCCAGCCTTGCTGGAAGCTAGTCATCCCAGTACAGGTGGGGAGGGGAAGAGGCGGGCAGAGGAAGGGGGTCGGCGGTAGGTGGAAGGGGTGAGGGGGGAGAAACAGGGAGGCAGAGAAACAGAGAGACAGACAGGAGGAGGAATGAGAAAGACTGCTCCAGAGCCAAAAATACACATTTTCTTATGCCTAAGTGAGTTCAAGATGGAGTTTTTGTACTTGCCACTGAAGAGTTCTGTGATACAGAAACAAGAACATGTACATCTGGATTCACCCCCGTGACCCCCGCCCGCCCCCTTGAGAGCACACACACAGACTCACGCTAGACAAAGTGCCGAAGACCACACTTGGGAGGTGTGATGTGTTCCAAGAGCAAAAGCAATTCCCAGAAGATGTCCCACTGGTCTTCCATTTCCTGCAGGGAAGCTTCTTTGCAGACTCCTTTAGGACAACGATTCAGTCTCCGGTGCCCCCAGAACAATCTGTGAAGCTTTTCTTGCCTTTATTTAAGTGGACACTCAGGCTCTACCCAGGACCTACTGAATTTGCTGGCGCATAAATATATGTAGGTTTGGTTTTTTTCCCTCCTGAAGTGCCCAGGTCATTCTGAAGTACATGAAATAAACTGCTACTTCAGACTCTGAATAGCAATATGCCAACTGATAGTTAAATATCATAAAGGTCTCGATCTGTGTCTTAGCTGAATCTTCTACTCCACGGCTCCAGTTTCTAAAAATTCGATATGTGCTCAATCAATATAAACTGTTATTATTATCTAGGCTAAAACTTCCTTGCCTGTGGGTGCTCAGGAGGACTGGCATTAGCCAATTCTGCTACTAATAATACCAGTTACTGTTTGATATGTTATCACCACCACCCATGTTATTACTAAGTGCCCGCCACTGTTCTAGCATTGTACACAGAGCATTATTTCTTTTGATTAAGCATCCATAACCCCCTGAGGAAGGAACTACCATTATCCTCATTTCGCCAGTGAAAAATCAAGCCCAGAGAGGGTAAATAGTTTGACCTGGGTCACACAGAAAAGGCCAGCACTGGGGTTTCAAAGTCTGAGCTCAAAGCCATTCCCCACTGCCCTGACTTTTCATATGTGCCTTGATCCCAATCTTTATTGATTTCTTAGCTCCTTCCTCTTTGATTCTTTATCTTCCTCTCATTTTCTGATTTTATGTCTTCATCACTGATCAAGTGGTGGCTACCTTCCCCCATAAATTCCCCAGGATTCTCACCAGCATGACTGCCAACATCCAAGGGCTCATTTCCTGTTCTAAGGAGCCTGAAAAGGCTCCAGGCCAGGAGTTTCAGTGACCATTTCCTTCCTAGATCCTCTCCTAGACCAAAGTCAAGAATCTTCAAGGAACTACCATGTGACCCAGCAATTCTANGACTGCCAACATCCAAGGGCTCATTTCCTGTTCTAAGGAGCCTGAAAAGGCTCCAGGCCAGGAGTTTCAGTGACCATTTCCTTCCTAGATCCTCTCCTAGACCAAAGTCAAGAATCTTCAAGGAACTACCATGTGACCCAGCAATTCTACTCCTGGGTCTATATCTGAAAGAAATAAAAACACTAGTGTAAAAAGATACATGCACCCCAGTGTTTACAGCAGCACTATTTACAACCCCCAAGATGTGGAAGCAATCTAAGTGTCCATCAACAGATGACTGGATAAAGAAGATGCGTGTGTATGTATATACATACACATAAACACACAGTGGAATGCTTTCCAAAAAGAATGAAAGTTTGCTACTTGTAGCAACATGGATGAACTTAGAGGGTATCATGCTTGGTGAAGTAAGACAAAGAAAGACAAATGCTATATGATATCACACAGGGAATCTGAAAAATACAAGAAACTAGTGAATATCAAAAAAGAAGCAGGCTCGCAGACACAGGGCACAGCTAGTGGTTATCAGTGGTGGGGGGCAATAGTGGGGAAGGGGCGTGAGCGGTACAAGCTCTTATGTATAAAAGGAGCTGCGAGGACATACTGCACGACACAGGGGATGGAGCCTAGAGCCTTTTAGAATTGTGAATCACTGTCATAGGCACCCGTGACTTTATAACACTGTTCACCAGCGTGTGTGTGTCAGTCGCTCAGTTGTGTCTGACTCTTCGTGATCCCACGGACTGCAGCCTGCCAGGCTCCCATGAAGACAAAGGGAGAAGACAGCCATCAACAAGCCAAGGACAGAGGACTCAAGAAAAATCAACCCTGCTGACACCTTGATCTCAGATTTCCGCCATCCAAACTGTATTAAGCCCCTCAGTCTGTGGTTCTTTGTTTCGGTAGCCTATGTCGTTAAGTCTCTAAGTCGCGTCTGACTCTTTTGCAGCCCCATAGACTGTAGCCATGAGAAAACTGAGGTGCAGCACCCAAGATTCACAATTCTGGTGCTTGGGAGACTGATGCTCAGCAGCCACGCTTTAACAGGCTGAGCACACAGGGAGGAAGGATCAGCCTTTTGCCTTCCCATAAGAGCACCCTTCAGATCGGCCTGGGGATCCTGCTCTCTGGCAAGAACCTTGGCAATTAAAAAAAAGGAGACTAGCTGGCATTTTGCAAAAAGTGTTGTTCTGAGCAAATTATCATCTTCACAAACCATGTCTGAAGAGGGCCTATAGAAAAGAGGCAAAAAAAAAAAAAAAAATCGTTTAGCCATTGATGAAACAAGTCAAAATCTAAGAAAACATCTCTGACTTGGGTCAGCCTGTGTTCAAAAACTTGTAAATAGAACCCAGTCTAATCCTTAATTTCACGTGATGCTCTCAAGTGACTGAAAAGTTGCAAGGGGGTGTGTGTCAGGCAGCAAACCTCTGCTGGTTAACGAGGCCTCCCAAAGCAGAAGAGTCTCTGCTTTCTTTCTGCCTGTCTGGACTAAGGCCCTTTAACTTCAGCCCTTTGATGAATGGAAATCAGCTTTCTAAAGACTACCAGGCAGCCAGCAACAGCAACTCAATGGTGGAACTTTCTGAGTCATAAAACACTTCTGAAAAAGAGCGAGATCAAAGTGCTCCCACTGAAATCCAACTGCTTCCAAAGCTCCTTGCAGACACCCAGGCTCTCCAAAGACGGGTCCCTTCGGTCACAGTCCAAAAAGACCACCACCAGGAAGGAGACAGTGGGGACAAGAGGGCAGCCAGCCATGGAGGAGAAACACCACTTACGGTTTAACGGCGGGGGACAAAGCAACAAGAAATGAAAACCAAGTGACAAAATCGCAATCAAGACTGGAGGGACCTTGTTGGTACCCACTCCACTCCGAGCCCCTAATGTGATGCTGAGGCTAGAGCCTAATCCGAGACTAGATAGAAGATGCCAGAGAGACAGCACAGCTCTCTACCATTCTTGCCAGCCAGGCGCAGAGGTGACTAATCAGAGGTAAAAAATAGATCTGGGTGGAAATGCAACACAGGGAGCATCTTTGCACGCCTCTTCCCTGGATCTTCATGTTGTGAATGGAGCTGAGTCTCCAGACTCCTCAATCAAGAGGTGCATTTTCCCAACTGGTGGACATAGTAACTGGATTCATCAGGTACTATTAAAGTGCAAATCATCTTAGACCTAATGATTACTCTTCCAGGGTGAAGCCTGGAACCCTGGCAAGTTGTTGATGGAAGTGTGGCTTAAAAGGGAGGTGGGCAGGGAAGTCATCAAGTTCGTCAAAATTCAACCTCTTGGAGCTGCACCATGCATGTGAGCACATTAAAAAGTTTGAGAAATGTATGAGAGCAAGGACATTTGCTTAAAGTTTCCTGAACCTCATGGGAATATATGGCCATGAAACCACCCTTTTATGCCTCAACACCTGTCAAGAGTCAGAAATCAATACGTAATATTACCGTATCTCTTTTAGGAATCTTGCTTCGGCGATTTTCTTGCCACTGAGGGTTAGCTGTTTAGTCCTGCCTGACTTTTTGTGACCCCAGGGACTGTAACCAGCCAGACTTCTCCATCCATGGACTTCTCCAGGCAAGAATACTGGAGTGGGTTGCCATGCCCTTCTCCAGGGGATCTACCTGACCCAGTGTCTCCTGCATTACACGCACATTCTTCACCATCTGAGTTACTAGAGAAGTCTCCTAGACTATGAAGAGAGGCTCCCTGAAAAACAGGCTCCATGATCAAATTAGTTAGGGACACTTTTAAACAGAGTTAGGCAAAACCTATAACACAGGGTGTTTCTGACTTGTGAACATGCTAATCTAAAACCACACTCCATGAACCATTTGTTACAGGGCTCTGTTAAATAATAGCTTAATTCAAAATCAAATAGCAATTTCTGGGTCTCACGTCTCCACTCCATTTCTCCCTTGGAATGCAATGCTATGAAGCAGAATACAGCATCCACCTTTTCTCCCCCCATGGCATGCAGGATCTGAGTTCCCTGACCAGGGATCAAACCCATGACCCCGGCAGGGGAAGCGTGGAGTCTCAACCACTGGACCATCGGGGAAGTTCCTACAGCATTCCTTTGCTTGCCGCTTTCTCCACCCTGTGCTCCAAACAGTACCTGACATAGCAGAAGTTCATCAATAATTGAATGACATAATCTTTCCAGTCAGTTCTCCAAATGTGATATTTCTACTAAGTTTTAGAAACAGGCTCACTCTGTCAGACCAACAGCAAATGTAAAAACAATTTGCCTACATGTTCAATGTCTTAACCCAATGGTTCTCTCATGTTAGTATGTATTAGAATCATTTGGAAAATTAAAAAACATATATTCCTGGGCTGAGTCTCGTTGACCTTCTGTTGTACCTCAAGACGTTGAAATTTTCAATACCTCAAGTGAAGCTGGGGCTTCCCTAATGGCTTAACGGTAAATAATCTGCCTGTAATGCAAGCGAGGCAGAAGACATGGGTTTGAGTACTGGGTTGGGAAGATCCCCTGGAGGAGGAAATGGCACTCACTCCAGTATTCTTGCCTGGGATTTTCCATGGACAGAAGGGCCTGGTGGGCTACAGTCCACAGGGTTGCAAAGAGTCAGACACAACTGAATATGCGTGCATGCACGTGAAGCTAACATAGCTGATCACACTCTGAAAATTATTGTCTTCCTGAAAAAAGAGCACAAAAGTTCCACTCTTGGGGGCAGATGCATATCTTAGATGTCCTCATATGCAGGAAGAAAGACACAGGTTTCTCCTACCATCCCAGAACACAAAACTGAGAAATACAGAGGAAAGTCGTAAGAAGATAGGTTGTACGTAGTTCAACATTGAGATGAAGGGTCTCCTGACAACGCACGGGCTTCCTGGATGTGGTAAGCGTTTCATCTAAGTGGTACTCAGGGGAAGCTGGGTATAGTGGAAAGTATGCGCGTGGTAGAGAGTGATTAGATCCAGTTCATCTGCAACCCTGAGACTCTGGGACACAGTTTTGCAAACTTAAGATAATGTTCACAGGCTGTAGGGCCACCAGGTGTAGGGGGCAGTGATGGGCTGGAGAGAGTTAGATCCTGCTGAAATTCGAAATTAAAAAACCCACCACCTCCAGAAATAATGGTAGGCAGGATTCACAAATAGAAGTTTGCAACTCCTGTTTGACGGGTTATTCCAAGTAAGTAAGAATTGATACTTTCGAACTGTGACTCTTGAGAGTCCCTTGGACTGCAAGGAGATTAAATCAGTCAATCCTAAAGGAAATCAACCCTGAATATTCACTGGAAGGACTGATGCTGAAGCTCCAATACTTTGGCCACTTGATGCGAAGAGCCAACTCATTGCAAAAGACCCTGATGCTGGGAAAGACTGAAGGTGGGAGGGGAAGGGGTCAACAGAGGATGAGATGTTTAGATGGCATCATGGACTCNAACCCTGAATATTCACTGGAAGGACTGATGCTGAAGCTCCAATACTTTGGCCACTTGATGCGAAGAGCCAACTCATTGCAAAAGACCCTGATGCTGGGAAAGACTGAAGGTGGGAGGGGAAGGGGTCAACAGAGGATGAGATGTTTAGATGGCATCATGGACTCAATGGACAGGAGCTTGAGCAAACTCTGGGAGAGTGAATGGCAGGGAGATCTGGTGTGCTGCAGTTCATGAGGTCACAAAGAGTTGGACATGACAGCAACTGAGCAACAGCAACAAACCACCTACTGAACTTATGAGTAAAATGAGGTCTACCGTGGGGGGAAGTGGCACCCGCTCCAGTACCCTTGCCTGGAAAATCCCATGGGTGGAGGAACCTCGTGGGCTACCATCCACGGGGTCTCAAAGAGTCTGACACGACTGAGCGACTTCACTCACTATCATGGGGGGCAGGTACATTTTAAGACAATATTTTGAACAGAATTTAACTGTGAATTATTAAATTCCCTGCTTGAGAAATCCTTATTGGAGTAGGTGTACATGCATATATATTCATATATATTTCACTGTTAAAAGCTTTGGGCTTCCCTGGTGGTTCAGTAGTAAAGAATCTGCCTGCCAATCCAGGCTCAATCCTTGGGTTGGGAAGATCCCCTGAAGGAGGAAATGGCAATCCACTCCAGTATTCTTGCCGGGAAAATTCCATGGACAGAGGAGCCTTGTGGGCTACCGTCCATGGGGTCACACAAGAGTTGGACAGGACTGAGCGAGTGTGCGTGCATGCACACACATGCACACATACACACACTTTAACCCTTCCACCCTTTCTAAGTCACTCCCGGGATTCCCTAGCCTTCAAGAGAATGGTTAGCTTTCCTGTCAGTATTCTGTTATCTAAAGATGACTTCTTACTTTTTTAATGCACACTGATGCATACTAGGAAGTTGCCAGCACCTTGAAAGTCATTCTGTTGCCAGTTGTCCAGCCCCACTCTCGGTGAAACTCTGAAGTAGACATTTCAGGAGGAAGGATAGTCATCTCTCTGTCTCCTTAGTGAAGTGATTCCTCAGTTGGAGCCTCAAGTCATCTCCCAGTGCTCACTACTGCCCCTCAACAGTGTTTCATATGCAGATCAGCACTGTTAGAGGTGCACAGCCATGCTACCAAAGATAAGTTGGCAAAGGTGTTTTTGCTCAGAATTCTTGCTTCTATTCACAAAGAAAGGGAAAAGTGCCACAATTTGGGCTGAAGACACTTGCAGAAATGCCCCACTTTCAAAAGCTTGCTTTATGCCACTTTGCTTTTACAAAAGATGTTAAAAAAACAAAAACCCCAGAGCAAAAATGGCGACGAGCGTTCATCTGTTGGTTTTCCACTGAGCCCTTACCGAGGCAGCTCTCACCCCCAGCAGGGGAAGTGGCGCCACCAAGCCACCTTCGGGAACTGCACTCAGCACCTGTGCATCAAGCTACTGCAGCTCTGAACTGCGTCTGTGAGCCATTGTGCTCCATGCCAGTTTCTTCCCTGCACTCACTGCCAAGATGTGTCCTAAGGTAACTGCTTCTTTGCTTTTGTCATTTTGGCTCACAGAAGGCTTCATAGAAGACTCTACTTTCAGATAACAGAGAAGACTTATATACGATTGCTTGTCCATATATGATCTATTAATAGAGCATAAAAGAGGGTTTAGAAGCAGCCAGTAGGTGTAAGAAAGGATTCGACTTCGTTAACCATCAGAACAATTCAAATGGAACCCCTAATGTGGTACTGCTTCACACCCATCAGTGGGAGTGTCTCAAATGGAAAAGAGAGATAACAGCAAGTGTTGATAAGGATCTGAAGCAACTGGAACTTTCACACACTGCTGATGGCAGCGTCAATTAGTTCAACCACTCTGAAAAGCCGTTTGGCAGAATCTAGCAAAGGAGACGGGGGAGCCTGGTGGGCTGCCGTCTATGGGGTCGCACAGAGTTGGACACGACTGAAGTGACTTAGCAGCAGCAGCAAAGGAGAACGTATATATTTTACCCTATGACCCGGAAACTTCAGTCTTCAGTATGTTTCCAGCAGAATGTGTCTGTAAGTTTACCAAAAGGCAGAGACAAGAATGTTTGGTAGTACTCCTCACAAGNTGGTGGGCTGCCGTCTATGGGGTCGCACAGAGTTGGACACGACTGAAGTGACTTAGCAGCAGCAGCAAAGGAGAACGTATATATTTTACCCTATGACCCGGAAACTTCAGTCTTCAGTATGTTTCCAGCAGAATGTGTCTGTAAGTTTACCAAAAGGCAGAGACAAGAATGTTTGGTAGTACTCCTCACAAGAGTCCCAAACTGGAAACAATTTCAACAGCCATTAACAATTAGAAACAACACAGAACATTCATACAGAGGAATATTGTATGACCCCCTCTTAGGTAAAATTGTTTTAAATAGATGACATCAAGCTATGTTACAAATTAGGATAGTGGTTACTTCTGGTGGGCTGCAACTGGAAGGGGATGAGGGATGGGGAGTAGTTTTTCCAGGCACTGGTAATGTCCTATTTGATCTGTTGGTTACAGGGATGTGAACTTTGTGAAAATTCATTAGGCTGTATACCGTGATTTTTGCACCTTTCTGTATATATACTATACTTCAATAGAAGTTACAAAAACAGAGCAGTGTCTCAGCTTTTTCATTTGGGGTTTGATCCTCTTCCCTGTTTTATTTTTCGTTTCGTCTGATTAAGGATGGCTGTATGGGTTTATATTTTGCAGTTCTTGGCAGGACATGGGGAGGTGTGTGATGCAAGAGAGATAAGCTTGATACCTTCCCCACCCCATACCTAGTGGGCCCTGATGGGGTAAAACAACTGATAATTAGACTCAGATGCTTAAAGATGGCAGTAGTCTTAGAAATCATTTCACATGGTTCAGGAGAGGAAACCGAGGCCTAGAGAAGTAAAGTTAATTAAGTATATGTGGCTGGTTTGTTAAAAGAAACAATGTGAATTCCATGGTTTCAACTTCTACTGGCATTATAAAAAAGAATGAAATAATACCACTTGCAGCAACATGGATGCACCTAGAGATGACCATAGTAAAGGAAGTAAGTCAGAAGGAAAAAGGCAAGTATCATATGCTATCACTGACATGTGGAATCTAAAATGATACAAACTTATTTCCAAGACTCACAGACTTGGAAAACAAGTTTATGATTACCACAGTGGAAAGGTGTGGAGGGGGCGGGGATAAATTAGGAGTTTGGGATCAACATGTATATACTACTATGTATAAAACAGATAATCAACAAGGACCTACTGTGTAACACAGGCAACTCCGCTCAGTATTCTGTGATAACTTATATGGGAAACAATCCGAAAAAGAATGGATTATACATATACATATAACTCAATCACTTTTCTGTACACCTGAAATACAACACTGTAAATCAAATTATAGACCAAGGGGACAAGAGAGGATGAGATGGGTGGATGGCATCCCTGACTCGATGAACGTGAGTCTGAGTGAGCTCAGGGAGTTGGTGATGGACAGGGAAGCCTGGCGTGCTGCAGTCCATGGGGTCGCAAAGAGTTGGAGATGACTGGGTGACTGAACACATAAAAATTGAATTAAAAAATAAAAACAAACAAAAATCAGACTGGTATGCAAAGGAAAAAATGTATGGCCTTCCCAGGTAGCACAGTGATAAAGATTAGGAGTTTGTGATTAATATATATGCACTTCTATGCATAAAATAGATAATCAAAAAGGGCCTACTGTGTAGCATAGGCAACTCAATATTCTGTGATAACCTATCGGGGAAAAAAATCTGAAAAAGAATGCATGTGTATATGTATATGTGTGTGTGTGTATATATATATAAAAACTCAATCACTTTGCTATACACCTAAAACTGACACAACATTGGTAAATCAAACTATTATCCAACATAAAATAAAAATCAAATTGAAAACATAAAAACAAACAAAACCAGACCGGCATGAAAAGAAAAAAACTGTATATTGGCCTTATACACAGGCAGATGTGGTTGCCAATGACTCCTTTCACTTTCATCCCAAAGGACCTACTGTCAGCTCAGGCAACTCTACTCAATATTCTGTGATAAACTATATGGGAAAAAATTTGAAAAAGAATGTGTATGTATGTCTGTATGTGTGTGTATATATATATATCAGTCAGTTCAGTTCAGTCGCTCAGTCGTGTCCATCTCTTTGCACCCCATGAATCGCAGCACGCCAGGCCTCCCTGTCCATCACCATCTCCCAGAGTTCACTCAGACTCACGTCCATCGAGTCCGTGATGCCATCCAGCCATCTCATCCTCGGTCGTCCCCTTCTCCTCCTGCCCCCAATCCCTCCCAGCATCAGAGTCTTTTCCAGTGAGTCAACTCTTCGCATGAGGTGGCCAAGGTATATATATATAAAGCCCTCAATCACTGTTATATGCCTGAAACTGACACAACATTGGTAAATCAAACTACAGTCCAATATAAAATAAAAATCAAATTTAAAACATAAAAACAAACAAAATCAGACTGGCATGCAGCGAAAAACTGTATATTGGCCTTATACACAGGCAGATGTGGTTGCCAGTGACTTCTTTCACTTCCATCCCAAAGATGAAACTGTGTAGCCTGCCTCATTCTACATATGAAGCCGCTCTCTGTTCCCTGTTTTGAAGTGAATTTCCTTCTTAGGAGAAACAACCCACCATCTATGCATATGGGATCAGATGATCAGGGTCAGATTTCCTATCACTCATAGAGAATGGGATCCTGAGCTCATCCAACGTGGGGAGCCTAAGTGCCTTCCTAGAACTGCTGTAGCTCTTTGCATGCAGGAAGTCACGTCACCCCCACAGCCCTGCAGTGTAAACCCTCTTGCTATTCCCATTGCAGAGAGGAAGACGCTAAGACACAGGGAGGTTCATAGCTTGCCCAAGGCCCTTCTAGTAAGGGCCAGTGTGAAAATGACCTTGGACAGACTGCTCCTAACCGCTGGGTTATGTGGAATGGGGTGGTGTAAGCCACTGTGATGGAGGGCCTGATCTTCTTCTAAAGATGTCAGGATACTGAAATAGAAGAGAGGAGGATACTTCCAAAAGGTTAGGAGACTCATCATCACCAAACCAACCAACCAACCAACACAAGATATATTCACAGGTGTGGGTGCTGCCTGTGTGTGTATAACCAGGTTAGAATATGTAGTCACCAGTAAGCCATATCGTTCATGTAAACAGATGCAGCTTAGTTAGAACTGTTAAATCTTTGCTTCACTCTATAAAGACCATACCAAAACATTGTAACTCTGATTTGATGAACCATTTTAGTTATGTGTCAAGCCACAACATGGGGGGAGAAAAAAAAAAAGTTAAAAAGTTAATGTAATAAAGTTTCAGCTAGCCAAGAATACGAAGTCCTCATTAACCAGCGCCTAAGCCCCACTCTTCTTGCTCGGTCAGAGTATATCATGTATATTATTAAATACATGCTGAATTGAGCTTTCCTCCCTTTTTCCTTCTTCTAGCCACACCAGAGCAAGACCACTGTGCGTCTCAACACACACACACACACACACACACACACACACACACATATATCATGTATATTATTAAATACATGCTGAATTGAGCTTTCCTCCCTTGTTCCTTCTTCTAGCCACACCAGAGCAAGACCACTGTGCGTCTCAACACACACACACACACACACACACACACACACACACACAGAGTTCTCTCAGTTACAGACACTTCCCAACTGTAACACAAGATGGCATCAACCCAGATCGCCATTTACTAATGCACAAATGCCTGAATCCTGAGACAAGTATCATTTATACTAATATTACGGGTCTCGAGCTCAACAGTGAGGATTACACAGGAGGCAATAATGCTTGTCCCGAATGCTTTTAAACGCCCTGCCTTCCTGGATGTCACACTTCACCCCACCCGCCCCCAAACACACCACATCACATTCTAAAAGGATGTCTTACTTGCAGGACAACACTAACGGATTAGTGGAAAGAAAACAAGAGGCCTCCCTTCCACAGGGAAGGTCAGGCTTCTCAGGGCTGTGAATGTACTCCTGCATTAAATAACAGTTTCCCCTGTGTCAGAGCACTGTAGAGGCATGCAGCTTGCTAGAGTTATATAAAGCCTGGTCTCTTAAGACTTTCCAAAGCGAATGGCATCCATCAAATTAATTTCCTCAGGGATCGCCTCAAACATGGAGAATGAAGAGGCCCAGACCAATAAACATCAAAAGAACGTTCTTAAATGGTAATTGAAGTTCTATTAGATTTTCTTTTTCTGGGAGCAGCTTAGATTAATTCAGCTGAGAAGATTCTATGTATTAGAGCTGACAGTGTGAATATGTAGAGCTGGCGCAAGAGCGCTCGGTATTACAGACATCTGTTCATTCCAGTTACACAAAACGCAGGCGAGAGGGAGTCGGGGTGCTTACCAAGCCGGCGCACGTAGACACAGCGACGGAGGACGAGCTGTCGTTTCTGATAAATCCCTGATAGAAACATCTCGGCACCGCGGGTTCCCGAGTCTCTGAGGCACCATCTTTCCCAAGTACCTGGACAATAAAGTGACTGCTCAAGATCGCCGAGGGCTTAAGTTCTAAGTGTAGTTCCTGTCCAAATGCTGAAAATCGGTAATGCAGGGAGCTGCTGGCACTCTGCGCCGACCGCTTTTTCCTGCCGTTGTGCAAAATGTCGTGGGAAATATATGACCCGCCCGAGTCCACTTCTACTGGCGTGACAAAGACGTAATCTGCAATGGGAAAGGTTTGGCTGTCAGCACCCGAGCCCAGGACGCCCCGGGGGCCCCTTTCCCACAGGCTGGCAGTGAGCAATGCACAGCTGAAAGATATTTGTCTCCACTGCCATGCACCTAGACGATATATCACTCAGAGCAGCTCATGACAGGGAGAATTAAGAGTCAAGCACCATCTTGCTGAACGTCAAGAATGTTCGCGGAAAATGCCACAACGTCCACGGTCTGCAGAGAGAGGTGGATTTTTTATATATCCGTCATGGAGTCATCCACACATCAAAGTCGACTTGGAGGAGACAATATTATAACCATGGAGCCATAAAGTCAAAGAAAGGAACTTTCCCCCAAGATGATACCTCTGTTTAAAATACATTGGGAGCATTTGTGGGGGTGGGAGGGGAAGGGAGGAAGATGGACAGAGCTTAAATTTAAAATGTAACTCATGGTGCTGAGTAACTTGGTAATTAACAAGTAACTGCCGTTTTATGTTTCCAATATTAATTATACATGATAATAAAACTCCAGCACTCCTATCACGGAATGTTTTACAGCGAGCTTTCCCTGGGACAATTCCATTTAATTGTAAGCATAAAATAGAGTGGATACATAAAAATGCCTCGGAATTGTCAGGACTTCCTTCTACAGTCTGATGTTGCAAACTGCTCAGACATGTTGGTGGGGGCGTGTCAGATCAGGGGACACCTGGAAAGACGTGTTTTAAAATACCTTCCCCATTGCTCCCTAGAGCAGCACTAATTGCTGCTTGTCCCGGAGAGCAGAAGTTAAACAACAATTTGCTGCTTGAAAACAAAAAAAAGAGGCCAGCACACTGTTTTGTATCACAGGACATTGAAACTGAAAAGTATCGTCCACAAAGTGACTTGGAATATGCCCTCTGCACATTAAAAAACACTCTGGGTTTCCACTTTCTAGGCACAGAATGGGAAACTAATTTGGATAGTGTTTAAAAAGATTCCAAATAACTAAGAGGCATGTTTGAGTCACTTGGGTCCTTGGTTACTGGAGGAGGAAAAGCAAGAGGAATTTCCCTTTTCCCCAAATAGTCAACAACTGAAAAGGAAAGAAAGAAAGAAAGAAAGCTAAAGAATGAACAGAAGCCCTGTAGCTAGCAGGGATCAGTGAGTGATATTCTATTTGGTCCTACATTTGAATTAAAAAAAAAATCCAGTATGGCAATTTTCAATGGTGTTCTTCTGTATATGAATCATCTGAGACTCAAACTGCCTGAGAAACTCATTCTTACAATGTTCTTGCCATCCTTGCCATTTTTTCTTCACTTCTTTAACTAGAAATACTACCTAATTGACATGCGTAATAGAAAGCAATTGAAAAAAAAATGTTTTTCTCTTAACCTTAAAAAGCTGAGCAGCACACACACCACTTCCCTTCAAAACCTCTACTACGGTGCTTTCCGTGTACAAGGCTTTTTGATGAAACACAGCAAGAAAACACCTTCTCCTTCCCCCAGGCTAAAACCTAACTGTCAAAATCACACATGCTCCAGACAGTCTCTATGCTAAGTGGATTCTTACCTCCTTGTGCAAAGCCACCTGAAGCTCTGCCTGCTCTTAGCTGGGAGAACACGCAGGAGCCTTATCCAGCCAGCCTTCCTCGAATCAGCCTGCAAAGCCCCTTACCCAGACACCTGCTGCTGGTTCCTTTGCAAAGGGAGGGTGAACCAGTGGGCGGATGGTAATATCCAGTGCCTCAGGGGAAGGGGGGCAGTCAGAGCCCCTGCAGTGAGTGATCTGATTAATCCGCCCAAGGGCTGCCTAACACGAGGTGCTTACAGGTGCCGACTGGAATGGAGGGGATCTCAAGCCATTTGGCCCTGATGAAACAATGAAGGGTTGTTTTAGAAACTGCAGCCAGCTTTTCTCGTTGGACAAATGGTGATATTTCTCAAGGGCAAATTCCTGGCTCTCCTGGGTCCCCTCACTCATCCACTCCTGGGTGACACGGCCTTCTGCATGACTCTGCCATCTTCTCCTCCCCAAAAGGATCCCTGATTCCCGGAGAGGACGAGATAAGGCCACGGAAGGCTGAAAAAGTGATAGAACCCCAGCTGGACATCAAGGTCTTGCTGTAGAAACCTTGGGTCAGGAATTAGCTCTTCTCCAGCAGCTGATGGGAACAATGGAAACAAGGATTTTCCTTCCAGGTGCCAGGGGGAAGTTAATAAATAACAGAAGTAAAGCGTGTTCTGGATGTTTGCAGCCAGGAAACCTCAGAAGAGGTACCCTCCTCCCCCACCCCTCGCCCCTCCCAGAGAAGCTACCTGCTTTCCTCTGGTGATCTTTGGGAATCAATGATACAAGAGAAGAGTAAAGGGAGTAAGAAGATGGGAAAAGGATAAAAGGAACAGGAGTGGAGAGGTGAGAGAGGGAAGGTGGGGGAGAGGGGAGTTGGGGAGGGTGAAGATGGAGGAAGAAGGAGACCTGTTCTTTCTCGAAAGAAGAAGGAAATGGAGAAAGTGCCTTTTGATATCAGGCACCTGGTCAATGTCCATTCACTTTCTAATTTCTCACCGAAGCACAGATTTTTTTTTTTTTTTAAACCACCCGTCTGTGAACGAGGGAAAGGGGGAAAGGACTGTTTTCTCCTTTAGGCGACTTGCAGCTTGAGGCCCTGATTCCCATGATAAATTCAAAGTCCTGGCCACATCCCCCCTCTCCAAACAGGACCCGTGTATCCAGGGCACGCGCACACCTGCCACGTGGGGGAGAGGAGGGGAGTTCTTCTACCTTGTCTTTCTTTGGAGGGAAAGAAGGGACAAAGTGCCTGGAAAAGCTCTTCTGGGAGCGGGGAGGGGCGAATACGAACCGTGATTTAATCCGCTGCCGTCCCCGCCGCGGCTGTCACTGGCTAAGGCTGCGGCGACCGACGCGCAGCAGAGGCAGCACAGCTGGAGCGCCTGGAAAGGAAAAGGCGACCCGGCGCGTGAGGGCGCGGCGGGGCCGGCGTCCCGGGCCTCCCCGCCGGCGGCGCGCCCCTCGCCCGGCACCTGCCTTAGCCACGCGCCCGCGCGCCGCCGGCCCCCAAGGCGGGCCCGAGCGGGCGGCGGGGAGGGCGCACGCGAGCAGGAGGGCGCACT
>SJYX01022643.1:270131-281457 GCA_006410675.1 Oreotragus oreotragus
ACGGGGGAGGGAGGGGGAGGAGGGACCGGCCGCCCAGGGAGGGAGGGGAGCGCCCTGGGCCAAGCTGAGAAAGCGTCACCGGAGCGCGAGGACGGCCGAGCCGAGCGCGGGGAGGGGGCCGTTCAGGTGAGGAGCGCCACTCCTGCTGCTGCCAGTGCAGACGTTTCTTTTGCAAGTCTGGAGAGCCAGCCCAGGTACGGAGCGTTCTCAGAGCCTCTAAAGGGCCAGGGACCCTCCCCTGCTTCATCTCGCTCCCCGCGGGCCGTCTCCTGGCACAGGTGAGACTTGCTAACCCCTTGATGGGGGCGAGGAGCTGCCGGGCTACGTGCGCGATGGCCTCGCTCACCCAGCGAGTAGTCCCGGCGATTCGCACATCTCCGGCGGCCTGGAGGGCTGCAAGCAAGAGCCGCGTAAAGGCTGCGGCGTGTGCAAACCCAGGCTGGCCGCGGTGGCCTCGCCTCTACCAGTGACCGCGTTTCCAGCTCCTCAACCGGGCCCCGGACCCCACAGCCTCCGAAGTGAGCCGCTGCCTTCGCCAGGGCCCATCTGCGCTGTGCCTGACGTGTACTCAACACACTTATCTGATTTTTTGAGCCCCACTGTTGGCAGGGATAACAAAATATATCCTCCTCACAGGCTAATGGAAAAGACCCTCAAGGGGTAACTCAACCATCTGAGAACAAAAATGATCACAGAGCCTCTACAGGAAAAGAATGGGCCCCTCAATTAGGGAGAAGACTGGCAGAATCTGATGTAGTTAGGGAATGGGAGAGAGTTAAAACTGTGTGTGTGACTGCAAGATGTCTGCGAGGAGCTGACATTTCAAGTAAGACCAAAGATCGGTTTTATAAAGAAAAGAGGAGTGCTGTCTTGCCTGTCAGCTTAAGAGAAGGTCCCCAAGTAGGAAATGTACCTGCCATGGCTTGCCAGGTGGCGCTAGTGGTAAAGAACTCTCCTGCCAATGCTGAAGACATAAGAGACCGGGGTTCCATCCCGGGGTCCGGAAGAACCCCTGCAGGCAGAAATGGCAACCCACTCCAGTATTCTCGCCTGGAGAAGCCCCATGGACAGAGGAGACTG
Organism: Oreotragus oreotragus; assembly: GCA_006410675.1. Lineage (NCBI taxonomy): Eukaryota > Metazoa > Chordata > Mammalia > Artiodactyla > Bovidae > Oreotragus > Oreotragus oreotragus. The sequence continues at coordinate 271,212 of SJYX01022643.1, forward strand.
GTGTCCTACAGTCCATGGCATTGCAAAGACTCAGGACGGCAGCAACTTAGCACATAGCACCTGCCTTGATGGAAGGCTTACAGGCCAGGTGCAAGAGGACTGTCAGATCAAGAGGACCTTGTTGGCCTGGGGGTGGCGGGGTAATGCACATAGGAAACTTAGATTTAAGAGCAGTATATGTGTATCTGTGTGTGTGTGTTTTCAGAGTCCTGAAATGCATCAGTAAAAATCTAAACCTGGGGCTAGAAAATCGGAGAAAGGGATACACCTTCTGCAGGGGGTGGGGTGGGGGGCACTTTGGAAAGGGCTTCCCAGGTGGCTCAGTGGTAAAAAAAAAAAAAAAAAAAAAAAACCACCTGCCAATGCAGGNTGCATCAGTAAAAATCTAAACCTGGGGCTAGAAAATCGGAGAAAGGGATACACCTTCTGCAGGGGGTGGGGTGGGGGGCACTTTGGAAAGGGCTTCCCAGGTGGCTCAGTGGTAAAAAAAAAAAAAAAAAAAAAAAAATCCACCTGCCAATGCAGGAGACACAGGCTCGATTCCTGGGTCGGAAAGATCTCCCAGAGGAGGAAATGGCAGCCCACTCCAGTGTTCTTGCCTGGGAAATCCCATGGACAGAGGAGCCTGGCGGGATACGGTCCATGGGGTTGCAAAGACTCAAACAGGACTGAGCACAGTGGACAAATCCAGGTTAAATCACTTGTGTTTCACAACAATCTGTTAAAGATCTTGTGGCCTACATTTTATAATCTGTAAAACAGGAGTAAACATTAGTACAGCCAAAGGCTCTCCCAAGGATTCAGTTCAGTTCAGTCCAGTCGCTCAGTTGTGTCCAATTCTTTGCGACCCCATGGACTGCAGGACGCCAGGCCTCCCTGTCCATCACCAGCTCCTGGAGCTTTCTCAGACTCATGTCCATCGAGTCAGTAACGCCTTCCTCTGTTGTCCCCTTCTCCTCCTGCCTTCAGTCTCTCCCAGCATCGGGTCTTTTCCGACGAGTCAGTTCTTCACACCAGGTGGCCAAAGTGTGGCCACATTGGGTGGCCAATGCCAAGGATTAAGTAGATGTTTTTTCCTGAGCCCTTTCTAAGTGAGCTTTAAAAGTAAGATCAGGGAATTCCCTGGCGGTTCAGTGGTTATGGCAACCCACTCCCTTATTCTTGCTTGGAGAATTCCATGGACAGAGGAGCTTGGCAGGCTACAGTCCATGAACTCGCCAAGTGTCGAACATGACTGAGTGATACTTTCACTTTCTTTCGTTTCCAGTGACTAAGACTCCACGCTACCCAATCTAAATGTCCATGGACAGAGGGATGGATAAAGAAGGTGTCACACATGTATCCAATGGAATATTACTCAGCCCTTTAAAAGAAGGAAATCATACCATTTGCAGCACAATGGGCGGACCTAGAGAGTGTTATACTGAGTGAAGATAAGTCAGACTGAGACGGAGATTCAGCGTATGACATCCCTTATATGTGGAATCTAAAGAGAAGTGATATAAATGAACTTACCTACCAAACAGAAACAGACTTCAAGAATGAGCTTGTGGTTGCTGGGCGAAGGATGGGAGGAAGGGATAGTTAGGGAGTTTGGGATGGACATGTACACAATGTTATATTTAAAATGGTAACCAACAAGGTCCTCCTGTATAGCACACGGAACTGTGCTCAGTGTTATGCGACAGCCTGGATGGGAGGGGAAGTTGGGGGAGAATGGATACGTGTGTGGCTGAGTCCCTTTGCTGTTCACCTATCACAATGTTGTTTGTTAATCAACTATACCCCAATACAAAATAAAAAGTTAAAAAAAAAAAAAAGACTCCGTGCTTTCATTGCAAGGGGTGCAGCTGCGATCCCTGGTCAGGAAACAAATATCCTACAGCCTGTGCAGCACAATTGAAAAAAAAAAAAAACAGTTAAAAAAAATAGATGATACCCTGTATTCCTGTTACTTCATCCATCCTATGTCAAAGTGGAACACATGAAAATCATCCCTGATGTTGGCTGGCAATACAGGGGCCTGGGGCACCAGCCATGGACCTTCTGATTGGGTAGACCTGGTCTTGGGCCCACATATGTGTTTGCAGCCAGCAGGTGCACGTGATTCTGACAGAGGCGACTTCAGTGCTTCTAAAAGTTGGAGGGGTATGTGGCTCGTCCACACTCAGCCCAACAAAACCGTGTCCCTCATCAGCCCTTCTCCAGTGAGACATCTTTGTGTGAAGTCATGCACACCCTCTTTGGTCTTGCTTTTTTGCAGCCAAGAATAGACGTTCTTTTCTATGGTCAGGGCTTGAGTCTCAGAGAACACTTTTGACCTGTGCTTCTCACCCGTAGCACCTTTGACCTTGGGGGCTGGATAATCCTCTGGGGTGGGAGCTGTCCCACACATTGTAGGATATTGAGCAGCACCTGTGGCCTCTACTCACTAGATGCCAGTAGCCCTCCCACACTTGGGACAAAGTGTCTGTGTGTCTGCAGAAGACGGGGCCCCCTTTCCTCTGTGGGGCCAATACACAAGACTGCAAAACCACCACTTCTGGGATGATTTTCTGTATTCTAGGAACTAGCCCTGCAATATGTATAAATTGCCTCTAGATGGTGACAGAGAGTCAGGAGCCATGGTCCTTTCAGTTCTGAATAGCAAAGGAGCATTTAACTTCTACGCACAGTACGTCATGTGAAATGCTGGGCTGGATGAAGCTCAAGCTTCAATCAAGATGGCTGGGAGAAATATCAATAACCTCAGATATGCAGATGACACCAACCTTATGGCAGAAAGTGAAGGGGAACTAAAGAACCTCTTGATGAAGGTGAAAGAGAAGAGTGAAAAAGATGGCTTAGAACCCAGTATTCTAAAAACTAAGATCATGGCATCCAGTCCCATCACTTCATGGCAAATATATGGGAAAAAATGGAAACAGTAAGAGACTTTATTTTCTTGGGCTCCAAAATCACTTTGACAGTGATTGCAGCCATGAAATTAAAAGACGCTTCTTAGAAGAAAAGCTATGACCAACCTAGACAATGTATTAAAAAGAAGAGACATCACTTTGCCAACAAAGGTCCATCTAGTCAAAGCTATGGTTTTTCCAGTAGTGATGTACGGATGTGAGAGTTGGACCATAAAGAAGGCTAAGTGCCAAAGAATTGATGCTTTCTGGTGCTGGAGAAGACTCTTGAGAGTCCCTTGGGCTGCAAGGAGATCCAACCAGTCCATCCTAAAGGAAATCAATCCTGACTATTCCTTGGAAGGACTGATGCTGAAGCTCCAATACTTTGTCCACCTGATGTGAAGAGCCAATTCATTGGAAAAGACCCTGATGCTGGGAAAGATTGAGGGCAGGGGAAGAAGGGGGCAACAGAGGATGAGATGGTTGGATGGCATCATTGGACGTGAGTTTAAGCAAGGTCGGGGAGATAGTGAAGTCTGGTGTGTTGTAGTCCCTGGAGTCACAAGGAGTGAGACACAACAGAGCGATTGCAAAACAACAATCAGCTTCTGAAATGTTTGGAAGCCTAAGACTGAATTGATTTTAAAACTTTAATTCTAAGACAACATAAAAAGTGTCTAAAGTTCATACTAATCCATCTCAGTCCATCTGAGCTGTTGTAACAGATTGCCACGGCAGCAGTGGCTTAGAAACAACAGAATGTATTTCTTATAGTTCTGGAGTTTAGGGAGTTCAAGATCAAGGTTCCAGCAGGTTTGTTTGGGGTCTGGTGAGATCCTGCTTCCTGCTTCATAGACGGCCATTGTTTTGCTGTGTCCTCACATGGTTGCAGAGGCCAGGGAGCTCTCTGCAGTCTCTTTTCTAAGGGCGCTAATCCNAAAAAAAAAAAAAAAAAAAAAACAGTTTAAAAAAAATAGATGATACCCTGTATTCCTGTTACTTCATCCATCCTATGTCAAAGTGGAACACATGAAAATCATCCCTGATGTTGGCTGGCAATACAGGGGCCTGGGGCACCAGCCATGGACCTTCTGATTGGGTAGACCTGGTCTTGGGCCCACATATGTGTTTTCAGCCAGCAGGTGCACGTGATTCTGACAGAGGCGACTTCAGTGCTTCTAAAAGTTGGAGGGGTATGTGGCTCGTCCACACTCAGCCCAACAAAACCGTGTCCCTCATCAGCCCTTCTCCAGTGAGACATCTTTGTGTGAAGTCATGCACACCCTCTTTGGTCTTGCTTTTTTGCAGCCAAGAATAGACGTTCTTTTCTATGGTCAGGGCTTGAGTCTCAGAGAACACTTTTGACCTGTGCTTCTCACCCGTAGCACCTTTGACCTTGGGGGCTGGATAATCCTCTGGGGTGGGAGCTGTCCCACACATTGTAGGATATTGAGCAGCACCTGTGGCCTCTACTCACTAGATGCCAGTAGCCCTCCCACACTTGGGACAAAGTGTCTGTGTGTCTGCAGAAGACGGGGCCCCCTTTCCTCTGTGGGGCCAATACACAAGACTGCAAAACCACCACTTCTGGGATGATTTTCTGTATTCTAGGAACTAGCCCTGCAATATGTATAAATTGCCTCTAGATGGTGACAGAGAGTCAGGAGCCATGGTCCTTTCAGTTCTGAATAGCAAAGGAGCATTTAACTTCTACGCACAGTACGTCATGTGAAATGCTGGGCTGGATGAAGCTCAAGCTTCAATCAAGATGGCTGGGAGAAATATCAATAACCTCAGATATGCAGATGACACCAACCTTATGGCAGAAAGTGAAGGGGAACTAAAGAACCTCTTGATGAAGGTGAAAGAGAAGAGTGAAAAAGATGGCTTAGAACCCAGTATTCTAAAAACTAAGATCATGGCATCCAGTCCCATCACTTCATGGCAAATATATGGGAAAAAATGGAAACAGTAAGAGACTTTATTTTCTTGGGCTCCAAAATCACTTTGACAGTGATTGCAGCCATGAAATTAAAAGACGCTTCTTAGAAGAAAAGCTATGACCAACCTAGACAATGTATTAAAAAGAAGAGACATCACTTTGCCAACAAAGGTCCATCTAGTCAAAGCTATGGTTTTTCCAGTAGTGATGTACGGATGTGAGAGTTGGACCATAAAGAAGGCTAAGTGCCAAAGAATTGATGCTTTCTGGTGCTGGAGAAGACTCTTGAGAGTCCCTTGGGCTGCAAGGAGATCCAACCAGTCCATCCTAAAGGAAATCAATCCTGACTATTCCTTGGAAGGACTGATGCTGAAGCTCCAATACTTTGTCCACCTGATGTGAAGAGCCAATTCATTGGAAAAGACCCTGATGCTGGGAAAGATTGAGGGCAGGGGAAGAAGGGGGCAACAGAGGATGAGATGGTTGGATGGCATCATTGGACGTGAGTTTAAGCAAGGTCGGGGAGATAGTGAAGTCTGGTGTGTTGTAGTCCCTGGAGTCACAAGGAGTGAGACACAACAGAGCGATTGCAAAACAACAATCAGCTTCTGAAATGTTTGGAAGCCTAAGACTGAATTGATTTTAAAACTTTAATTCTAAGACAACATAAAAAGTGTCTAAAGTTCATACTAATCCATCTCAGTCCATCTGAGCTGTTGTAACAGATTGCCACGGCAGCAGTGGCTTAGAAACAACAGAATGTATTTCTTATAGTTCTGGAGTTTAGGGAGTTCAAGATCAAGGTTCCAGCAGGTTTGTTTGGGGTCTGGTGAGATCCTGCTTCCTGCTTCATAGACGGCCATTGTTTTGCTGTGTCCTCACATGGTTGCAGAGGCCAGGGAGCTCTCTGCAGTCTCTTTTCTAAGGGCGCTAATCCCTTTCATGGGGGCTCAGCCCTCAAGATCCAGTCACCTCCCAAAGTTCTCACTTCCCAGTGCCTTCACGCTGGGCGTTAGATTTCACTATGTGAGTGCAGGGCAGGGGCCCAAACACTGCAGGAACCAACGGGGAAAAGAGAAAGTAATTGCTGTCTTGGTGTGTTCTGTCAGACTAAGCCCAGAAGAGGCACACCTAAGAACATTCCCCCCTTCCATCCTTTAAAATCGGCAGCACAGCTCTGAGCGTTGTTTTCTCATCTTTTTACACGGACATCAGTTTAACCTTTTTTCCCCAAGATAATATGCTTCAAGTCAAGCACCTCCTTCTGGCCAGAGCAAGAAATAAACAGTGATCCCTGCTGGTGATTCACTTTTCCCTTGATCTCTGCTGTAAGAGGATGCAAGGGTCTCCCCCACAGAAAGAAAGAAACATTTCGTCTCCGCCCAGCCCGCCCCAGCTCAGCTGACTTCCAAGGAGGAACGCTGTCTCTCCTCTGGAGTTTTACAGCCGCCCTGAATGGCCTGTCAGGTTTTACTGAACAGATTTCTGACAGTTTCCTGTAGAAAGTAAGATGTCCAAAGCCGTGTGTCCAAACCTAGAACGGGAGATGTGAGAAACCGAGAACAGGACTTGACTTATTTCAGCACGGTAGCCAAAAGGGAAAATAGAGAGATGGACATGGATTTCAAGCCGTGAGCCCTGAGAGGCAAGGGGGCCGCCTTCTGGCCAGTGTCTCAGAAAACAAGGTGCAGTTAACCACACTGTCCTCAGAAGCAGTGGAGACGGGGAGAAGCCCAGAAAGATGTGCTTCCCTGACGGCTCAGACAGTAAACAATCCGCCTGCAATGCAGGAGATCTGGGTTCAATCTCTGGGTTGGGAAGATCCCCTGGAGAAGAGAACACCCACTCCAGTATTCTTGCCTGCGAAATCCATGGACAGAAGAGCCTGGTGAGGTACGGTCTGCTGCTGCTGCTGCTGCTAAGTCGCTTCAGTCGTGTCCAACTCTGTGCGACCCCGTAGACAGCAGCCTACCAGGCTCCCCCATCCCTGGGATTCTCCAGGCAAGAACACTGGAGTGGGTTGCCATTTTCTTCTCTGGTCTATGGGGTTGCAAAGAGTTGGACACGAGTGAGCAACTAACACATCCAGATAGGTAAAGTGTTTCCTTTACTGCATGAAATAAAAAGTGAAATTCCAGCAAATGACATGCATAGGCTGATTTTTGTTGGCGACAGGAGATTATCCACAAGCACAGTTTAGGAATTACCAACTGCTCCCTCAGCTCAAATTATGTCTATCTAGTCTTTCATGGCGCTTTCCTGGGACGTCAGCGCTGATCTCTTCTCTTTGCCATGTGTGCCTGCCCCTCTGATGAGGTTCTTCTGTTCATCTCAGCTTCCCTTGCTCTGCCTACACGAGTTGCTCCCCAGCTCTATTTTCAGCCTTTTCCCAAGCCCTACGATTAAAAGTAGCTTGTCTGCCCCAGGCTGAAGAGGCAGCATTACAACTAGACTCCCTGTTCCCACAGGCAAACTCGAGGCCAAGTTCTGTACTCTCTGCGCAGCGAAGGGTGGAACATGTACTTTGCAAAAGCTCTGGAAAAGCTCAAACTGCATGAGAAAGGGAAATGACTTTGGTCAACATGAAGTATTCACTCCCGTCCGCCATCAGATCTCATCACACACGGACTTAGACACCTGCCCCCGTGACTCCTGAACTCATGTCTTTAACACCAGCCCATCTGCCCAAAGCTGGGGACGGCCAAGACAGGTTTCTGCTAATCAGAAACATCTGGGCAGCTGTTAGAACTGACATTCCCGGGCATCGCCACGCATATTCCAATTACGCGGGTCTGGGACGAGGCCCAGACGTCTGTCGTTGAACTAACACCTGGGTGTTTCTGATATAACTAAATAGACTACAAGACCGTAGCTGCGGCCCACTGTACTTACACCTCAATGTGAATGCCAGTGCTGCTGCCTAGCCGACAGCACTGAAAGCTTCTGGAATGCCTGTGACTCATTTCTTATTCATGGAGGAAGAATAACAAAGAATCAAGGACCGGCTTGAGGCTGGATCCTTGATGGAGTGATGAGCCGGAAGGATTTGCTGTTTGATTCGATTTTTGAATTTTGAAGACAGTGCTTTGCCTTCTCAACATCTCCATCTCTTTTCTTCTGGTTTAATCCATGATTTGTTGTTCAGTGGCTAAGTCATGCCTGACACTTTTGCGACTCCAGGGACTATCGCCTGTCAGGCTTCTCTGTCCATGAGATTTTCCAGGCAAGAAGACGGGTGGGTTGCCATTTCCTTCTCCAGGAGATCTTCCTGACCCTGGGATTGAACTCATGTCTCTTGCACTGGCAGGCAGTTTCTTTACTACCGAATGACCAGGGAAGCCCCTGAGCCATGATTTAGACAGGCCTGAACACTCTAACACTTTTTTTAGGCAAAAAATCATTGGCCAAAAAGGTAGAGTCTGGACTCAAGTGACCTGCTCACTGCTGTTGATCCCCAGTTTGGGAGAATGAACCCATCTTCCAGCTGGAGTTGTCACAATATGTAATTAAGCCTGGGTTTGTCAACAGCTGTCCTCCTGAGCTGTAAAAATTAAATCCATCAAGTAAGAAGGGGAAAATCTACATGCTCCAGTTTAAGATCAGGATTCTTGTACCTGCTCCTTTCATCCCTGAGTTCAGTTCAGTTCAGTTGCTCAGTTGTGTCTGACTCTTTGCAACCCCATGGCCTGCAGCATGCCAGGCCTCCCTGTCCATCACCAACTCCCAGATGTTGCTCAAACTCATGTCCATTGAGTTGGTGATGCCATTCAACCATCTCATCCTCTGTCATCCCCTTCTCCTCCCGCCTTCAATCTTTCCCATCATCAGAGTCTTTTCTAATGAGTCAGGTCTTCTCATCAGGTGGCCAAAGTATTGGAGTTTCNGAGTTGGTGATGCCATTCAACCATCTCATCCTCTGTCATCCCCTTCTCCTCCCGCCTTCAATCTTTCCCATCATCAGAGTCTTTTCTAATGAGTCAGGTCTTCTCATCAGGTGGCCAAAGTATTGGAGTTTCAGCTTCAGCATCAGTCCTTCCAATGAATATTCAGGACTGATCTCCTTTAGGATGGACTTGAATCTCCTTGCAGTCCAAAGGACTCTCAAGAGTCTTCTCCAACACCACAGTTCAAAAGCATCAATTCTTCGACGCTCAGCTTTCTTTATGATCCAACTCTCATATACATACATGACCACTGGAAAAACCACAGCTTTAACTAGACCGACCTTTGTTGGCAAGGTGATGTCTCTGCTTTTTAATATGCTGTCTAGGTTGGTCGTAACTTTCCTTCCAAGCAGCAAGCATCTTTTTATTTCATGGCTGCAGTCACCAACTGCAGTGATTTTGGAGCCCCCCAAAATAAAGTCTGTCACTGTTTCCACTGTTTCTCCATCTATTTGCCATGAAGTGATGGGATCGGATGCCATGATCTTAGTTTTCTGAATGTTGAGTTTTAAGCCAACTTTTTCACTCTCCTCTTTCACTTTTATCAAGAGGCTTTTTAGTTGTTCTTTACTTTCTGCCATAAAGGTAGTGCTATCTGCATATTTGAGGTTATTGATATTTCTCCAGGCAATCTTCCTTCCAGGTTGTGCTTCATCTAGCCCAGAGTTTCTCATGATGTACTCTGCATATAAGTGAAATAAGCAGGGTGACAATATACAGCCTTGAAGTATTCCTTTCCCTATTTGGAACCAATCTGTTGTTCCACGTCCAATTCTAAATGTTGCTTCTTGACCTGCATAAAGCTTTCTCAGGAGGCAGGTCAGGTTGTATGATATTCCCATCTCTTGAAGAATTTTCCACAGTTTGTTGTGATCCACACAATCAAAGGCTTTGGCGTAGTCAAGAAAGCAGAAATAGATGTTTTTCTGGAACTCTCTTGCTTTTTTGATGATCCAATGGATGTTGGGAATTTGATCTCTGGTTCCTCTTGCCTTTTCTAAAACCAGCTTGAACATCAGGAAGTTCACGGTTCAAGTATTGCTGAAGCCTGGCTTGGAGAATTTTGAGCATTATTTTACTAGCGTGTGAGATGAGTGCAATTGTGCGGTAGTTTGAACATTCTTTGGTATTAACTCTGTTTGGGATTGGAATGAAATCTGACCTTTTCCAGTCCTGTGGCCACTGCTGAGTTTTCCAAATTTGCTGGCATATTGAGTGCAGCACTTTCACGGCATCATCTTTTAGAATTTGAAATAGCTCAACTGGAATTCTCATCTCCTCTACTAGCTTTGTTCGTAGTGATGCTTCCTAAGGCCCACTTGGCTTTCCATTCCTGGATGTACAGCTCTAGGTGAGTGATCACACCATTGTGATTATCCTGGTCTTGAAGATCTTTTTTGTACAGTTCTGGGTATTCTTGCCACCTCTTCTTAATATCTTCTGCTTCTATTAGGTCCATACCA